>JAJFZO010000476.1:600000-918248 GCA_021397835.1 Moringa oleifera
AGAAAAGAAAATTTCAGCAATCAGGGCAGCTCACCATTAGAGGGAAAGAAATGGTGGGAATATCAACAATATTGATCTGCCTTGACATAAAGAAGATCATCCTGGTCGCATTTCAGAATTGGTCTCTACTGCTTATTAGTGTGAGTCACAAAATAGCCGACTCCCTTTGCATTTGGAATTTTCTGTTTCTGTTTGTCGTCACAATCCTTCTGTACTGTAATTTTGACCAAAGTAGTAAAGGGAGTGATTCGGAAGACAACTAACAGGATAAGAGAGAAAATTTCAATTGCTTTTCAAGTTCCATTTCATGGGGAGGAAAACAAGAGATTATATAATTTTTTCCTCCATAGACAATTAAGAACGAAGCGCGTCTCAAATGCCACCAACAAAATTTGAGAAACTACCTCTGAGAAAACAAGAAAAAATTGAGAAACTAAAATATCTATGCAAGCTCAAGAAATTAGATAAGAATTAATTTAACCCTGATACCACTTCAACCGTCATGCTGAAAAGCAGGAGCAACATTACATATTCACTGTAAATCTGGAAAACTGGCAGGAAAGCAACCAACAAAAGCTTGAAGAAAAAGGAGGAGATATTACTCTGGAGTCAGCATTTTCTTTTTCGACTTCCCTTTATGGGAACGCTCTGGGGACCCTGAGATAGTAGTGGTTGAACTATGACCTCGTGCTGAGGACCCTGAAAAAGTAGCTGAACTGTGACCTTGTCCTGAGTCTAAAGTAGACCGCCCAGCAGATCCGGTGTATTCATCAACATGTCTTCTTTTAGAAGGCTTTGATTTCTCACTAACTCCAGACAATGAACTTTTATGCCTGCTACTACGTGTAGAGGCTGGATGTCCCCCAGCTGATAGTGAGTTTCTCAGCCGATTACTTTGTGTAGGAGTTGAGAATTGATGGGAAGAATTTGTCAAAGAAGTTCCAATGAGTCTCTGATGTGTTTTTGAATTCAGCTTCACAAGTTCATCTGGCTCTGGGTAGCGAACAAGGGCAACCCTTCGTGTAATCTTCCCAACTGCTTCTCAGCAACAGGAAAAAATGAATGCAAAGAAACTCATTAAAATTACAAAACTAGAATTAAATGGTTAATTCATTTCTATAACAACAAGAACAGAATGATAACAGCAACAGGGACACTCCTTGAATATAACTCCAACTTAATTCCTCAATATTTCAATCCTCTTCTATTATTATTATTATTATTATTATTATTATTATTATTATTATTACTATTATTATTTATATAGTGACATTAGAAGTAAGCAATAGGAACAGCAAAACACCCACAAATATATATAGACCTTACTCAACAATATGCTTAATCCATGTTGAAAAAGACAAAGGAACACCTAAAGTCACCAGTAATAAGTATTTGTACGGTTAGTCACAGCACAAATTTGTAGTTCGAAAGCTAGTAAGCCCAAATGACAAATGTATATACAGGAAAGCCACCCATCCAAGTTTATTATGAGATCGTATAACGCACAAGAAGGATCATTCCAATGCTTTAAAAATACAGAAACTGAAACATGAATGAAGCAAAACCAGAAACTAGAGTGAAGATGTTAACGACAAAAGAAAGCTAGTACATTTGACCCATACCTATTTTTGAATCAGATCCAGAGGGCAGAATAACTGTTGCATCTCCCTGTTGAGCTGCAAAGCTGACTACATCATAAGCTTTCCCTGCCATAAAGAGTAATAATATATCACAACACAGAAAAACATACAGAAAGGAAAATTCAGGAGTATAGTCAATAAGCACAAAGGCTGTTGAGATCAAGGTTTCCATGCATCAATAGTTAAAATCTATAATCACCAGATGAATCCTCAACACTGCCCAACTGCCCATCTTGATGAAGGTCAATTATCAATTCTCTCCCATCAATGTCAGGAAACTGCAAAACATACGTAAGAAAAAAGGGAGAAACAGAGGATAAGTTTCGAGACAGTTGGGAGTGAAAGAAAATAGCAGTCATAACTTCAATAATCTTCAACCAATGTTTTTGTTTCAGTTAAGCTACTCCATCAAGTTTGATTCTGAATCAAACCAACTAACAGTTCATACTTCATACTGAAGTGGCCTAACTTTGAGTACCAGCTTCTTTGCTTAATATGAAAGCATAAACTTACAATAAGTATATCTACATTTATCATGAAAACCATATTGCTTTAGTTTACTCTAAAATGGATACAAACATAAAGTAGCTTAAAGTTTAACGGATAAGAAGGGTATAATACTTGACTAAGAGGCCACTGAATAAGCCAGAGCTCCGAAGAACCCGTTAGATTAAGATCGACAAGTGGTTGCATGGCATTCACTTCAAATTCTGCTGGGGGCTTGTAACTCTCTTCGTTGGCAGCATCCATTATCTCACTTCTTATCACGAGTCACGAGCCACAAACTGAGTCCATCATAAACAGCATAGTATTCAAGAGCTTGATCCAAAGGAAACAATTTTTAAAATAAGAAACTTCAAAAGAAACAATAATCACATGACCAGCGAAACCACAGCTCAGCCGTTGCATCAGAAATTAATCAAATTCAGAAGCGAACGAGAAAGTAAAAGAAATCCAATTCCCAGAAAAATTAACATTAAGTTTGTATGACTCTGCATCAAGATATCTGACCAGAGGATATGGGCATGGATTGTTACTTAAATTTCCATCAAATCTGTTCTTTCTATCCTTTACTAACATCTATCTTTGATTGTACTTTGTTTTTAAGTTTAAAAACTATTTAAAAAATAATATATATATATATACACCTATTTACTCTTTTGTGGGATGTACATCTAATTAGGTGATATAAAATGATATGTATCTCATTTCATTTCAACATTATCACTTGAAAATCTTGCCTTGGGACTCTTTAATGGTTAACTTAATGTATTGCTTTCTAGGATGAAAAAATTAATGAAACACCATAAATTAAAAGCATCAGAATCAAATTCACCACCAGAAACTAGGATTCTCAGAGCATAAGCATCCATATAAATGAAATTTGATTTGTGATGGTCGAAACACTAGAGGATGAGCAAGTAGTGAAAAAAAAAAAAATGAAACCATGACATAAAATGTGACCAAAAAATTCAATTCAACTACTACCCATACTTAACCCTATATTTCCAGGAACCTTTCTTCATCGAGAAATCATAGCTATTTCCAGAATTTGCCGCAAATAAAAACCCGTTACAAGTTTCGGTAAAAGAAAGAAGGATCTTCATATCTTGCATACATAAATACACACACGGGTACATATATACAAAAGAAAGAGAGAAATCTAGGAAGAGAACTGCACCTTGAAGTGGACGACCCGATTCTGTCAACAGAGAACAAAGCATAAACCCTAACCAGAGAGGGGAGAGAGTGCTTGGTACTCGGACTCGGGGAAGCTGTGTTTTTTTTTTTCGAAAAAAAAAAGAAAATTACAAGAAGCGCCCCGTCTTATTAAAACAAACCACGATCAACTTTAGAAAATAACATTTTGACCTTTTGTACTATTTTCAGATTTTTGGCCTTTCAACCTTAACTTTTTATTAAAACATTAATTTATAAGAACATCCGTCAGCCCATCTTTTTAATTTTAGAATATTAAAAAAACTTTCAATTTCACTTAAATTTTAATTTAAATATCAAAATTTTTTAATTGATTTAATTTTATATTTAAATTTAAATTTAATCATTTAAATTTTAAAAATGTAGTAATACTTTTATTGTTAAAATATTTTAAAATAACATAAATAATTTTACACTTCTTTTCAAATTCATATCTTAAATTAGAATAATTTTTTATTCATAAATTACTTTTTTGTAAATTTTTTAATTTTTAATAATATAAAATATTGAAAAAAAATATTTTTAAACACCCAAAAAATTTTTAAATTTTTTGTGATAGTAACTTAAATATTTTTAAGATCTTAAAGAATTTATTATATAATCTTTTTAATTTAACTATTTTTAATTTTGAATTTTTTAATTAAATTAAACTAATATTTCAAAAATGAAATTAAATTAATTCGAACTTCAATATCTCAATTAAAATTGGAACAAAAGTAAAGTTTCTTTAAATTTAATTTTTTTGACATAAAATTTTTGATAAATATATAAATGAGTTAATTGAAATGACTAATTAAATTTAATTAATCTTCTAACTTAAAAAAAAAAAACCCAATAACCATTTCTCGGTCACCAGCCCTAGTCTTGCAGAGAAGGCCGAAAGTCCTCTGTCTGGGGATTGGAAGCCCAACACTGTAGCACCCTCGCAGCAGAAGAAGCCATTAAGACCCAACAGAAAATTTAAAATTTGGAACAAGTCCATGATTTCTATTGCCTGCAATTTTTCTTTTCCTTTAAAAAAAATTAAAATTTGGTACTAAAAAAATGTATGTACTTAATTTTAAAAAATTGTATACTTATATATAAATTAAAAATAAATTCAATCGACGTTTTTAAAATCTGACAGTCAAAAAAATTTAAAGACAATAATTAGATCAAAATCATACCAAAAATTAAATCATGATGATATAATAAATAATTAGTTAATATATATTATAATAACAAATAACACAAAAATAATAATTTTTTAAAATTATTTTAATTATTTCAATTTTTTAATTTTTAATTTTTTAATTTTAAATTTTTTAATACAAAATGATGTCTTTTTTTAGTATCTATTAGGTCGAATCCATCTTTTAAGTATAGGTTAAAATTTTGATTTACAACTTAATTGGTCAGATCCATTAATTTGGTTGATTTTAAAAACATTAAATTGAATTATGTAAAAATTAAAATTATCCAAAAAAAAACTTTGCATAATATCATTTAAAACCTAAAATTTTGTCATCTCTCCCTAGTCAAATCATAACTTTCAAAATATATCCAAACAAATTTTAATGTATTGATTTTATCCAAATTATACCTTCACTTAAAATAATTATAAAAAATTAACAATTTTTTCATTGTTAAAATATTTAAAATTTACTTAAATATATTATAAAATGTTATTTGTAATTTAAATTTTTAATAAAATTTAATTTGAATAAAATTAAAATATTAAAATTTATTTAAATATTTTTAAAAAGTAAAAATTGGATTGATGAAAAAATAAAATTTAAAATAATATTTATTCAAAAAATTTTATTAATAAAAATGTTATAAAATATTGACGGCTGGTTTATAAATCACTTGTCATGCGTTTTGTATATTAAAACTCAAAGAAATTCATTTTCATAAGAAAATAAGAAATTAGTAAATGTAACATTCACCTTTTGATTTCATCCTATGAAAAAAAAAATCTCTCCACGTAAAGGAGACAAGCTATTTCCATTTAAGTCTCTTTATCTCTGCAGCATTTAAATTGGATTTTCACCGGCCGTTCGCTAGCAAATTTTGACATTCTGCGTACGGATTACTGCGAGATGTGATGGGACGGTTCCGCGGGACTCCGGTCGGTGGGAAATTGACATTCTATACAGTGACCACCGCGAGATTTGAGAAAAGCGTGAAAAAACAACTGTTGGCCAAAACGTAGAGGGAAAATTGGGACCAAAGATGCAAGCATGCAACATAACATTAAAATCTTCAGAAGAAATTGATGGATAGCCTTGATTCACGCTTTCAATGAACCTCCTAGTTTGTTATTGGTAGTGATGTTAGTCGTTGCTGCCACTGGTAGTGCAATACTGGATCAGTAATTGTTTGATGCTTGGCCCTCATGAGAAAGTGACTGAGTTGTGGCCATACTTCCTTTTCAGTCAATGTGACCCAATTGTAGTTGATATAAAAGAAGCCAGCTGAGCAGTAAGGACGGCATTCAACAAAGGTGGAGCCACAGTTACATGGTTTCTGCACAGGTATCTCTTTGACTCATCAATGCCGCCTCTTATCCTCTGTTTCTGCTCTTAACATCTTTGTTTAAATTGTATTACCAGTTATATGTAGCATTTATTGGTTTTTGGTCACTTCCTTAATGGGTCCTCCTGTGGTGGTTGGGCGGATATACTTCATTATTGTTGGATCGATATCACTAACTAACTGTCCTGATAATGGACTTCTCTGCTTTACTTAAGTTGAACCTGTGATATTCACAATATATTTCTTCTTTAAAGCTCCACGCTGCTGAGGTATGGAGGACGTTCATAAGCCTATGCATCTCTCTTTTCTATTTTCTTCTTTTTCTTTCAGACGGCTATGCTGTTTAGAGGGGGCTTTAAATGGCCTAAGATTCCAGAGATCATGCATTTTGCGTTCCTTCTAGAGTAGGCAAGCGTTGATCAGATTTGGAGCGCTGTGATTTACACAAAGGCCTGATTTCCCATAAAGCTCAGGTTTCTTTTTACTTGCTCTAGTAGTCTTCAAGTGTTGAAAATTCTGGTTTGAAGCCTCGACTATTCTGTAAGTTTTCTTTTAGACAGGTAGTTCTAGGGGAGTTTCTACTGTTGTATCAGAAGCTTGACGTGTCTGTCAAAATTTTCAGGTGAGTTAAAAGGGATGGATGCCAGGGAAATCAAGTCACCCGAAGTTCTGCCTGAGACACCAGTAAGTCTGCATGGAGGTTCTGATTCATTTCAGAGAAAAAAGCTAGGTGTGTACTTTATTGAGTCTGACAATAGGCGGATGGCTTTTGGGCGTGGTTATACTGGAGGAACTACTCCTGTTAACATCCATGGCAAACCCATTGCTGATCTCTCAAGGACAGGGGGCTGGATTGCTGCCTTCTTCATCTTCGGTAAACAAGTTGTTTACTTTCGTGGCTCTTGTGAAAAAAAAAAAAAAAGGAAGAAGAAAAGAATTAATACTATCATGATTAATGTTATTAGGCCTCATGAATTCATGATATTGTTATGTGACGGTGAACTCGACTTGTTTGTCTATTCAGGAAATGAGATGGCAGAGAGAATGGCTTATTTTGGCCTTTCAGTTAACATGGTGGCCTTTATGTTCTATGTTATGCATAGACCATTTGCCAGTTCATCGAATGCTGTAAACAACTTTTTAGGTATTTCACAAGCATCATCTGTTCTAGGTGGTTTTCTAGCTGATGCATATCTTGGCAGATATTGGACAATAGCAATTTTCACAACTATCTATCTTGCAGTGAGTATACACAAGCTCTTGTTAATTCAACGAAGTTACATTGACATCAATGTTCTTTTCTTTACAGTGTACTTCTGTGTTTTCCTTTTTGGAGGGTTTGACAGGAATAACCTTGTGTGCAACCATGAAAATATTTGTGCCAAGCCAAGATCATTGTGATCAGTTGGCCTTGCTTTTAGGGAATTGCGAGCCTGCAAATCGCTGGCAAATGCTTTACCTCTATGCAGTTCTTTATGTAACTGGATTTGGAGCTGCGGGAATAAGACCGTGTGTTTCTTCATTTGGGGCTGATCAGTTTGATGAAGGAAGTAAAGATTACAAAACTCACCTTGATAGGTTCTTCAACTTCTTCTATCTTTCTGTCACCACTGGAGCAATTGTAGCCTTCACTTTGGTAGTCTATATTCAAATGAAACATGGATGGGGAGCTGCTTTTGGCTCATTGGCTATAGCTATGGGTTTATCAAACATGCTCTTCTTTGCTGGTACTCCCTTGTACAGGCACAGGTTGCCAGGAGGCAGCCCTCTAACAAGGGTTGCCCAAGTTCTAATTGCTGCTTTTCGCAAGCGAAACACCTCTTTCTCTTGCAGTGAGTTCATAGGCCTGTATGAGGTCCCTGGCAAGCATTCTGCCATAAAGGGTAGTGGAAAGATATCTCACACTGATGATTTCAGGTATAAGCTGTCTTTTCTCTTTCCATTGCCAATGTCAATTAGTGCTTTTATTAATAATTGAACAAGTGAATGATGAAGATCTTTCCTCAGATGTCTGGATAAGGCAGCTCTGCAACTGAAGGAAGATGGTGCTGATCCAAGTCCCTGGAGGCTTTGCACAGTGACTCAAGTAGAGGAAGTCAAGATACTTATAAAACTTATTCCAATTCCAGCGTGCACAATAATGCTCAATGTAATCTTAACAGAATTTCTAACTCTCTCAGTACAGCAGGCATATACTTTGAACACCCATATCAGCCGTCTAAAACTCCCTGTAACATGTATGCCTGTATTTCCTGGACTCAGCATATTTCTTCTACTCTCTCTCTATTACTCTGTATTTGTCCCACTATCTCGCCGAATCACTGGTCATCCTCATGGTGCTTCTCAGCTTCAGAGAGTAGGCATTGGCCTTGCGGTTTCAATCCTATCTGTGGGATGGGCTGGGATTTTTGAGAGGTATAGAAGAAACTATGCAATAGAACATGGGTATGAGTTTAATTTTTTGAGTCCCATGTTGGACCTCAGTGCATACTGGTTGTTGATCCAATATTGCCTGATCGGAATAGCTGAAGTCTTCTGCATTGTTGGATTGCTGGAATTCCTGTATGAGGAAGCACCGGATGCCATGAAGAGCATAGGATCTGCTTATGCTGCGTTAGCTGGTGGTTTCGGCTGCTTCCTTGCCAGTATATTGAACAGCATTATCAAATCTGTAACTGGGAACCAGGAGGGGGGACACCCATCATGGCTGTCTCAGAACATAAATACCGGCAGGTTTGATTATTTATACTGGCTGCTTACAGTTTTAAGTGTAATCAATTTCTGTGCTTTCCTTTATTCAGCCCATAAATACAAATACAGGACTGAGCAAGAATATCCAGAGAATCCCATCAGTGGGTAACAACTAGATAGAAACCTTGTAGCTTCTGATACGCGCATGTTTTTCTATCTGAGCAAGGGACTTGGGAACAAGAACACTTGTATTCCGGCTTTTGGCTTAATATGTTTGATTATTGGAAACAGTTTATTTATTGTTTCTAGATCCTTATCTTCAACTTGGTTTTGAAGATTGTATAGGGCATTTGCCTACCTGTACAGGGTGCCTTCTTCAACTACCATCAACTCATGCTCCTTGTGTGCTCTTATATATGCATCTGCGGTCCATTAGTTCACAAAAAATTACTGGTGCCAACTAAATTGCTGCAGTAAACTCTTAAACTGTTTGCCAACGGCAATTTGATGCTTATGGAGTTATTAAGATTGAAATTTTATAATTGAACCTACTGCAACTGGAGAGATTGGGTGCTTCCTGCAGAGGAGTGCTGTGTCCAAGCTACTCCAAATCTGAAATTTCTACACTATTGCTCTCCCCATCAAACGCCACAGGGAAGGCCAATGCCTGCCTAAGTAAAACTTCACTTACCTTTTCAAACCTTTGAAGCAAAAGCCACAAAGAAGGCCCATTCAGAAATCCTATCCTCCATTTGGCATCTAAAACTGCCCGAAACACAACGCCCCTTGAATATCTTCCACGGAGATTGTTGGTACATCGTCTGATTACCAGATATGTAATTGCCTGAACCCTACAAATAAATGAATGCACAAAACCGCTTCAAGGAAAATTAGTCGCTGACATGACTGGTTTCTGCCCTTAATGAAGGTATTGATAACAGCAATTCACTGCACAATCTATTCTTTGATGTTCAATGGATGGTTTCGGTCAGATTAACAGAGTAAGGCATGTCTCCTTGCCCAAACAGTATGGTAAGGATTACATACTTCCCAGGGCAATAATGACTTAATCCATACCTCTTACAGCCAGCAGAATTCATCTTACCTGTCACAACTTATTTTCGATTAAAGTTAAATTCTTAAGACGATTTAAAAAAAATGTATTTTGAATGATTTTTTCAAAAAAAAATTAAAAAATAAAAATAAAAAAATTATCATCAATGTTTTTTATAACGTGATTGAACATCACAATTTATTTATTTTTTAAAAATAAATAAAATAATATTAATTTTTTAAAATTAAAAATATGAGTTCAAAAGTAGATTACGCAAGAAAAAAGTTAGTATTTTACAGAATTCAAAAATTGGTACCAATTGATCATAATTATTTTCGATTTTAAAATTTATTTAATTTTTAAAATTAATTCTTAAAAATATTTCTTAAAAAAATCATATAATATAAAAATAAGTAAAATTTTAATATTTCAAAAGATATAAATATTTAACTCTTAGTTTACTTTTAATTTTTAAAATCATTTTATGAGAGAAGATGTAGAGGTTTTGCTCTTACTTAACCTCTAATTTTAAAGCATTTTTTTTTTTAATGATGGAGAATATGAAAGTTTTATTCTTGTTTAACCCCTCAATTTTTAACATATTTTTTATTGTGATGCATTTGAATTCAATGATATTTTAATGCATATGCATAGCTACATTATATAAAATATATAAATAATTTTGAAGTCTCATAACCCTAACGCAAGCAAATAATTATTATTTAATATTTAAATCTATATCTTAAATTTAACTTTTATAATTTCATTAATTAAAAATAAAAATAAATTGAAAGCCAAATAAATAAAATATTTTAAAAAATACAAAGATTTTTTAAAAAAATTGTATATTTTTTTAAATATAAAAAAAATGAAAATCCTTTTTTGAGATCTTTTTACATTTCTAAAAAAAATAAACACTTATTTTAATTTTTTTAAAAAATAAATTTTATATTAAAAATATAAAAATCTCTCTTAAAATTTTTTTATATTCTCAAAAATATTAAATAAATATTTTAAAAATTAATCTTATTTTTAAAAAATATGAAAACTACTCTCTAAAAAATTTTCGTACTCCTCAAAACTTGGAATATTTATATTTTAAAATAATTTTTATTTAAAAATATAAAAATCTTTATCTTGAAATATTTTTCATATTTTTTAAAAATATTAAATAATTTTTTATATTAAAATATAAAAACCTATCTCTTGAGAATTTTTTATATCCCTCAAAAATTTGAAATATACATTTTTATTTATTTTAATTGTTTTAAAAAATAATTCTTACATTAAAACATATGAAAATCTCTCTTAAAATTTTTTTATACTTCTCAAAAGTTTAAAATATATATTATTATTTTTTAAAATAATTTTTTTAAAAAAAAACAACTCTTGAATGATTCTATACTCTCAAAAATTTAAAATATTTTTTACTTTATTTTTTAAAAAAATTAAAAAAAACATCAAAATGATTTCACCGCCTTTGAAAACATTGTCAAAATTGAGTGAAAAAAATAAAAATAACACCTAATTTACGTAATACTTTTATATTATAAACAATTTATATTTATTATTTTAAAAAAACTCTAATATCTTAAAATTATATATTCTTTTTTTATTCTTTCAAGTAAATTTTATGTATTCAACATGAAAATACATACTACCCATCTAACTACTCTCTTTTTTTTTTTTTTTAGCTTATATATCATATCTCATCCATTTCCTATTAAATTACATTTTTTTCTCATTATTTTCACACAATATCTATTTTTTTACATAATTTTTCATATATTCAACATGAAAGTATAAAAAAAATGTGTATGTTCGTAAATAAAAGAATATGAAAACATCAATATACAAGGTAAATAAAAATGCAAGTGAGAATAACATGAAAATAAGTAAAAAGACACATGTGTGCAAGAGAAAAATATATATATACATATATAATAACAATTAAGTAATAAATAAAAAAATATTCATAAAAAACAAAAAAAAAAGAAAAAAATAATGATAAAATCACAAAACAGTTATCTTGCTATTAAAGAGGAAATTATATTTGAAAATCTCCCCTTACCAAAAAAAATCTCCTTAACTTTTTTGACACTACCATTTCTCCTTTTTATAACTTTTTCCAAATATTCTCCAAACACTCAAAATTTCTTAACATTCTTTCCTCAACAGTCCCTCTCCCAATCCTCCCTAAACTCTTGGTCAAGGTGGACATACAACAATTGCAGCCTTGCGGCACATGCTGCAGAATGCTGCAACATTGATGCAAAATGCAACTGCAGCATGTGCTGCAAAATGGATGTCTACATAACCAACTACCATCAATAAGATACTAGAATCTATAACTCAAGTCGCAGAAAAGAGACTCATGGCTCTGGGTCATATGCATAATACTCAGATCTAAGTCAATTTGATGCAATGCTACCGTGCAAAGAAGCATCATTTTCTACCAAGTTGGATTCATGACATAGCAAACTAAGAATGCAAATAGGATATATGACCAATCAAAAGAATATGAGAAGATTCAAAACTTCTATGAAACTGACTGCTTGTTGTCAAGGCACTGACTGTAATCATCATAGATCTTTCACTTGTTACCTGCAAGATACACCCACTTAGTGAGTACCACTTTATTGATATAACTCCAAAGAACATTCAGCACAAATAATATAGCATTTTTGAGAATTCATTCTGGTACAAGTGAAACTCGTAACTCTCATTCTTAAAATTCAAACATAAATTTTCCACTGTAAAACTACAGAAAAATTAGGAGAGGAAAACACAAATATCAATTAGCTTGGAAGAGCTGTTTGTTTCTTCCCTTTCTTGCTCTCATGGGCTGTTTTCCCTCCCTTTATCATTCTAGAAAGAATATCAGCTTGTTTTGTGTTTCCTTCCTGGTTAAGGCTCTTGATCAATTCCTCACAGCTTTTCCAATCAGTGACCCCTCCTTTCTCCATTATCTTGCACAATATTGAATATGCATTGAGGGTCTTCCCAGCAGCTAAAAGTACATCCAACACCTTATCATAGCTTGAGAAGTCGATGTTACATCCCCTCTCCAAACCAAAATCTAATAGCTTGAGAGCAGCAATAGTCTTGCCTTTCTCACTGAGGAGAGAAAGAAGATTATCAAAATCGGGTGCGTATCCACTATGCATCAATAGTTCAATACGTCCAAGGGCCTCCTCAACATGACCCCTCATGAGAAGGGCTTCCAAGATTTTGGCAACCAAATCCATGTTCTCCTTCACGCCCTTCTCTATCATGCTTTTCATAACTCTGCTGGCAGTTTGAACCCTTCCATCCTCGAACAAGCTCTCCATTACTGACCTGAAGACGGATGAATCTGGAATATGCCCTTCTTCAATCATACTGTCCAATGCTGTTTTAGCATCAGATGGTTCACCTTTGCTCAAGTAGCTCTTGACAAGCAACCTGTAAGCATTTGCTTCTCTAGGCACTCCTCTCCTAGCCATGATCTTTAGAATTTCATAAGCAGAATCAGGATTCCCTTCTTTTGAGTGCCCACAGATCAAATTATTAAAGGCAGCTTCATCCTGAACACCCTTTTTCATTAATTGCCGGAAGAATGCTTCTGCTTTTCTGGTCTGACCATGGTTGCACAAATACTCAATCATTCGGTTATATGCATTAGGCTCCATGTCCAATGTACTCTGTGGCTTCAAGATGATTTCCTTCTCTATAAGCTTATCCAACAACTTGACTGCCTGATCATATGCACTAGCTTTGCAGAGGTTCTCAATCAAGACACCATAGTGCCCCGCTTCTGTTGGAATGCTCAACCTATTCATTGCCTTGAGCACATCTGAAGCTGCATCTAAATCCCCAGACTTGCAGTGACAAGTCAACAGCCTCATAAAGATTGAAGTATCTTTCGGAGCAATATATCTCTCCAGCATCTCTTTCAAGATAGTTTTAGTCTCAGATATTTTCCCAGCATCACACAGACCAGGCAACAAAGTTGAATATGTAGTAGCATTTGGCTTAATCCCAAATGATTTCATCTCCTCAAGCATTCTTAGTGCATCATCAACTCGCTCCACTGCTACGTATCCTTTTATCATGGTGCTATAGCTAATTACAGTAGGTTCTATATTTTTTGCCTTCATATCCACAAACAAGTTCTCTGCCTCCTCCATCTTCTTAAACCGAGAATACCCATTAATCATGGTGTTATACGTGACAACATCAGGTGAAATCCCCCTAGTTTTCATATCTTCATAAAACCTTAGTGCAGTCTCAAGCCTCAAAGACAAAAAGAAACCCCAGAGCATAATATTATAGGTATGGCGAGTTGGCTCTATACCTTCATTCAACATAGCATTGAAATACCTCTTCGCCATCATATATCTACCACGCCTCAGAATCACTTTAAACAAAGTGTCATAAGACTTAATAGTCCTCTCTATCCCCAACTCCTTCATTTTCTGGAAAATTTTCACAGCCTCTTGAACAATTCCTGCTTTGCCATAGCTATCTATCATGACAACAAACATGTCCTCATCCCATTCAACGCCCTTTTTGGGCATCTCCTGAAGTATGCATCGGGCATGGTTGAGCTTAGAAGCTCGACCGAGAATTTCAATCATTTTCATATGGGTATCCCTATCATGCCGAATCAAACCGGCCCGTTCCGTCCACCTGAAGAACTGGAGCGCCTGCTCCGAGTTTCGAGCACCGTGCAGTACGTTATAGACTAAAGTGTTATCAAACTCGGGCACAAGAGCCCGTATTGAGTTCTGTAAACGAGTCGTCCAAGCTCGGCTCGCTAACATTCTACAAATGATATCCTCTAATTTTTCCGGGTTTGGACGCTTACCTCGTGGGATTCGCTGGGTCCGTTTTTCCTCTGCTTGAGCTGCATTTGGGTTTGCGGATTCTGGTTCCGAGGCAGCTCTGGCAGATTCCAGGTTGGCCTTCGGGGTTGCAGTTGAGGTTTGCGTTTCATCATTTGGCAAGAGTGGCGCGTCGTTTGAGCTGAAGAAATGAGTGAGATTCAGAGAATATGGGCTTAGAATTCTGGAGACAGTGGGATAAACCCTCGGTATACGTTGGTAGCGTTTAGGGATGGAAATACAAGCCATTGACAGTCGCACTTGGATTCCAGGAATGAATTCAGAAGGGAGTACAAATCAGGTATAGATCTATGTGTCTTCTACAGAGTTCCAATCTACATCTAAGTGAATCAAAGGGGGGGAAAGCGGGAGCCAGAGGGAGAGCTAGGGTTTAAGAAAAGCTACGTTTCATTTCCCTGCTTAACTTACGTGTGTTGTACACTAGCGTGCAACACCGCTGAGCTTCAAAGAATCAAGTTGGGCCAGGCTGCAAGATAAGGGGCTAGCGCTAGCTCAACCCAGAAACAGAACCCTCGGCTCCAGCCTGAAGGCCAATAGTCGAACACGCACCCATTGGCTAAGAGCAAATGTAGAATTAAGAAACAGTATACTTAAGATAAAAATTATATAAAAATCTTATTTTATATTATTAATTAAAATTTTATATTAAAAATAATTTTAATTTTATCTAAATTAAATATTAATTTAAATAATCACATAAAATTAAAAATATTTTTGCTATTAAAATACTTTTAAAATAAGTTAAAATTTTCACATTTGAACAAGTTTTTAATATAAAATATATTTTCACAATTTTTTAATAATATAAATTTTAAAAAATATATTTTCAATATTCAAAAATTTTTAAAAATTTTAATGATGATAATATTTATTTACATCTTTGATCTTTAATTAAATATTTAAAACTTTTTAATTTTAAATTTTTTTAATAATGTATAATTTCATATTAAATGTTTCAATCTTTATACTACATACAAAACATCCATAGCTAAAGTTGAACTATGCAACTCACCCAAACATTGCAGTAAAGCGAGAGTTACCAATAAATCATCGTATGCCAAATTTACGGCCAAATTTTATGAAGGCATAACAAGTAAACCTGCCTCATATACAGCTCAAGATAGCTGAATTGGAAAAATCAATTCGATTCAAGAAAAACAGCTGAACAAAAACAATGAACAGCCAGCCAAATGAATGCGAGAGATAATTCCATGTCTATTTATGTTTACAATAAGCAAGACTTCATCTCACACTTGGTACATCTCTATACAGTATATCACATGAACTTCGTAATCACCAAGTCCGGGGAAAATTACAGATACAGACTAGTGACATATAAAGGACAACGTTCCTCGATGATAAACACCATTTAGCACAAATTAGAGAACTTTTATTTACAAATACTCCCAGCCGCTCTCAATATATAGGTTGCTACACTGCCTTAAATCAGATGAATACAAGTTCACGGACTTTCAAAGAACTCCATCTCCTGAATATTACACAGCCAAATTAGTCAAAATTAAGAGCACCACAGGAATCTACTAGCAATAGAAAAAGAAAAGGAACTTCCCAAGACCAAGTTGCCTCAAGGTGAAGGGGAAAGTCTATGAAGTTACAGTGTTTTATTGGAATTGGTAGACCGACAAACCAAATATCATCCCCTAAAATTAGTGTGCAAAACCTACCACGTAAACGTTGATTGGAAGAAAGTATGAAAAGGCAGGAAACAAATTGATCAAGGTCACCTCCGCATTAAGGGAATGGTTAAATGACCATGATGATATTTTAGTTATACTCCATCCACCCTTTCGGTGTTCATTTATCTTATTTGGTATAACAGATTACAAAAGTATACCCTGCACCTGACCCTATCAACTTACAAGACACCACTTGTCCAAATTTAAAAATCAGGCTTTATTATAGAAGAGTAATTCTCTGCATACCTTGCCACACACTGGACAACTTTCACTCCTTTCCAACCATTCATAAATACAACTAAGGTGAAAATGGTGGGAGCATCTCATAGTAATTTTCGGATTTTCTGGAGTATAATCTGCAAAAATGTTAACCCATGTAAATATAAATAGAAAGTCATGAAGGCAAACCACTTTTCCACTTAACTATTGCTACCGGAAGTATGATTTTTACACCAAATTACAATCATTTAGTAAATAACTAAAGATATCAGCACAAAACAAAATATAGACATCATAACAATGCATAAATTACCGTCAAGACAAGTAGGACAGACATCTTCATCTTCAGAGGAAGGTTGAATATAAGTGAGCCCATATGCAAATTTTGTTGGGAATGCCCTCTCTGAGGACTCAGAATTGCCTAATTTACTGTCTTCTTGAGAGTCAACTCCATCCCATTTCCTCCCAGAACTGTTCATATTCCTCCTTAGTGGTTGTGAATCATCTTGAAGATGAATCATTGATTTGTCACGCCTAGAGACCAAGCCATCACGCTGAGAACAAGAGTATCTCTGATCAGTATCATAAGGAACTGATCTTGAGACTGTGACTTGAGTATCGTTATCTGGTAAGGCTGTTCCAATCCCTGGCGAAGCCAAAGAAGTAGCTCCTTGAACTGGTGATGATGCTGATCGCCCCTCAAGTCTATGAAACATGGCATTGTACTACATGCAAGATGAAGAGAAGGAAAGCAAAGCCACATCAAATTAAAAATGAAAATATAAGTTACACAAGGTCAAGCAGCCGAACGATTTGGAACATACTCCGCCAAACAGCTGGTGAAAAACAAATCGTAAGCAAATGCAGTGCCTATATACTGAATTGCTTGAGTAAGCATATTCTTCAAGTTCATCACTGCATAGACAGCAACAGGAAGCACCCATTTCTACTGTTGCAAATACAGTGTGGAGAACCGTGGCTGAACAGCTAAAAAGCAATGAAGGCAGATTAGAAAAGAAAGATATTTCCTAGTAATTCCACCAACAAAATAAATTTCGCATATTATAAAAGTACATGATGCTAATGATAGGATAAGTAGAGTCAGACACAGGAACCTCTTTCTTACTTTCTGAAGGCACTGTTTGTTAGCTCATGATGAAATTTTTTTATAAAAAAAAAAAAGACACATCACTCTGACATACAGAATCTGCCTATTGCCTTGTGTTCTTTGGTGAAAACAGAATACTAACACCAAATTATATACAAATGAATAACATATTAAATAGAAAATGGAAACATTTGCACAAATGGTAAGAGCGTGCAATACAGAAAACACAATAAGAACAAAAGGAGAGGGAACTATCTGGAAAACTTAATCAGAAAAATGCAAGTGATCCGCATTTCTTGCAAGAAATTGATAACAAGGCGTTTCCTGAAAGAAAAACCCGCTGATTCCTAAACCTTCAAAGAATATGCAGGTTTCTTCCTGGACCTCATGTTCAAGCTTAAACCTGAGAATTGAAAAACCCCCCAATTGCCATGCACAAACACTTAGGCGCACCTGTGCATACAAGTATATACGGATGCACAATCACAATTAAGCAGCGATGGTGCAGCTGTAAATCAATGAAGGGGAAGCCAAAAGAAATCAAAGCAAAAACATGGACGAAAGTGAAGAGGGAAATTAAGGAGATGACTAAAAGAAGAGAGTCGAAACAGGAGACGATCATAAGGCCCAAGAAGACACACAATCCAAAAGTATAAGTCAACGAAATTCAGAAAATTAAGATCGTTCCGAAACTATGATGTCCAGGATCGCAGAAAATCCTAGGGTTCATATAATAGGCTCGAATAAAAAGGGTAAAAATGGAGGGGATGGAGTGTAGTCTGCAAGTACCTTTCAGCTGAATGATTTTATCAGGAGTCTAAGGCACTCCACGGAACCAAAGACTTTGGGGTCCAAGGCAAACGCCAAACGAGAGACTCGTGTCCTCTGATTTCGAGAGCTTTCAAATCCAATCTCAGAGCTAACGCTTAAAGGAAGCATTCTATGCTGAACAGCGAGTGCCAGTGCCACTCAAGTGTAATGGTAGAATACTTGCCAGTAGAAACAAATATCAACTACGCAATACGCATGGGATTTGGTGTGCACCCGCTGCCGCTACCGCTTGATGCAGTGGCAACGGTCATGATGGGCATTGGGCCCATCAAGCTCCCATCCTATCCCAGCCCTCATTATTATTATTTTTTCACTGAAAAAAATCAAGTGAAGGATGCCCAACATGGTTTAGTAATTTAATGATTTTAATTTGATTAGATGGCTCCACGCTAAGAAAAATGATCTGATCATCTAAAAAAGCTCGCTAATTTGAGATTATTATAAAAAAAATAATTTAAAAACAAATCATAAACAACATTGTGTTTTGAATATTTTTATGACTTTTAATTTTTTATTCTTGAAAATATTTCATCTGCATTTAAAATTTATATTAGATCTTTGATTCAAAGTATATTGTTAACTCATTTGGATATTCTTTTTATTAGTTAAGTGAGTAGTAAAACATTAAAGTCTTTATTAATAGTATATTAAAATTAGTAGTCTTTTCTCATATTGTTTTTTGTTTAGAGTTGATAAAGTTTTTATTAAAATAAAAATATTTTTTAATTTTTTCAAAATAGTATAATTTTAAATGAAATCATAATTTTTATTATTTACAGAGTAATTTAAAATTAAATGAAATTAATATTTTAATACTATTTTTCATAATATATTAAATGTGTTGATTTATTAAACTTGTTAATTACCCGTATTTAAAAAATCTACAAACATGTGAATGGTATCCAAGTCACTTTGATGATCTCATCTATCTCACACTCCAAATGACTTCATAAAATGTATAAATCAAGGTGACTATGGTAATTGCATTTATTAATGACTCCAAAACCTGAGACATCTAACTGTGTAATATTTATTTTTTAACATTTAAACACTTAAATTTATTGAATTTAAATTTTTTGTTAACTTAAATTGTGTTAATTTTTGATAAAATAATCACATGTGATAAATCCATGATCAAATTTTTATATTAATATAATAAAATTTTATAATATTTTAATAAAAACTTAATATTAGTTTAAATTAATAAAAAAAAATCTTGATTTGATTAGTTCTACGAACCCACCACTTAAAGTTGGGTGGGAGTTGTCAGATTCTACTTACTACTAATTATTCGAGGAAAACAAAAAAGAAAAATCAAAAAGTAGGTGGACTTAGCATCTCTCATGCAATGTTGTTTGCTGTTCACCTGACTCACTTAAAATACAGGCAGTCCATTAAATCCCCTGAGGGCAGAAGCATTAAAAATTCCTCTAAAACGATGAGATGGAATGGAATCAATTGATTTAATCTAATTTTTTTATTTTTAATTTGATTTAAATAATTAATCGATTCAATTCGAGTTGAATATTTAAAAGCTCGTTCAAGTGCTTCACAGATTATTCCAGATGCTGTTGTCCCCTTTCCACCATATGTTATAGTGTCAGATCAAAGCTTTGATACCAATAAAACAACCAAAAAAGAAAAAAAAAAATCCAAAATTGACATAATAAAGTTGTTAATAAAGATTTAAAAGCTATGAATATAACAAAAAATCAAAACAATTCCAACACAGAAAATGAAAACTAACACAACCAATTACCAATTAAAAAACCAAAAAAAAAATAATTTAAAATAAAAAATATCGTCACATTTTTCTAAATTTTAAAATTTTTTAGGTAATATTTTATTTTGAAAAAAATGTTTTTTTGAATATTTTTATATAATTTAAATCTTATTTTTATTAATTAAAAGCAAAAAATTATAATTGAATATTAATTTTGTTCGTTTAAAGAAAAAAAATGGATAAAAAACCATCCAATCCCAACTGAAATTTTTTCAATTTGAGTCTTTCAATTTCATCCATTCAATTTAGATGCAATTTCAGCATCGATCTGGTTCAGTGTTGGATTAGACTCTAAATCGAAATCAGCCAAATCCCTTTCCATCCAGAGATTATTAAAACCCAAATCTAAAATGATGAGATAAGACCTTCGAGGGTAACAGAAACTACCGTGATTATAATCAAGGAAGGAAATACCAACAGTCTTCTAAGATGAAAGGCCAGTTCTGGGGAGAGAGATAACATTAAGTTTTACAGCACCATGAAACCTTCAAAGAATTTGACGCAGACCAAGCAGACTTTCATGAGACGCGCTGGGGATAGCAGCTTGAATTGAATCATCGGCTTTCTGGTCAAAGCAGTACACAGGAGCCTGCCACTTCTCATCCTCCAGGGCTGCTCCCACTTCGAATGTCATCACATGAGCTTCCCTCCCTACACGATATTTGCCCCATTTCATCAACAAATTACACATTACTAGTTTTCATTTTGCTTTCTCTTTTCAATAAAGGAAGTACAGAGAAAGTGTGGAATTTCAATTTTAAAGGAATTTTATCCCCTTTTTCATACCTGGTACATAGAGCGGTGAAACAATTAATTTAGGTTTTTCGAATTGCAAACTGGAATCAAGGAATTGAATTACCTGTGTAAAAGACCCAGTGGACGGGCCTCTTGGTGACCACATCCTCATAGTACCAGATAAAATCCACCTTCTCCCAGACATTACAGAGAAACCCATCAACGCGACGCTGACCCAGATACTTGGCTCCGTCAAGCCAATTAGGGCGCAGAATCCCAACCTCCAGCTTCGCGGTTCTGCATTCTTTGGAGGAGTCCAAAGTGTAGAAGAAGGAAGTGCCGTTGTTCCACTCCAGGTCGTACAGAAGCTTACCCAACTGGTCCTGCATTATGTTGAAGTTTCGACCATTGGGCCAATCGTACCAGAGATCTATTAGTTGAAGGGAACCGCTGTAGTTCATGAACAGCACGGCGTGGAATTGGTGCGGCCATGGCTTCGGTGTCGGGTCCTCTGTCACAGCATACTCGGTTGAGAAGCAAAGTGAAGCCAAGATGAAGAGGATAGACAAGGAGATGGGTTTGGTCAGAAACGCCATTATTGCTTGATGGAGGGACGCGTGGATGGTATTGCTTTCTTTATTTATTATACGGTAATGCAACTCGGGCATGACAAACTACTCCAACCGGACTCGGGTTGTTCGGATGGATCCCGGTCTAGGTCCGGGTTGTTAGAGCCCCAGATTGAAGGTTGAGAAGTTCTTCTCCTTTTCCTTTTTCTTTTAAAATTATAATGCATAAGATAATTTACAGCGATTATTTACTATTAGAGGATTTGATTTCAAGGATCTCCAAAGCTAGATACTAAGCAAGGGGTGATGTGCTTACTGCCAACTTAGGGCACAACTCAAATTTTACTTGGAGAAGCATCTGGAGCTCTCGTGCTATTCTGAAAAGTGGAATCCCATGAAAGATAGGCAATGGTCTTGACATAAATGTTTGGAGTGAAGCCTGGCTCCGGGACTCAAATAATCAATTTGTCAATTTGTAGAGACACCAGTGATCCCTAAACTGAAAGATTCAATGGTATGTGATCTTCTGATGCCTGATTCTCTAAAATGGGATCATGAAATGCTCGTTGAACTCTTTTGTGAGAGAGATGTCAAGGAAATATCTAGCATCCCTTTGCCTATGGTTGTTGGTCATGACAGACGCATTTGGTGTCATAATAACGATGGCATATACACGGTGAAGGCCGGCTACAAAGTGGTTATGCAGCTACTACAATCTGAAGTGGATTATAAGGTTCGTGGGGACTGGCCAAGCTATGAAAATTGAAGGTTCCTCCCAAAGTTCAGACGCTTTTGTGGAGGGCCGCTCGAGGGTGCTTGCCAGACGGCTCAAACCTTCAAAGTCGTGGAGTGGTAGTCCCTTCAATGTGCGTTACATGTAATGTTGATATTGAAAATAGCTAGCACATGTTTCTTACCTGCCCATTTACACAGGACTGCTGGTCAGAAGTGCAACTAATTTCCTTAATTAATAACCATGCTGAGAATGTAGAAACTTTTCCCATTTGATTTTTTTTCAGGTTCTATCTAATGCATTCAATACTGACATGGGAAAAGTTGCAATGGTTTTGTGGAGTATATGGCGCTTTAAAAATAACAAGCTCTGAAACAACGCCACCAGCATATATAACACTGACAGGTTATCTTCTCGGATCTGGATTTCTTGTGCAGCTGGTTATTTATGAGGAATTTCATTTCTGCAAGGGCTCAGTGATACAGGTGGTGATTATGTCTGGTGTCATCCGCCACCATATAATTTGAAGTGCAATACAGATGCAGCATTGTTTATGGACAAGAACTCCATAGGGCTTGGCATGATCCTACCTGATGCATGTGATGATGTCATCGCATGCAGAACAGTTATGCTCCAGGGTTTATTTCAGGTCCGAGAAGCTGAAGGGTTGTGCCCCTTCGATGCCCTCTCATGGACGGCTTCTATGGGGTTTAGGGACGTCATCTTCTAGTCCGATGCAAAGCTTGTAGTGGAGGCTCTTAAATCTTCCAAGGATGATATTTCAGAGTTCGGTACCATAATTTCATCATGCAAAGCTCTCTTTCATAACGAATTGTCCTATTGAATTCGTTTCACTAAAAGACAAGCAACAAAGCTGTTGGAGACACCAACCTTTATTCCTTTCCCTAGAGCGATTTGCCTTTATGCAAATCCCATGAATTAGTTGGAGATACCAACCTTTATTTGCGTTCTAGTTTATGATGATTGTAATGCTTTTGTTACCGAATAAACCAGCTTTTCTTGATTCAAAAAACAGCTACAAGGGAATTTAGACAAAATCAAAAAAACAAAATTAATAGAACTTAGGATGTGAAAGATAAAGTAACCCTCATGTTTTATAGTGAAAAATTATGGTAAATATATACAATTTCTGTCAATTATAAAAAATACAGAAAAAAATAAAAATAAAGCTATGGAGAACAGGAAATAAGTGATTGTATAACAAAAGAAAATCAGAAAACTAATTGATATCAGAGGAAATATGTTAGTAGTAAAATGGAGGCTAACACCATGGAATCCCATTTGTCCACATTATCCCCAAAGCAAAGTGGGAAATAAAAAAGAAGACCACAATTCATGAATCTCACTGCAAGGCTTACTACCGATTCTCAAAAAGAAACTTAACAGTCATGGTATACAGGGAGCACATACATGGCCAGATCATCAAGACATGAAAGATGGAGACAGAACCTTGAGCTTTCAAGCCTCCCTTACATTGCAGAAGCATATGGTACACATTCTAAATTTCTAAATATATTTCAATCCAGAGATGTATTGCTGTCTAGAGATCACATACTGAGCAATGGAATAAATAATTCCTAAGCACCCCAATAGCCTAATCTGAAAAACATCTGATATTATAATGGATGGCAGATTGAGGGGCAACGTGAGCATTGAAGTTGAGTCATTCTGCTTCGTGTAACTCCACACAAACCTGTTGAAAAGGATATGGCTAGGGAATGTAAGAATGAGCAGGGCCAAATTCTTGACAGCAAAGAACCAATCAGGACCCCCAATATCAAAGCCCCATCCTGTGTTTCCGTGCCAGACATCTTCCCATATGCTATAAAGAGTTGACAAGACCAAGTATGCTGATATTGCTGCTGCAACAGGGAAATACCTCTGCTTATCCCCAAATCCAGCAACAAAATCAGAGTCCTGGTTGAGAAGCAGCAAAATAGGAGCTAGGAAGAATATGGCCTGACTTGACCCACCAGTAAGATAGACGTTCAAGATTAGGCATATAGCAAAGCACATTACAGTGGCAACATTACCAACTGCAGGCATCCAGGCGCCCTCAGCAGCCATCCTCTTAATCGTGAAGCTTGCCACAGTGGAGGCACGACGTTGCTGCATGAACCTCATTCGTGGGGGGAAACTACCACTACTGCCCTGACCAGTCTGGTTATGTCTCATTCCACCCCTTTCAAAAGCTTTTTCCCGCATAAGTGAGGCCAGTTCAAACTTTATCTCCAAAGCTATAATCATAAAGATCGCTGCATATAGACCAAGAAGAGATGTCCTTGCACCCTCAACAGCAAGCAGAGTTGTAAGTTTCCTGTCTTCCTCTCCCATGTCCCCAACTCCATTATCTCCAAGGATGCTTTTGATTCTGACCTGACCTTCCAGCAGATATGTCACAGGAAAGAGAGCCACAAGAAGAGCAAACACCCATGGTAGGAGCTTTGTACTTGAGGCAGATGGAAAATGGGTGAAGACTACAAACACTGAGGTACAGACCATGGTTACAACAATTAGGGCATGCAGAACAGTGGCCTGAAGGAAGAACTCAGCAGATATGTAAATACCAAGAGCAATCCCCATGGCAATGGAGTAAATTGCTCTTAACTCTACAATGTATTTTATTGGTATGACAGATGTAACAGCTGCTAGGGTGAGCAGAATTCCCACAATAAGCAGCCAAGAGGGCCAAGTAGGCTTTGATGCCATGAAACCGTAGATGGAGATGTCATCAGCTGATTGACGAGCAGCTTTGATTAGGTCAGACCGGTAAGTCCATGTCAACGGCATTGGTGGCTGCATTAGAATAAAGAGGAGACCGGTTGCCACGACCAACACTAAGCATCTTTTAGCAGACTGCACAAAAGGAGGAGATTACAAATCAGTAAAGTCAAAATTATAGAACATTGACGCTGATTTCATGGGCTTATTAACTGGATATCTCTCCTTTTTTTTTTTTCACTAAATAAAAACAGAAAATACAAGCTTCAAGACCCTGCTAAGTATGACAAAATGGAAAAGTCTTGCATCAAGACATTGAAACTTCAACAAACATATGCTACTCAAAAATAGAATTATAACTTTTGTGTACGGTTGGCAAGAGCAGAGAGAGAGAGAGAGGGAGAGAGAGAGTCAGGGGGGGGAGAAGAGAGAGCCTGCCGTTGAACATTGAAACTCATGAATAAACTACATGATTCTACTCAATGAATAGCCCTTGAATGAAAATCTTATCCTTCATACAGAAATCAAACACCAATTTTAATTTAGAAATTTGCATGGCAATCTACTTTCTATTCAGAAATGTCATCCAAAGCCCACAACAAGAAATAGAATGACAAGAATTAGATGATTAGGGTGACCATACATCAACACCAACATTCCTAAAAAATTTCTTGGGTTAAAATATAAAGTAGCTAAGTTGTAGAATTCGTATTTCGTTTATAATTAACATGATGAACACAGTTATCTAATATTAGAAGAAAATAAAATTCTAATCTTGAACACATGCATACCAGGACATGCGAGAAGTGTAGAACAACAATGGGTACGCAGGCCAAACCAGTCAAAACAATGCAGAAACCCAAAAGTAAAGCATCAGATGGGGGTCTCCCATTCCACCACTGTAGTGCTTCAAAAATTGTTTCACGGCAAATCCAGACAGATAAAGCAACCACCCCAGCATGCACATAACCTTGCCAAGGTTTCATCTTAGAGCCTGTTCTCGACTTATCCCTGCAATGTTCAAAGATTGATGAACAACCAATTTGCTGTTATCTGAACTTATTATGAATTAAACCTTATGCAACTGAAATTATTCAGTACATACTTGTAAAGAAGCAGCGGAGGAGAAACAGCCAATAGAAGAACTGCTGACACCCATACGACAGATTTTGATGTAATAAACAACATGGCCAGCTTTGATGAATACAAGCAAGTCAAAATCCAGACTGCCTTTGCTCCAATTCGATGATCAACAGATAGTCTTCTTACCAGAGCCAACCCCACAAAAGTTGTCAAGATGACCATGTAGCTAGGATACATCACATCATCATCGAACCCATAATAGTATATGCTTGAGTAATTAAAAAATTGATTCTCAATGTGACACAGCAGCAATGCATGAGTTATCAAACCAACTTCAGTCAGAAAATGAAGTTTTGATGGCAAAAGAGCTAAACCAGGAACAGCCATTGCCAGGATAACATCAGCAACTACAAATTTACAGAAAGATTTCAGGGACATGCCAGCCAACCATATGTTTAGATCCCAGAAATTATGCATCACAAACCACATGACCATCAAGCTCCCCAGCACAACAAATGCAAAGTATGAAGGCAGGCTCTTCTTTGTAAAAAAACGTGCCAAATAAAATCCAGCAACCGAAGGAAGTGGAATGAACTGCAAGAAAAAGGGGAAAAGAAGGGCGGGGGGGGACTGAAACTCTTAGACATTTCAATAAGATTCTTCCCGATATTCTAAAAGGTAATTCACTAAAGGAACGAGTGCAAAGTAAGAACGTTACAAGTGTCAAAGAGAACTGTAAGCATTTACAACGAATATTTAAGACATGTTAGGATGCATGAGGCCGTCTTGCCAGTCTAGTATAACCTCAAAGGGTCTAAAACACTTTAGTTGGAGGCAGAACTTCTAACTAACTAAATCATAGAACTCAAAAATGGCTGTATGACAGGAATAAAATTCCAAGATGAATGATTGAGTCTGTTTATACATGTGTAATGTGGGTGTAAATTCTCTTCCAATTACAAACTCAACCGATCTTCCTTCATGTCCATAACACAGATATAATATTTAATGTTTGCCTATAAATAAAAATGCTATGATCGCTAAGCTTTCAGCAATTTGTCAACCAGGGGTGAGCTTAACAAACCTTGAATTCTGAAATCTTTACACAAAACCTCTCATCCCTCATTTTCAGAAATGAATCATAAAAAATATAAGTTCAAAAAGATTTCCCCAACAAATACACCAATCATCCTAATAGACCCTAGCCATTAATGAAAATTACCTCTTCTACTTAAAGACATGATATTTCCATTTTCACATCATAGATTACAGGATACTTTAGATCGATCTCTGCATCCAACCTAGTGATCCTTCAAAACACTGTAAGTGTTTCTATCTCACAACATAAATTGCAGGACATGATTTTAACAGATGTATACTGATGATGCATTAAATTCTCAGAAAATTACCAAAGGAACTTCATGCCATAGGCAGTCAAAAGCATGAAATTATGCTACAAAATCACTGCAATGGATTCAGATTCATCCTTGGTGCCTTTTAGTTGACTCCGATTCTTTTGCTCAAGTATGAACTCTGTGGTAAATTTTGCTACCATCTTTTCCAGTGTTCAAGCTCTCACCTAAGATTTACGATCCTTTGCTATTTTCTGCTTTAAAAAAAAAAAAACGATCCTTTGCTATTTGTATATTTCAAAAAGAAGCAAAAATCAAAAATCTAACTTCCACATTCCATCAAGATGGAATCAATTTGCACAGTGCAGGAAGATGGAATCAGTTTCGATGGCACTGGATTCATAACCTATAATAATTGAAGAACATCTACTTTTAAGCAATTAAATATTACTAAAAGACCATATCTGCTGCAACTTCAGAGCCGCTAAATTCCATGTCATCTCATTTAGGTAGTCTCCTTTTACGTTCATACTCCAATAGCCTTTATGCTTTCAGCAACCTAAGTAAACTCACAGTCCATTTTTAAAACATAATAATGATGATAACTATTAGAAAACAAAACATCAAAGTAAAACCGAACCACATGTAAGCAACCAATCCATAAAATCATCAACTGGGATATTGCATGCCATTTTTAATTTAATATAAATATCATTCTAACTCAAAATCATTCTTATGTGGGTAGCGATTTCAATATTCATATCCTAGGCGCTTCTTTTTCAGATAAAATGCATCCTTCATTTTGTATCTAGACCATTATATCTAACCTTTCAACATTTTCATCAGTTAGCAATTAGTCACCCTGAAGGGCACCAATTTCAATTGATCTTTTTCTTTTTCTTTCTCTATTCATTTCAGATTCCTAATTTCTTCTATCCAATGCTTTTGGTTTTCAAACCAATGTATAAAACATTCTTTTATGGTTGCAACAACAATTTCACTGGAAATTTCATAGAAATCCTGATCTACTACAATTATATAATCCTGCAGGAGATTATCTATCAGTGTTAGCAACACAAGGATGTAATGAATCTCTAAACAAACTATGGTTTTAAAAATAAAAGATAATCAATATTAAGTTTTACAGGAATAGGTCTTGGAAAGGGAGGTTTACCAATACTGGAAATCCCACCACAATGGCTCCAGCACCACTGACAACAACAGCCAAAGCAGTGAAAGCAGCTGAGCTGAGAGCATCGGAGATCATACCAAGGGCATAAGCACCAGCTCCAGCAGAACCTCCGAGCATAGTTGTGGTTACAAGAAGATAATTCAAAGGGGGTGGCACCTGAATGTATCGACCAAAGGAATGGAAAACAACCCTAATCTCCAAACAGATCACCACAACAACCAAAGCCACAGCACCATTGACAAGGCGAATGCTCTGAAGTTGGTGTGCATTCTTACTAACCCACCAAAGCGCGCCCCTCGTGGAGGCATAGAGTTGGAACAGGAAAGGGATGAAAAATAGAAGGAACAGATCGCACACAGAAGCAGCAGAGGAGAATATCACCGAGTAATGAGAAGCAATGTGAAAGAGTAAAGGAAAAAACAACAAATTCAAAGTATGGAAACAACTCTCTAGCTGGCCAAGGATTAAGTTATCATCGGGAACCTCTCCTCCGTGATACTTGGCTTCCTGCTTGGCTTTAAAAGAGGAAACCCGAGGAATGGAGAAAAGCCAATAGAAAACGCAATTGAAAGCCATAAAATAGTAAGATGCATTATTCATACCGACGGCGGAGATGGTGGCCCAAGTGAAAAGCGTGGAGGCAACAATGGGGACGCAGGCAAACAAGAGGCGCTCCAGAGCGAGAACAATGGATGGGTTCTCTATTTGCATCCATTTAAACTGAAGGGAGGCCCAGGTGCCAATTAAAAAATTGGTCTGGGCACAGAGTAACGCGGCAAGGGCACCCAGAGGGATTGAATTGAAGGAGACGACGAGAGAGGAGCTGAAGAAGAAGGCGATCTGGGCAGCGATCAAGGAAAGCCAGACGCCAATAAATGCTCCAAGCTTGAGGTTGAGGGAATCGACGACGTAAGAGATCATGAGGCCTAGTATCAGGGTCGCTACCACCGGGGCGCCGCCGAGGTCTAGGAGAAAGGCGGCGCAGGGAACCAGAGCGATGGCGATGCGAGGATTATGGGCGAAGGAGGTAGGAGAGAATCGCGAGTTCTTGAGAGATCGAGAGGAAGGAGCGGAGTTGCTGTGTAAGTTACGGTGAGGGTTAGGGTTCGGGCCTGGGGACTGAGAAGAGGCATTGTTGGTGCTGTTGAAGGAGGAGAAGGTGGGCGCGCTTGCGGAGGAGGCTATGTACGGACGGAATGAGCGCGGTTGGAGCTCCGGCGGCATCATTTTCGCCGGAATTTGGTTGAGAGATCGTGGGTGACAGAGAAAGAGAAAAAGAATTTGTCGGATTTTAGTGTTCTGTATTGTTGAAAAATCAGCCGCTGCGTGCGTCGTAGCAAAGGGTGACACAGAGAGTTAGCACTCAAGAGTCAGAGTCTCAGACTGTGCTGCTTACTTTTGGGTTGGGTGGAAACCGACGCCGTTCGAACCCATAACAGAATAATATAATCAAGATATTCTAATTATAATAGTTAAGCTTTTAGGATATGAATCACATCATTGAGATTTTATTTTTATTTTTATTTTTCAGAAAAGCAAGTTATTGAGATGTGAATCAAGTTTTTTTATATTTTTTTCTGTGACAGAAAATGAAGAGCATTATAACACTAAAACATTATTTTAGTTATTTTTAAAATGAATAAATAAATATACATATTTTTAATTTAAATATAAAATATCAAATGATCTGATTATATTCTTAATATTTTAATTTATTTAATTTCAAATCTTGATTCAGGCAATTATGAAAAATTAATAGTATCTTTATTATTAAAATACCTTAAAAAATGATTCAAACAAATTTTATATTTTTATTTTAAATTTATTTTAAAATTAAATATTTTTTAATTTATAAATGATTTTGATGAATTTTTCAAAAATATTTTATAATATAAAATTAAAATTTTTAAATTTTTTAAATTTTTTGTGACACTGATTTAAATATTTTTATATAAAAAATTTAAATTAAAATTTATTATACAAAATTTTTAATTTTTAAATGATACAATTGATTATTTGATATTTAAAATTTAAATTAAAAGTAAACATAATTTAATTTTTTATATTTATATTTTTTTAATATTTTAAATAAAAATATCAAAATTATTCTCATGTGGAAGCTTATTAAGAATGGATGCCTCTTAATTGAGTGTAAATAAATAAATAAAATTGAAGTGAGGGCTTCGGTTTGAGAAAGGGATTGTTTTTTTTTTTTATCAAAAAAAAAATCTTCTATTGATCATGTAAAATTGAATATAAAGGAACACTTAATAAAAAATGAAGCTCATACCAAATTGATAGACTCATATGTGACATCGAAAATCTAGTTAGAACATGGGACACATTATTAGCTCTTTCTATTGACATGCTTAACTACAAAAGAAATTATCATTTAAAATATCTTTTTACAATTTTTAATAATCACTTTAAACTTAGACTCATTAGTGACACTTGAAGCAAAGACATTGACCACTTTTAATAAGTCAGTTTCAAAAATCATATGCTTAAATTGATTTTGCATAATCCATGATAAAGCTTCAAGAAATATCAAACATTCTGCTTTTTAAGGCTGTAATTATCTTTGTCCTAAAGCAAATCATGATGCCTTTGTCATCCTTTACTACTGAACTCATTCTTATCATATTCTCTCCATAAACACAACAACATTTATATTGCATTTAAGGATATATCCATTTGACAGTGATATATGATTTGGATTTTAGCATCACATCACTACTTGTTGTTCTTGCAACAGACCAAGCTAGAAAAAAAATCCATCCCAGATTTAAGCACCATATTAGGATTACTCACATTTTTTTGGCCAAATTTTAGAAGTTCTAGTTCTTCATATACACCACAATATAACGTATAATTTGACTTTATTTTTCTGATTCATTGCTTTAAAAATCAAGAAAAACAAGTACAAAAAGATGACATACTCGGAGAATCATAAATCAACCCAGCCACTCTTCAACACTTTTTTGCATAAAGGTACAAGACCAAAACATGCCATAAACTTTTTGGTCTTGCAGCACAAAGTCAACATTTATCCCATACAACTATCCTTTTTTCAAGTAGCCTACATCTCATAGGAATTAAATTTTTGCATACTCTTCAAATGAAACTTTTGATCTTAAGAGGTACTCACATTTGCCAAATTACATTCCAATAGCCTAGAATTGATTCAATGTTTTGATTTGATATTGCAACATGCAAACTTGATCGTACACTGATAATCTTTTGCAAAATACTAGATGAATTTATCCTTTAGTTCAGAGTTTGTGACCATAATTTTAGTTATCACCTTGATATCTCCTTTACAAAACAACTTTTTTAAGTATAGCCATATCCCATTCACAAGAATTAAGCAGTTAGAGATCCTTTATTGTAATGAATTCTAGTTCAGCTAAAGGAGTAGGTTGGTCTTTAAAGTTATGATCATCCTTAAGCCAAGAGTCCTTTCAAACCATTATATCATTTCCTTTTCCAATTCTCCAACGACTTTCATCTTTTATCGCCTTATGAGAACACCAAATGTTTCTTCATATATAACATGGATTTGAACACAAAGAAGCTTTTATAAAATTTCCATAGGGATAATATTTGGCTTCAAAAATCTACTGATTAGTGACTCAATCCTTATGACCAGATTCCAAGCTTACTTCCTTAACATAGTTAAGTTAAAAGCTCATAACTCTCTAAACCTCATTTCTCTAGCATCCCTCTTTAGACACATTGTCTACTAGCTCTGGCAATGAAAAATTTTTGTTCCATTCTATTTAGATCCCTATCGAAAAGAATTTAACATATGCCTTTATTTAGGTATAGCTTGGCCAATTAATTTAATAAATAATATCTTCTTTACTCTCGATAACAATTTATTTTTTCCATCCTTACAATCTCTTCATAGGCGTTATTTTAAAAAATTAAAAATACTTTTATTGCTTTCTCAATCAAAAAAGGAAGTGTTAGGTATTTGCTAGTATCTCGAGCAGATAAGACACCCAAGCAGTTAACAATTAAGCTCTTTTTCATATCCATCACATTGGCACTGAAAAGAATGCCAGACTTTTGAAAATTAATCATTTGATCTGAAGTGTCTTCATATGTAGCTAAGATCTTCTTGTAAAACTACACTCCTTTATATTAGCCTTGAAATAAAAGAAACTATCATCTGCAAATAAAAAATGGGTAACTTTTGGGGTACTCTTACATATCTTATGGCCATGCAACTTTCCATTATTAACAGTACATTTGATTAAAGTAGTTAATCTCTCAGTACAAAAAATAAAAAGATAAGATGATAATGGATCACCTTGACTTAGACTTTTACTATGAGTTATAAGACTAATCTGCAGCATTCACAACAACATTAAAGTTGATTGTAGTCACATATAATATTATCATATTCACTCATTTCTTGTCAAAGCCTAATACTAGTATCACATCTCTAAAAATTTTCATGAAACTTAATCATATGCCTTGTTCATATTCACTTTAAAAGTCACCTCTCCATTTTTTTCTTTACACTTCCCTTTCATGTAATGAATAACCTTCAAAGCAGCCACAATACTATCCATAATAGACTTGTTAGGAACAAAATCAGACTATTTTTTTGAAATCAATTTAGACATTAAGCTTTTAGGTTTAGTAGTTAACATTTTAGCAATTATTTTGTAACTAACATTGTAAAAAGATATTAGCTCAAAGTCCTTCATTGACTTAGGACAGTCACATTTAAGAATAAATATCTTTAAATATTATTAAGTTTCTCAAGAAATTTAACTTTTTTATCCATTTAACAGCAACCAAAAAAGGATCTCGATCTAATAAATTCTAAAACCTTTGATAGAAACTAGCATTCATCCCATCAGACCCTAGGGATTTAAATATTTTTCTTGAATTCATCTATTGTGAAATCTTAAAAAAAACCTCATGTTATCTTCAAAGGTGATTTTTTGCCCAATTAAACAAACCACTTTTTCTCTATCGACCTATTGTCTGGTAGTTGTAAAAAATTATAAAATATTACTTAACCACTCTTTGTAAATCTTCCTCCCTTTCCCACTGTACTCCTTCCTCATCAACCAAAAATTGAATAATATTAATTTTTCTTCGTGTAGAAACTACTCCATGAAAATATTTAACATTGTAGTCACCATTTACTAGCTAGAAACACTTTGCCTTTTACTTTCAATATTCTTCTTGTTGGAGTAGAATATTAGATAATTCTTCTTTTACTTAAATTAAACTTTCCCCTAACTCTTGTTCCCGCTTACCAATTAATGAGCCAATTAATCTTTTATATTCTTTAATTTTCATTTCAAAATTACTAATTCTATTTTGTTTTGAAAACTCTATATCAGGAAAATAACTCAAAATTCTTTCCAAAACTCCGTACTCTCCTTTGTAATTCCAAGCATTCTCAACAATACCAATAAACCTAACCTCTTAAAGCTAATAATTCTCACATCTAAATTTAGCTTTCCTTCTGTTTCTTTTTCATGCTTATGTTTGTAACTGTATAAGATAATGATTTGAATAAGCAATCATATGAGTTTTAATAAGTCCAGCATTAAGATGCATACACTTTCAAGATTATGACACCAATGCTTTGTCAAGTCTTTCTGTAATCTAGTGTTCAGTCTCTTTTCCTTTCTTTTAAGTAAAATTATCCAAATAACAGGTCTATCAATCCACATTATTCAACAATATTATGAAATTCCTTCGCAGTCTATTCAAGTCTGAAAACTCTACCCTTTTTCTCACTATGGTGAAGAATGTCATTGAAATCTCTTATACAAACCCATGACATATAAGATAAATTACATAGTCTTTTAATCAACTCCCAAGCTTCATTTTTCGTTCCTTTATCGAGGAAACCATAAATACTAGTTGACCTTCATGGTGATCTAACACTATCTTTAACTAGTATATCCACATGATTTTGAAGGTATTAATTAAAGAACATACCTCTTACTTCTACACAAAATCTGTAATTTCTCTACCTGGACCTTCCTTACTTATTAAGAAGCATCTTTCAAACCATATCTTCTTTCTGACTAAATTAATCTTACAACTATCAACTTAGATCTCAATTATAGCCACTATTTATTGTTGCTCTACTGTCACTAACTCATATAGAACTAGTAATCTTCAAGGTTTGTCAAGCCCCCGACAATTTGATGTAAGGAGATTCATACTCCTTAATGGTCCTAGGTTTTAGGAACCACCATTGACTTAATTGAAACATTATCTCTCTCAATTGCAGAATTATCAAAGAGCTTACCATGAAGTAAGACAAGTCGCAAGGAATTCTCCACTTATTTCCCAACCTCTCAACCTACTCTTTTTTTTTTTTTTAATTTTGTTTCAATTCTAACTTTAAGTCCATCATCATCCTTGTTTAGCTAAATGTTCACTCATTAATGGCTTAACTCACTCGAGGATCTAATATTCTTCATCACCTTCCTCTCATTTGCTCTTAAATCTAATGGGCATTAGGTTTTTGCAACTTGGTAGAAATTTTTTAAACACATTTTTAGTATCCTTATTCATTGATTGAGCATTGCCTTTCTTCGATCTCTCATTGATTTCAAAACCTTCTTGCACCCAATATCTCCTTTTAGCCACCATCTCTTTCTCATCGAAGCTCACAACCAAGATCCTCATTCTCTTACTAATATTTGATCATAAACTTTAAATAGACTCTCACAGAGTCTATCCAAATGTACCAATCTCCCACACAAAAAACATAAACATGTGCAGTCTTTCATATTTAAATTTCATAATGTATCTTTTTCCTTTTTTACTAGAAGATCCATTTTCATCTCTCTAAAGGTTGATTCACATCAATGGCTACTTTAATTCTCATATAGCTTCTTTAGCCTTCAATTTTAATTATTATTTATATATTATTCTATAAAATTTTCAAAGAAATTCACCAAGTTATCTACTTACATTAATCATCATGAATCCCACATGAAGATTAATAACTTGCACCTAAAACTCAACATGATTCAATTTCACCTAACTTAGGATCTCGTCTCTTTTTCAACTGATAAGTCACTAAGGTATGGTTATCGAACGACCATGGATCATCATCAATTACTCTTTGCAAATCAATAATATGAAAGAATTAAAACAAATATAATTATGAGGATAACTCTTTGATAGAGACTCTTTTGTTGGGCTTTAGATGCTTGCCAAAGTGTTCCTCATAATAATAAAATTAATCACTTTATTTGTCACAAATCCTACAACAAGACACAGATATGAGAATTTAGCAATCACAGTAGAACTATTTTCTTCCTTTAATAGTAGAAAGTCCTCTTCCTCTTCTATAATTATCATTCAAACCAATTGATCCTCCATATTTCTTTTTAAAATAAAAAATCATCCACCATCAACAAGCATTCAACTCTCATGCAAAGACGAACACCACTCCTACAGAGAGCTAGAATTGATAAATGAAACTTTTAAATCTTTTAACATAGGGGATTGTATTTGTATTTCTTAATTCATGTTGTTTAAATTTTCAATATATAATAATTTAACCCAAATTTGAATTAAGATCCATTCTTAATTCGAATTAAAATCAATCAAAACTTAATTCAAATCAAATTAAATTAATAATTTATTTTTAAGATATGTAACATTTAAAAAAAACATAAATCAAACCTAAGGGAATCTAATTCTTTTTTTTTTGTGTATTTATCTATGTATTTTCTTTCTGTACTTTGATTTCATATGTCCTGAGATAAAAGGACTTTTCATTTATTTTAGGATGGAGGATTGATTTATGAGCTTCCATTTAAATATTGTTATTCTTAAGCAAGCCTTAAAAAATTAATTAAAACCATCTCAGAATCAATTTCAAGATACAATAATTAAGAAAATCTAATGTATTAATTAAAATATCCTTCAGTCTCCATAATATTTAGATATTTAATTTTTAAATATATTACAGTTGATATTTAATTTTCATCTTTATTTATATAATATGTGTACTTGTTTATTTAATGGAAACCATAGATACCAAAATAATGGAAGGAACTCATTTATAATTTATAAATTCAATAGAATCATATTGTCATAAATGAAATAAATAAAATATATTTAATATAATAGAAAAAAGAATGAACTTTTTCATAGATGTTTCTTGTTTGATCTATGTTATTCATTAAACTCTTATATTTAAAAAGTGACAAATCGAAACTTTATCTCTATCGATTTGGACTAAATCGGATATTTAAATTAAAAATTTTATATCATAAATTTTAATTTTTCACAAATATAATAAATATTTAAGATATTATCACAAAAAGTCATAAAATTTTTTGAATATTAAATTATATTTTTTAAAACATGTGCTGTCAAAATTTTGAAAATTTTATAAAAAATAAATCTTGTATCTAAAATTGTTCAAATTTAAAGATGAATCCGAAATAAAATGAATAATTCATTTGAGTTATTTTTAAGATATTTCAATAATAAAAATATTATTATTAATTTTTTATAATTATTTCTAGTAAAATATAATTTAGATCAAATTAATAAATTAAGATTCAATTTGTTACTTTTTGAACATGAGAGTTTGATGTACATTAAGATTTTATAAAATACTTAATTTATAAAAAATAAAGAAAAAATAACCAATTAACAAAAAAGACTAATATTAAAGCAAATTGTATAAAAGATCTTATCCTATTAATTATTTCTAATTTAGACCGTGATGATAAATTTAATTCAATTTGTATGTATAGCATAGACGTCACAATTTTCTCTTCGAATGCTTGCATTAGGGCTGAGGAGAGAGAAAGACGAGGAAGAAAGCAAAGTATACAACCTTCCATTTATTAAAGCATATAGAGTGAACATGATAATAGGTGATCCATACATAAGTGGGATATCGCATGCATGAATACAGTTGGGATTTGCATTAGGGAGCTGTGGCCATGGCGGCATCTCCGATCATGTAGTTGATTCCGGTGCAGGAACCCATGCAGGCGGCGTTTTGCTGGGCGCATTGATTTAAACATGGGCCGAGCCACTGTGGGTTGCCGAGAGGGCAAGAGTTGAAGCATCTCATGATACCTTGGCTGCAGCCCATGACGCACTGCCCGAAGCCCTGCAAGTTGATGTGCCCATTCACAACCACGGCTATGGATGCCGCTATGGTCACCAGGACAAGGGCCCTAACACCTCCACCAGTCATCTTGCTCGTTTAAATCGGTCAAGTTAGGCTAAGATTGATCCCCACCCAACTCCTATTTATATCATTTTAAGGGATGCGGTTATGTTGCGGTTCCGTTCTTCTTAGGTCAAAGGTGAATGTCGAATGCATGATACTAATACGGTTAAATTCCTTCATAAATTCAAAATCGCAACTTAGTTATGCTCGTAGGATAAAATTGTCACGTTGATTTGAATTTTATTAAGTTTTTTAAATAAAAAGTTTAAAATTATTTTAAATTTATAATAATAAATAAAATAAAAAATCCTTGTTATTAATTTTATTAAATTGTTAGGTATTATTATCTTTTTAAAAATTTTCATCATTTCTTAGATGAAAGATGTTTTTATTCATATAAATTTTATCAAAAATTTTAATAAAATTTTGATTTATAATATTATGTAATAAATAAATAATTAAATTTATTAAATTTTTAAAAATTCAATATAATTCAAGTGAAGAAAGATGTAGTCAGAATTATTACATAAAAGTTGTGTTGCAGATCAATGGGCCAAAGAATGAAGAAGCCCAGTTGAAAAGTGGGCTTACAACATCACATTATTCATATTGATAATTGGGTCACTAATACCAGGTCCATGCTTGATGGGACGGAACTTACTTGACCGGGGTGAGACCGTCAATTAGTAAATTGTTGTGTCGAAAGACGGAAATACACAGACTCATAAAAATGTTGTTAATAGACAATAATACCCCGGCTTAAAGTGTTGCCCTAGAAACTTGGAGAAGGATTAAACGGAAGGCTAAGATCAAACCGCCACAGAATCTGACGGCCTAAAATTTCTTTGGCGTTCCTTTATATTCATCCTAAAACGCAGCCTCTTTCTCTTCTCTTCTCTACTGAGCGGAAACCGTGATATCAGGTGCTCACGCAGATCGCAGGTTTCTAGGGTTTGTGGCCATATTTTGCAGCAAGCTTCTTCACTTTGTCCAGTGTTCAAGATGGTGAGTATTTTAGCTGCCATATTCACTCGCAGCTTACTCTTCGTAATGATCTGTGAGAAATTGTTCCGTATATTTGCTTGCTGTTTAGTTTTGGGGTTCCCCTGCGTCCCATGGATATTTAATGGTTTGCTTTAATGATTAGGTTCTCCAAAATGACATCGATCTGCTTAATCCCCCGGCTGAGCTCGAGAAGAGGAAGCACAAGCTGAAGCGTTTGGTGCAGTCACCTAACTCCTTCTTCATGGTACGTACTATTGTGTGTATTCGTGACTTGTGTTCATAAATACTTCCTATACTTATTTGTTTTATGAAATTACCGAAACTTCTTTCTTTGTGTATGAGATCGGATAGTGATAATAATTACATTTAATTGTTGGCTGTTTGTAGGACGTTAAGTGCCAGGGTTGTTTCAACATGTAAGCTCTTTCATTTTGCAAACCTCCTTTCTGTTTCGTTTCTTTGGCAAATTTTTTTTAATATTATTTTACAACTCTAGCTTTTAGGAATGAGCATTATAATATTTACTCAATGTCTGATTCGCGTATATGCAGAACCACTGTGTTCAGTCACTCACAAACAGTTGTGGTGTGTGGAAACTGTCAGACAGTTTTATGCCAGCCAACGGGAGGGCGTGCTAGGCTTACAGAGGGTTGTTCTTTCAGAAGAAAGGGTGACTGAAGTTTAGTCATAAACTTCTATTAGCTTTTATTTTTTTACTCTTGATGTTGTCAGAGACAGATTTTCGGCCTTTAATTACTATAGCAGAATAGGATTGCTATCCCCTTTTTTGTTTGGTGTAATGAAAATCGTGGTTTTGTTTGACACTGTCACTTTATTGTATGTCTTTAACTCGCGATGTTTTCATTCTCAGTCTCAGGTTGGCTTTGGCTGCATTGGCCGGTATCCTCACAAATGAGAAGTCATATGAACAATTTATTTTGCTCTATTGCTACTCCTAATTTCTTGAAATCTGAGCAATTGAAATAATCTAATCTATTTTCTGGGCAAGTGCTTGTGCTTCTCAATGTCCCATGGAGTTATATCATTGACCGATATCTTGGTTAAATAGTGTCATTTGCCGTTGTCTATTGTTGTACTCCTGTCTGTGATTGCCAGTTTTGACTGTTGAGATGCAGATTATGGTGGAATTTTAAGTTTAATTTTGATATATAATGGATCAATTATCATTTAGTACAACTTCGAAGTGGTTGGAAAAGCAGACCTATGAGCCATTATGTGTTAAGTATGCAATACCTTTCTGATTGGTTGTTTTGCTTTTGAATCATATATTAGTATAGAAAGACCTTAATCACATGGTATGGAATTGAATATGGTGATGTGGTATTTTCCTCCTTCCCATTTGGGTGCACATTTTAATTGTTTGAATCTTTGGGGGTGAAATATCAGCCATGGGTTTCAACATAAGCTAGTTTTGTGATTGATGCCAAATTTGGTCCTTTCATCTTGTTATTAATACCTGGCTAATGTGGTCCATTTCTTATTCTGAGTGCCTCACTGCACATAAAGGGTATCGAAATAGGATTTTACAGAGGGAGCTAGAACAGGTGAACAATTCTGAATGTTCATCTATGTTTTGTGGAAGAGCTAAACAGTCATGAAGGGTCCTCTATGTAGTTAAAACCACTATGAAGTTTCCTGTGTGTTTTGTGTGAGTGTTTCTCCCTAGTGCTCTCAGCACGGCATGTTTATTAAAAGAGTCAGTAAAATGTTAGTGAACTTTTTTTTTTTTTTTTGGGTTTTGGGGTTTGGGGGGGAGGGGAGAGATGGGGTTGGTTAGTATGGAATCTGGCTTCTTTCTTATATATATATTTATATGTATACATATTATGTGTGTATGTTATTGTGTTCTGGCCTTGTAGGAGTCCATGTAAATGTCCCAAGGAAGTAAATGTGAGCAGATTTTATTAGCTTGAGACGGAAAAGGCTTGAATTTAGGATTTTTATATGCTTGATAGTTTTTGTTTAATCTTTATCTAATTAATTATGGTTGATAACATAATTCAGAGGGATGCTCAACGATGACTGTCTCAAAGTGGTTGGATTTTTTTTTTCCTCTAGAAAGATTGTTCCTTGGGTGAATTTGATCATCTTAGTCATGGAAATTAGCCTGTTTTGTAATATGGGTTCTTCAAAGGCTATGATGATCATTTTCAGGTTGTAATCTTTTTTATTATTCTCCAATTTTCTGTTTCCTTTGGTTGGGTTATTTTGAAGATCCTCTGGGACCTATGTTTTCCTGTTGGATATTCCGAGCTCTACCCATTGCATTTGGGCCGTGGTACCTGGGAAGGCCCGCCCCTCGTCTCTCTTTAAATCCCTTATTGACTACAGTACAATTCTTCTTCTCAAAGCAAAAATCTGAAATTAAGGTGGGGATTAGTCATCTTTTCATATCATCAGGATTGAAAGTGGTTTGTTAAGAAGCTCTTTTGAATGCTCATCTACAACAAGGATGTTGTCTGGGTCCCCAGGCAATCCACGTGCTTTGAAAAGTTGTATATATGCTCTTGTCCTTTCAAAATTTGCATCTCCAAACAGTAAGCTTGTTGGATACATGGTGTTAGCCCAAGTCAACGGGGTTGGCCTCTAGTGAACGCCAAGTCAACTGCTGTGAGTTATTTTTTTATTTCGGGCCTGTTTGGTGAGTGCCTCATCCAAATCCAAATAATATCAGCAGATGTGTAAATTAGGAAATATATATTTTTTATGAGTAAATCAATGATTATCTGCAAAACGACAATTTGGATCTACTTACCAGTTTGTCATTTGTTGGTCTAAGTGCCTACTGTGACATTGTCATTCTCTTTCTTTCTTCTTGTATGGCCTGGAAGCCCATGCCATAGCCAGTACCCTCACAGCTCTGGCTTTAGGTACTGTAAAAGGAAGGAAAAGGGGAGAGGGAGATAACAATTGACAAGTAGAAGTCAAGTCTTCGGCTGGGCACTGATGAGTCAGACAGGACCCATGGCTGACGTGATATCAACCTAAAAAGTTTTACGGTCAGGGAGACGTCCGTATTGTTGATGATTTAAGGCTTGTAATGTCATCCAGGCTTATAATGATAAGACAAAAACTGTTGCGGAGGCAGTGTTCGCACCAGTTTTAAATAATAAGGAAGGAACTCTTTGATTTGGTCCAGCTGAGGCCTCCCGTATGAAAAGTCTGAGGATCTATCAACAGAGAGTTTCTGTGAAGGAGCACTCCAGCATTTCCATCTTTTTTAAAATTGCCAACAGTCTTTTTTCTTCAAAACTCGCCCTGTTAATTCAGTGTCACCGTTGCCGTTGTTGACTCTGCCTTCACTTTAAATTTTCCAGAGCATGAAAAGCTTTGGGCCTCGTCTACCATTTTTGTCACCGAAGTTCTGGCTGAGGGTTGCAGTTGTATGCTTTTCTTGCATTGAAGGCAATTTTACAGCTTCCACATAGAGCAAGCTGTGGTTCAGGTTCACCATTTTCATTCTTGCCGTAATTAGTAGTGTTCACTCTGTTTGACATTTATGTTGATTGTTCATTTAAATTTCAGCTTACTTGGATGATATAGGAAGTCATGTCATGTTTGCTGGCACGAAAAGGGAGAGACAAGCAACGTTACAAGGATCAATTAAGGCTCGTTGCTGGGTATTTTTTTTTCCCTTTTTACTCCTCAAGTTTCTTCTTCTTCCTGAAGATCTGCTAAACTTGGTATATCATTTCTTGCTCAATGCTGGTTGCAGAACTACAAGATCATGCAGTAAAATGGTTTTGAATGAAGCATTAACATTTCCTTGCCAAGTATTATTAAACTACTGTGATTAATCTGATGACAATAATGCTTTAAAACTCAAGTGATGAACATGAGACAGTGGTGGACTTGAGCACTGACTTTGCAATTGGATTATCCAGATTATTGTGTGAACGATCTATTTCTAAGTCTTGCTTTTGCTTAAAAAAAGTTAACTTTTTGCTTGTTCCCCACGGTTGTAATGTTTGCCCAAGTGGATTAGTGGGGCAATAACGTGGGTTTTCAATTGTTCCTTGCAGTCATGCACAAAAATTCAAAATCAAAAAAAGAAAAATAACTGTAAAGATGCATGATAGCGTCTAAGCCTCATGTCAACATTCCTTGTTCAATGAAGCGATGAAGTCGACCTTGTCAGTTTATTTTGATTGGGCTTTGTGACTATTGGACAGTCACCCACTTATACCATCCTATTCAGATGTTTTCATTGCTGCAAACTATTGTCACCAGCAATTGTGTACAACATTATTGGAGCATTGTGGACGAGTGTTTAGTGCTGCCGGTGTATTTGGGTTCTTCAAATTTGAGGTTTACCTCCTGAGATTGGTACAGCATGTTGATAATGCATTCTGAAAGTGATTCATACTACATACATACTTCAACGGCTGATGGAAATGAAGCACAGTGATTACTGCTAACCTGTATTCTTCAACAATTAGCTTTCATCGTCATTAACTTCCCTTTATTTGTGACTTGAGTGGCACATCTTAAGCAGAGTGATTAATTTGTGACATAATTGTGATACGTTCTTTTATTCCTATCTGTGTGGCTTTGGCTACATTGATTATCATATGGTTCACTTAGGTAAGCTAAATGAACTTGCTGGGGAATTTGAATGTACTTCGGCCGTTGTACTAGTATGTTGCTTGTTGAGTAATTTCTTTCATGTTGAAGTTTTCCAGTTCTTTTTACTGTATAAACTAACTATGCCTACACCCACGGCCAAAAGGCTGAGCAGCTAGTTTTGGTTTTTGGCTTTTTGTGCGCATATTTACATTTCTTGTAGAAAAAATAGGTGCATTCCCTACAAGCTTGAGAAGGGGGGTGTTGATGATCAAAACTGTGATATGGAGGACAGGCTTCTTGTTCTCATGATATCTACACCAAATCGTGATGATCTTGTGTTTCCCAAGGTACTTTTTGCTGTTTTCTTGTTCTGTACTTTTTCTCATATGAAATGGTGGCACCGGTGGGAAACTTAAAAGTTGTGCAAACTGATTCTTTGGTTTTGTTGTAAGGGTGGATGGGAGGATGACGAGACTATAAGTGAAGCTGCATGTCGCGAGGCCCTGGAAGAAGCTGGAGTGAAGGGAATACTTAGTGTATGCCTGCAGCCCCTGCTTGGCACAGCCAGGCTGCTTTTGCTATTGAGTTTTCACCTTATCAATAACAAGGAGGATAAGCTAAATGATGACAGCATGAAGTTTTCTTTGTTTTTGTGCTTCGAATTTAAACAAATTTTCTTTCTTTACTTTTAGCTGTTTATTCATGATAAGAATGTTTTTCTTATTTTCACCCAGGAAAATCCCCTTGGAGTTTGGGAGTGGAGAAGCAAGAGCAGACAGAATGGCTGCAGTCTGGAAGGAGGTTGCAGAGGTCATATGTTTGCCTTAGAGGTGACTGAAGAGCTCGAATCTTGGCCAGAGCAGGCTATCTACCAAAGGAACTGGGTCAGTCATAATTGTGGCATCATATATTACAGATATTTGGGTCTAAGGAAGTCCATGTTAATCACATTTTTTTCTGCTCAAAGTGACCCTTTGAACTTCTTGAAAGGAAACAGTTTCTTGACAATTGCTTAATTTCTTAATCCCATTTAACGGAATAGTTTGTAAGATGACCTTGGCCGTTTGACCATATTGATGAATACAAAAAAGCTTTCTGCTGCTGGTAAACTGATTGGTTGTACATCCGTATTTGCATCTTCTCATTTTTACATGAGTGAATAGTCCATTGGTACAGATAACACTTTTTTACCTTCTACAGCTTACCACAGAGGAAGCTTTTAAACTTTGTCGATATGATTGGATGAGGGATGCTCTTAGAGAGTTTCTTACAGCTCTCTCCACGAGCAGGATAAAGGGCACAAGAGGACTATTGATAGCGTCTCCTTCTACAATCCCAGTCACAGATACAGGAACAGGGAGTCAAATATTATCACCTGGCTGCCCTGGAGAGCCATCCAGTGTACAAAACCTTGACAATGCTTGCACCAAGTCCGTCATAGAGGTTTAATGAGTGCTCAAGTAAAATAACTACACGCCACAATGAATTGTCGATTCCAGGGCATATGTAATCTTCTTTAGTTTGATCAGATGCTTGTATCTTTGCTGTACAGAAAAGACAACTAGTTGTTTTAATGTATCCATGCTAGAGACTCCATTCATTCTGATTGTGCAGACATGGTATCAGTAATTCATGTCTTTCTCTTTGTTGTACTGTCAATAAAAGTGTGAAACTTACTCGTTGAATAATATTTAATTCAGATCATTCAGGGAGTGTAAACACCTGCCCTTAAAGCTTCTGATAACACATGGGGAAGAAAAAGCAGAGGCAGGCCAAACTAACCCCATAATCTGGCCATGATTTTGACAGTTTCTCAAAATCTTTGACTCAGAGAGGGCAAATTGGAAATGATTGAAAAAGATTGTAGGATTGGAAACTTTGAAGTCTGTTTAGGTAGTGCTAGGAAATTCTTAGCTTTTACGGATTTTGATGGAAAACAAAAGCTCCTTTCCGTCACTGAGTCTTTATTGGATAAACCTTTTTTGACTTTTCAAAATTACTTTCCTGAATTCATATTCCCCAAATTGTAAATGAAAAGGCACGAAAGTGACAATGGTTTGTGCTTAAAAGTCCTTACAGATGTGAGCATGCGGAGCATTATATATGCAGAAGGCATCAAACACTTGCAGATGAGTTCTCTTTGTAAGTTGAAACACAGGAAAGATGGAAGAAAGATTACAGAAGTGAAGGCATTACTTCAATAATGAATTTTTTAAAAACTTGGCTTTAGAAAGAGTGGCATGTTATATTGCTCTCTTTGACTATGGCCTTTGTGACCCAACTTTCTACAGATATTTCTGCCTTCTTGGAAATGAGGATTCATGGATTTCAAGGAAACCCATAGAAATGCTTTCTCCATTTATCTCATACTTGGGTTAGTAGGATCAGAATGTTTTTTTTGTTTATTTGAGTTTTTTAAAAAATATTATACATGTCAATTTAATAAAATTAATAATTATAATTTTATTTTTTATTTTTTATTACATAAATATAATAAATTATAAAAATATTTTATTATTTTCATTTAAAAAAGATCAGCATTGGCTTAAATCAGTTAAAAATCTTCATTTAAATTATTAATCAAAGTTTTGCTATTTCAAAATACATATAAATTAACAAGGTTCTTACTCTGAATCATGCTTTTCATCAACATATTATGATTATTTTTTTAAATATAAATTATCTGTAAGATATATAATAATTTAAAATAATCTGAATATTTAAAGTCATTGATAAAAAAATTTAATTTTTTTAAAAAATTATGAGCTATAAGATATATCGAAACTTATATTACATCGAATTGATAAAAACACATTCGACGTAAGATGAATAAATACTGAGCTATATTTTATTCCATAATTATGAAATTGTTGATTATAATATAACAATCGAAAGTAAATTCATCTTAAGAAAAAAAAAAACTATATACTAATTAAATTAGTGAAAGCACGTGGCTGTTGTTAACTATATATGAACACCTTGACAAAGAGTCTATCTCCTACAAAATAAACAAATGAATTTGCATAGGATTCTGCTATTAGCATATGATTTTATGAGATTTGATTTATTGGATCGATATGAATTAATTTGATATAATGAAGCAGCAAATTAAAGGGGAAGAGGCTGAAGGTAGAAGTGGCTTGGTGGTGTAATTGTGAGTGGAGTAATAGAGTAGGTCTTTGTAGTATTGATATGTTTGCGTTCAAAAAAGCAAGCCTATGTGTCCCTTTCACATGCAACCCAACAAGCCTTTTCCTCTCACCTGGAGGGCTCCAAGAGACCTTCATTCCTTCATACTTAATCAGCAAGCGAATTATAAAAAAATGAGAAATGGAATCCAAAAGCTGCAAAGGGCTTGTGGATCGTATCATTAATTATATATACTTAAAATTGGATGCACATGGCAGAGATCAGATATAATAAGCCTCCCCTTCTTGATTTTAATTTGTATATGTAGCCTAACATGAACTTTTTATATCTCTACTCCCTATACAAAGCATGGGGGATTATACGTTTTATTTTATGTCCCAAAAAAGAAGAAGAAGAAGCAAATTGGGATGATGGGCACTGACTACTGAAGTGAATGATCATGCAAATGATAATAGGATTTGTGATCATCATGCATTAAAGCAATCATATAAGCTGCAGGTTTATTATTTTTATATTTATAAGTAAAACCTTGGGAGAGGCATGCAATGCTCATAATTAATGCCATTCATTTCATTACTGGGTCCTTCCCTTCAGCTTTCTACTGCATGTGAATGAGAAGACTACTTATTAGAATTAGCTTATCATAATATATTGAATCCAAATTTAATGTACTTTTGTTCAAAGGAGGAATGGAAGAAAGTCATTCAGCCTGATCACATGCCAATCATGAGTATTCATTGTTGATGAGCCCATAATTTACATTCTTTTTTATATATATATATTCTTTCATTATCATTGCCCAAAGATTATATGTCATACAACTTTCGGTACAATTTTTACTTTGTATTTTCTCCTTCTAAGAAAGTCCAAATGATCCTAAGGTTCATGATTTAATTAATTACCCACTCAATATTCAGCATCATAGCTTCCAAAACAACATGAATTAATGCAAACTATACTGTAGAAGCACTGAAATTAATACGATTATCTTATTGGGTTTGAGTTAGATATAAATAATTATCTTTCATAATGGTTTATTTTGTTGGTGTTAATAGGACTGATTAATTTGTGGCAATCAATAATGCAATATAGCTTTGGCAGCAAGTGATTCATGATGAGGGGGGATTGGGCTCATGGGATGGGACTTCCCAGGAATTTATGCCTGAGGGAGAGTGGGTCTCTTCAGATGATTAGCACAGGAGATTAGGATCTAATCAGAGATTGATCACTATTCACTCATCAATCATCGATTTGCATGTGATGTGAAGGGCAGTTCTGGTATTTAATGAAGCAAGCCTGAATGTCTGATGGAGACCATCTCCTTCCCCCCTATTTAAACATCCAACGTAAACAACCCCACCACCTATCGTTCTCTTCTTTCATCTTCTCTCCGACATAACAGGTATCTGTCCTGTCCTTTAGAATTCCCAGAGAGACAGACATAAGCTGAAGCAAAGGCATATCTTCATGGATTTCAACAACTCCAAGGCCAACTCACCGTCTTCTTCAAGAACCAAGAGAAAGCAACAAAACCAGCAAAACCAACAGCAACAACAGGAGACTAGGTTCCTGGGAGTCAGGAGAAGGCCCTGGGGCAGATATGCCGCAGAGATAAGAGACCCTGCCACCAAAGAGAGGCATTGGCTTGGCACCTTTGACACTGCCGAGGAAGCCGCTTTGGCTTACGACCGTGCCGCACGCTCCATGCGCGGCGCCAAAGCTCGCACCAACTTTGTCTACTCTGACATGCCACATGGCTCCTCCGTCACCTCTATCATCTCTCCTGACCAGTCACAGCACGACATCTCACTGCTCTTTTCTCCTCCTCCTCCTCCTGCTCATGATCCCCAGCGGCAAATGGATGCCACCAACCTCTTCTTGCACCAAAGGCCTTTGGCTGCCTGTCCCTTCTCGGGCGAGTTGCCCTTAGATGACGGATGGAGTCAAGGGGCCCCGCCGGGCGGGGCTTATCGGCCCATTAGTGGTATCGTGGATGCTGCCGGTGGGTCTACCTCTACCCAGTTTAGTGATGACCCTGAGACTGAGCTTCCACCTTTGCCCCCTTCTTATTGCGAGTCTGCATTAGAGGGTGGGTACGGGCTTTGGGATGAGTCGGGCTTCTACACATTCTCAGATCAAGCGACAAATGGGTTTGATCTAGGAGTAGGTGGGCCTTATTTGGGCTTTGAATCGAACCAGTTTGGGCAGCACAGCTCTCTCTTTGAAGAAAGAACATCTGTTCCTGATCCAGTAAGGGATGGATTTGATTTGGATTCATCTTCTGCTTATTCCTTCTACTCCTACAAGAGTAACTAAACCATCGTCATCATCGCTTACGAAATGGGTTTCTCTGTCTCCTTTTGTTGTGTTGTGGGTATTAACCATTCGAAGGATTAATGTTTTGTGATCGCTGGCGGGGCCGACGGTTGTTCTGGGTTCTCAGCGGCGTTAGATTTTGGACCCAAAAGCCGGGGACGCAGTGGCCTGCTTTCCAAGCCTATTGTATGCTTATGCATGTCTTCTTACACTTCTTTGCTCCTACTTTTTGCATGAAGTTATGAACTTTTTTTTTTTTTTTCACCCAAATCAAAACAAACACAAAACAAGAAACCTGCTGCCAGGATGCCAACCAAAACAGACCAATTAAAAAGGAACTATCATCAACAATCTCACAGTCAGCCACTGCATCCGTAAACTAAATGATGTCTAAGATCCTGTATCTTACATCATCCACAATGACATTAACAATTCTGTGGATACATGACGATGATTCTGATGATGCCTGGAGATTCTCTCCTGCCAGAGATTGTAAGAGAAATGCACTCCAAGGACTTTGTTAACATGAGAGTTCCCTGAACACTACTAGTCCCTTCCAGGCTGTTGAATAGCCCAATTGTCATGACAAGAAGGGTTTACATTGCAAGAACTTTCAACGTACAAACAACTGGCATCCTCCAGAAGCACACTCGATTATTAAAAGCCCAATGGTGACTTTACTAATATTAAATGGGAGATATTTAAATTGCAAGCGAGACCAAAGTAAGTCTCGTTGGCTGACAGAAAATTCCAAGCGAGACCTCTTCTTAAAGCTAAAGACGAGGAAAGTTACAATGTGAACCTTCTCAAATTGCAGCTCAAGACGAGGAAAGTTACAATGTGAACCTTCTCAAATTGTAGCCTCACGGATTCTTATTTTGAAACATTAGTAGGAAACAGGGAAGCTACTTGGAAAATCTTATGCAGTTGTAAATGGGCAATAAAAAATCAGAAGCTGAGACCTCAACCCAATTAAAGGAAATGGAGAAGCTGGGTGGTCACGAGGATGTTTTCATGGCATGTTTCCGACTGAATCCGCGTGTTGCCTTCTGGGTATGAGAGGGTCAAACAGGAAGGCCCCAGTACTCACGTTAACACGATAACAACGAGAAGCCTTTCGATGACTGAGGGTTGACTCTCCCTGTTCTCTGCTTTCCTCTCGACTTTCCTTTTCTAGCTCCAAATTAATCAATTACATGTTACTTATCTTACCTCGAATCTGTCAACCTATCTTTACACTGTGTATGCAACTTTCCTTGCCCCGGCAATTACGGTCGCCGTCTTCTGCTCCTCTTTCAAGAAGCCAGTAACTCAAAATCACAAAATAACCAAACACCCAAATCGCAGAATTGATTTTCCCTCTAAGGTTCATCTAACAATTCAGGTGAGGAACTTGAGCTTCCCTTCTGTTTTGTCGTTTCTGAGTATCGTTTGTGTTGACAGGAATCATGAATTTCTTGCATAGATAGTTGTTTGCCACCCAAGTGTTTTTTCTGTACACAAATAGCTTCAACATGTTTAAAAACTTCGTTGTTTTCGACAACTAATAGGCGCACGCATACACAGTGAATAAAGAGTTGGGTTCCACCAAGTGGGAGGAGAAGTCAGGAGCCTACTTTCTCTCAGAATAGCCACAAAATTTCTGATTATTCTCCGTGAATAACATGAATCGAAGTGATTTTGTAATTCTATTAGCAAATCTGACGTAGATTCTTTGCTCAATTTCAGATGCCACATCCATGAATTTCCTTTGGTAATGCAACCCACTTTCACCAGTACTATGGCAGAAAAGCTTGAACAGATGTGCTGGTGAAAGGACAGCAGACTCTGTTCAAACTGAATCTCACTGCTTCAAAATCTGGTTTCTTGGCTTTGGTATTTGGACGTCAGGAATCAGGATATCGGTCAGATAAACGGCCCAGTAGAGAATTTTGTGAAACTTGCAAGACATTATAGGTTCTGAACAACTCTTAAATGCTTTCAATGGAGTCCCATATGGGAGTTGATGATGTGAGTGCAGTATTATTACCAGAACTGTGGAACCAAGTGGCAATTCAGGCCATGGAGCTTGTCCGTGAAACAAGAGATGTGGTGATTGAAAAAGACAGCTTCCAGGAATTCTCCAGCAGTATATCTGAATTGAATACTCTGCTTCAGGCCTTGAATGTCCAGAAAGTCGAAGCTGCAATGGGTTCAGAATTTTCAAAGAATTCATTGGATACCTTGAATTGGCAGCTCAGTGAAGTCCAAAAGATAATCAACAATTACAGATCTGGAAGCCGTTTCCTTCTCCTACTTCACTCAAACTCACTACTCTCTCAAATGGAAGGTTTAGCCAAAGAGATTGCCAGAACAATTTCCTCATTGCAGCTGGTCAATCTAGATTTGCCATTGAGCTTAAAGACCATGACCATCCAGATAATAGACAATCTGAGCTCTATGAAATTCAGGTCAGCTGTTACAACCGAGACAATTGCTTCTGAGATAGAGAACTCAATATCCTGGAATGGCAGAAACAGAGAGAATGCTGTAAGGCTGCTAGAGAAGGTTGCAGTCGCTGTGGGTGTTAGTGCGAATGAAGCCTTTGTACAAAATGAGCTGGCAGTACTAAAGCAGGAGAAAGAAGAGATGGAAGCTCAAAATAAACAGGCAGAAGCGTTTCAACTAGCTCAACTTATAAAGTTATTATACACCACAGAAATGGTTATGAGGCCACAACATGAGCAAATTGCTGCATACCAGCAGCAGAACCCTATAGATTCGTTCATATGCCCATTGAGCAATGTGATGATGACAGACCCAGTTGCAATCTCCTGTGGCCATAGCTTTGAGAGGAAGGCGATTCAGAAATACTTCAGCACTGGAAAGAAGAACTGTCCCACCTGCAAAGAAGAGCTCTCGTCCACAGAACTTACTCTAAATGTTATTCTCCGGAGCTTTATAGAAGAATGGAAGCAAAGAGATATGGACTTAATGTTTGAAGCTGCAATAACGGGAATCAGTTCTGACTGTTATCCCAGAAAAATTAAGTCCTTGGAGGATATGCATCCTTTGATGGAGCAGTCTCGCTATGCAATCAAAGCTGCAGAAGAAGGAATCATCCCAAAGCTAGTGGAATCCTTAAAAGACAATACGCAAAACACCATAGCAGCACTCAAATGTCTATCTTGTGTCGCTAAATATTGTGATGATTATAAGGTAAGCAAAGGCTTGGTATTGAAAAACTGTATTAATATTTTAACCTTCACCAATACTGTGTGTAAGTTCTCATTGCTTGGGATTCGCAGGAAGCCATTGTTGAAGCAGGAGCTGTTCGTCGCATTGTGAAGCTGATCTGCCAGGGCAAAGCAGAAGCTGATGCTACTGAAGTTTTGTTTGAGCTGTCAAAAAAAGAAACACTTGGAGAGAAATTAGGGAATACCAAAGATTGCATTCCCCTTTTAGTTTCTATGATCAACAGCAACAACCCTGATGTGTCACAGAAAGTCCAAAAGGTGTTGCAGAATCTTTCCTCAAACACACACTTTGTTGTGAAGATGGCAGAAGCTGGATATTTTCAACCATTTGTTGCTCGCTTCAGTGAAGGTGAAAAAACAACACAGTACACTTGAGGCAATAATTTTCTTGTGCTCTATTCTATAATCATTCTGCTTGTCTTGTCTTGCAGGACCTCAGGAGACCAGAGCACTGATGGCTGCAGCTCTTGTAAATATGCAACTGAAGGAAAACAACATCAAGGATTTGAAAGACAAACAATTCATACACAATTTGGTTCAGATGCTAGCTTCAAACTCGCCAGCATTCAAATCTGCTTGCTTTAAATGCATCAAGAAGCTCATAGCATTCCCTAAGATGGTAAAGCGACTTTTGTCTGATCCTGCAACCATACCGCTCTTGCTTGGTCTCATCTCATTTGTCAGGTGTGATCCATCGTTGAAGCAAGAAGCTGCTGAGATTCTCGCTCTATTTGTTGCAGCCTGTCAGCATCCTCAATTTCTGATGCATCAGGGCTTGCAGGAGCTGCAGTCAAACCACAATATTAGTCTCTTTTTGCACAGCGTAGCCACTGTGGATCCTCAAACTAAGATTCAGTTCTTACACCTTCTGGTTGAACTAAGCTATAAGTCTGAGAGAGCTAGAGACCTGATACATTCCAATGCGGATGCAATCACTCACCTCTTCTCTTCTCTTGAAAGTGACCCGCCTGCAGTGAAAAGATGGGCAATGAAGCTCATATATTGCATATCTGAATGTCATCCTGTAGGGGTTCCACTACCACCATCCCCTGGAAAAGAAACTGCCATTAACACCTTAGCATGCATCCTTACCTGTTCACCAGATGCAGAAGAAAGGTCCATTGCTGCAGGAATCATCAGCCAACTCCCCAAAGAAGATGTGATTATCGATGAAATTCTATGTAAATCAGAAGTGCTAGGAGCCATTCGCAATGTAATTTGCAGAACAGATGACGAACTAATTGGGATCACAGCACCCGCTGAAGAAGCGACGTCTCTGCTTGAGAATGCACTTGCAGCGCTTCTGCGCTTCACTGAACCCACCAAGCCCGAGCTACAGAGGCAAATTGGCAAGTTTGAATTATATCCATCACTAGTTCGCCTCCTCTCCTCAGGAAGCTCACTTGCTAAACAGCGGACGGCAATTGCTCTTGCTCAACTATCCCAATCCACCAGCCATTCGATCTCTCATGCAACCGTTATGGCACAACAAAGCAGGAGCTCCATGCCACTGCTTCAAATGACAAGACTTCTTCCCAACCTGCCTCGGTTTTGCTGCTCAGTGTCGACAGAGAATGAGATATCCTGTCCTGTTCATGGTGCTGCTTGTTCCCCTAGAAACACTTTCTGCCTGGTCAAAGCAGATGCAGTAAAGCCACTGGTGCGAACTTTGAGTGATACAGAGTCCAGTGTGACAGAGGCTGCTCTGATGGCCCTTGAAACATTGCTAATAGATCACAGCACAGTGTCCCGTGCAACTGGTGTTATCATGGACAGCCAGGGTGTGGTGGCTATTCTACAAGTCCTGGAGAAGGGTTCCTTGTCTGCCAAAAGAAAAGCCCTGGACCTCTTGCAAAGGATTCTAAATCATACAGAAATTACTGATAAATTATTTTCCAGGTCTGAGAGGATACTCATCCAACTTCTGCACGATGATGCACTCAAGAAGAAAGCAGCTCTAGTGCTTAGACAAATGAATGTGATACCAGAACAATCCTCCTACTTCTGAATTGACTTTGTTCAGGTAGAATACAACTCTACAATCATAGGATTTAGCATTTATGTACATACACAATCACGATTATAGGCGATTCTGTATTTTATTTGACATCAATCCAGAATAAATTTTTTTTCTAAAAGTTCTGTTCTGGAGTGAGGGTAACATCCCCCGTCACAGTAAAGTATAGAGGAATGGTAACATCTAGCAGTGGCCCTCACAATAACTACAAAAAACACTTGCCCATAGAAATGAGAGATGACTGGGCGAGCAGTGAGTCAGTGACGCAAAATCCGCGGTCCATGGTTGAGTTGTCCTACTAATAATGCATGAACGACAAGTGTTCAGATGGGAGCGGCGTGCTTACCACGTGTGCACGGTGCCATCCCCTGGCTTCCCCTACATAAACTCTAGGCTCCCAACCGACCATAGCATTTTCACTTTCTCTAATCTGCAGGAAAGATGGCTTCAAGAGCAACGGTGAGAGGACAGATCATGGCTTTAACTTCGTTTTACGATTTGTTGATTGATGATTGCTAAAAACGGGGAATTTGGCGTTTTGGGCCATTGCAGGGTTATTGGAGATCCATGCTGAATCGTATGGGACGCAACCGATCATTTGCATCTGCGACCGCTTCATCTGCTGCCCATCCTGAAGCTGCTCATCGCTCTCGTTCCAAGTAACTCAATGGCTCTTTTTTCTTTTTTCGTTTCTTCGTCTTTCTACCCTTCTCTATAAAACAAGAAACTAGGAAGCCTGCAAAAAAAAAAAACAGAAGATAATTAACACGGGTAAAATGGGACAATTTCAGAACTGTGATGACAGGAGAGTTTGCTCCAGTTTTCGTGGTGGCGGGAATGGTGTTAGTGGCGGTGCTGATAGGAACGCATACCATGAAACAGCAGCTGATGCACAACCCAAGCGTCAACGTGAGCAAGAAGAGAAGGGAATCTTTCCCGGAGGTGGAGGACCCAGATATTGTGGTTGCCTCTGCTGATAAGTTTGTCAACAACTCTTTCTTCAGGAAGGTGGCTCATATCCAGGACAATACCAAGAGCACCCTTCGGGATCCTACCCGACCCGACCCTTTTACCCGGTTAGTACGCCCATCCCCTTTCTTCTTTTTCTCTGAGTTGTTGCCTTGATTAAAGCCGTAGATATTTTCACCATTTGCAGGCCTCGACGTGCAGAGACTCTCCAGTCAGCTGGTGTAGATCCTAAGGCCCATTGAATATCAAATACAGACTCTAGCTGCGGCAGCTGATTCATTTCTCTGAACTCTCAAGTCTGCCTAACTACGTCCACGTTCGCAGTTGCTCGTCTTTTTGTAAATACTGTTCTGTCTTTTGCCAATCTGTTGATAGTTTTGAGATGTTGAAAGAGGCCTCCTTCAGTCTTCCGCATGAGTGGCCTATAGACACGTTCTCATCACTCCTTTTGTTCTAATAAAATTAAGGCACCTAAAAGCTTACCGAAAATTAGGGTCCTTGTCCTTCATATGTTGTCTGCTTTTGCTTCCAAAAACCAAAAAATTCCCCATTTGGGCATTGCCACATGGATATTAACACTGGCAGTTTCTGATGCCATGTTGAGAAGAAAAGAAATATGTTTTCTTCAGCTTCTGCAAAAAATTCTATAATTGACTTGACCATATACGACACAACCAACATTAGAAGCTAATATGTAATCACAACAACTGTAGCATCTTATATTTCCATGATTCAGTAAATAGGCCTAAAACTAAACCTAAAAAATTAGGGGCAAAGGCAAGCTGTATTAACATCCATACATGGCAACCAAATTTTGGTTCCATCACTTAATACAGATGCTTTTTTCACTCAGCGAAAAAACTTAACACGGAAGAAGAGAAACAAACAGACAACCTGCATAGGTAAGAAAAAAGGGAAAGTGGTGCCAAAATTAAATTAAGACAGTCTATATTTACCATTGCAGCTTCGATAAATAATGTACTGTGATGCTGGTCTTCCTGGAAATGATTCTCCCAATGCTCCACAAAAGCATCAAGCAATTTCTCCCAATTGATTTTTTTCCCCACCAAACAAAACAAATAAAACAATTCTATTTACATAGGTACCAAACAGGTACTATTCCTTGACAAATATAATTAGATATTAATTAGAGATCAGGATTTCAAGAAGTTTCTGCTGTCCAACTAATTATAGAAGCAATTCTATGATTTGTGTTTCCTCATAGTTAAAAAAAAAAAAAAAATGCACTACTATTTCCTTCTCCACAAAAGCCAAGAGATTTGAATTTCTCATCTCTAACCATGCTTCAAAGTCATCTATCCCTTGACCACCCCAACCTTCCATGTTGTGCTCCAAAGGATCATCTTCTCTTCATTCTGGATTGTGCATCTCTTGACCTCAACCTATCATTCAACATCCCCAATGACAGGAAATGAATAGCAGATGACTGTGCACTCATCTGTTTACACAGAATTTCAGAAAAAAAAAAAGAAAAAAAGAGAACAACTATTCAGGGCACATGCTTATCTTCATATGTAAAAGAATTTCTATTTGTGTAACTGATGCCGCCACTTCACACACAAATTCCCAATGTTGCCACTCCAGAGAATAATTTGTGTGTCCTACAGAGAACTTAAAAAAAAAAGAAGATTATTTACAACTTACACTATAGTCTAATTTTAAAAACAAAGGAGAAGCATAAACTACTTAGAATTAACAGTGGGGGATCACAAGAAATTCCAAAGATCTGTTTCATGCAAACCTTTTTCTTGATCATAAACAAAGACAATATATGTATGTAAACAACAAATAGAACCAAAGGGGTGTGTCTCCTATCTGCATGGATAGTTTAGCTACTTAGAGGTAGGGAAATTCATAAAATCTATTCAATCCTCCTCACTTACAAAAAGAATCTCCCATTACCCAAAGTTCAAAGACTTCATCTATCCTTCAATGGAATCGATAGGTGTCACTGGCCCCTCAAAAGCCTTCTTGTTCCTTCCTCCCGATACCATCTGAAAAACAATTAGCAAAATCATTACTATAAACTTCCTCTTGACCTTTGGTATGTGAAGAGAGGCTACACTTTCACTTTAGCAGCCATTGGCTCGGAAACCACCCACGTATATCTCAAAACCTTTAAAAAACTCTACCACATTCGTCCAGACCATTTGCATCAGATCTGAATCTGGGTGACTGATTCCTCCTGTTCCTTGCACAAACAGCACCAGTTAACAAAAAAACTCCTTTTTTACAGTAAGAGGTTTGCCCATTTTCATGTGAACTTTAAATGTCTAGAAAGCACATGGTAAAAGATCTAATTAGCAAAGCTCGTATGACTCTCCTATTTGTAAGGTTGTTATCTGTGTTCCTTATAACCATCAAGCTTGGCACTGGGGGGCACAAAAGAAAAAAGAGCTGTACACGAAATGCTTTATATAGCTAGTTGTAACTATTCCAAAGGCAATTAAAAATTATACAAAATGACTCCTAATTTTCTACTCAATTGGAAAAAATAATAGATTTTCTTTGTACCAATAGATTATGTAACAAAGGATCATCAAGGTCTCAGGCCAGTAATAGCAGATTACGTAACAAACGATCATCAAGGTCTCAGGTTAGAATACCACCATCACACAATTTTTGTGATGGTTTCCTGGAATAGAAAATGAAATGGAGTACTAGGGATCCTTGCTTTTTGGTGAGGAGATGAGTTGAGCCTACTGCATAGAAGGATCCTATCAGTGGCCTCAGACATGATACAAACAGCAAGGGATGAAACACATACACGTTATGAAAGGAGGTTTACCTATATGACCTGGGCTATTTAGTTATCTATGATGTCAACAATTAAATTTATATTAATTAGAACAGAAAGTACAACCACTTGAAGTGCATTAATAGACAAACAAAAATGAATCAAATAATTCATAATGTCTCTTTGATCCTTAGCTCGCTCAGCAGCCAGAGTTCCACATCACTAAATGGGCTCTGGGTTAGTAGAAGAGTATAAACAGGAAGACCTACAAGTAATGATAAAGAAAGATAAAGATCTCCAACTGAACTCCACTACCAATATTGGTAAAGAGTGAATCACATTATCAAGAAAGCATGAAACACACAAGTCACATAAAAGTATGGCCGCAGAAAAGGAGATAAGTATCAGGTAATTTACCGTGGCAACAAGTTGCTGATAATTAAACTTATTTTTAGATTTTCCTGCTGCAAATGTAGGCAAGCAAACTTGCATTGCAAATCAGCAAATATATTAGACAGGCATCCTAAGGTCTTAAAAGATATCTTGATCTTCCTAATAGTAAATAATTAACATGAAAATTAGCAGTATCGAACAAGTAAGGACATCAATTAGCAGTTCAGGACGGCAGAGTTTTCATAATGTGCGACTAAATAATCATATGCCTTCCAAAGAGAAACTTCAGTAACTTAACTGGAGGAGTAAGGAAAGCTATTTCAGACAACACATCAAATGATGGCACAATAAGTTGAACCCTTCGTTCAGAAATGTCTCACAAAATGCAGAATTTCTCAATGGGCAAAGACAGTGTCATTTCGTCTAGGAGGTCTGTCAGGAATTGATCCGGGCTTGAATTTTGATGCTTCATGCTTTGCAAGTTCAGGAGGCACAGGACTATTACTCTGAATAAGCATTTGTTTGAGGTCATAAAAGACATCAGTGTCCTGTAGAGTCAAGAATGTTGTGGCCATGCCGCTCTTGCCAGCACGACCTGTTCGTCCAATACGATGTGTGTACATTTCTATATTATTAGGCATGTCATAGTTAATGACATGAGCCACATCAGGTATATCAATACCACGCCCTGCAACATCTGTTGCAACAAGAACATTGTATCTCTTGGTTCTAAAACCTTCAAGGCTAAATTCTCTCTGTTCTTGTGACTTGCCCCCATGCAAAGTTGTTACGCGATAGCCTGCCTTATCCAGATTCTTGGCAACAGTATCTGCATTCTTTTTGGTGTTGACAAACACAATGGCAGTCTTATCCCCAAGATCATCAAGCAATCTCTGCAACCTGAAAAACTTTTCTGATTCCTTCATCATGATCACATGTTGGGATATCAACTCAGTGGCCTTTCCAGCAGTGCCAATGGTCACCACCACAGGATTTCTCAAGTACTTTCTAGCAAGCCGCTCCACAGCTGGTGGCATTGTAGCACTGAACATGTAAGTGGTTCTATAAATCTTCTTCTCATCAAGCTCTTCATCTTCATTCTCGGGTTTCAAATTACTGGAAGGCATGGCATCCAATACACCCACAACCTGTGGCTCAAAACCCATGTCTATCATACGATCAGCCTCATCAAGAACAACATAATTGCACTGGTTCAACACAGCATAACGCCTCTCCAAGCAGTCAATCAAACGACCCGGTGTAGCGATCACAATTTCACATCCCTGTCTAATCCTAAATCCTTGCTCCTCAATAGACTGCCCACCAACGATTGAAACTACTTTGATGCCCAAGTAATGAGCAAACTTAACAGTCTCATCCTCAATCTGCTGCGCCAGCTCACGAGTAGGCGCCATAACCACAGCATAAGGCCCTTCAGCCTCATTCTCTTCACTTATAGGAGGCAGTCTAGTAATATAAGACAACATGGGCAAAACAAAAGCAGCTGTCTTACCAGAACCAGTCTCAGCAATCCCAATTACGTCGCGCTGCTGCAGCCCAAGTGGAATAGCCGCCATCTGAATGGGAGAGGGCTTCTTGTACCCAGCTCTCTCCACAGCCTTCAACAGCTCGGCACTGAGCTTACTTTCACCCCAGCTCCTCATGGGACGAGGAATCTTAGAGCCCTTGTAGGAGATGTTGAAGTCTTCCCTGAAAATCCTCCAGTCTCTCTCGGTCATCTCCTCGAGCTTCTTCTCGCTCCAGTGCCTATCAACCCTCATGTCGAAAGTATCGTACAAATCTGCTGCTTCTTCTTTCAATCTTTGGGCGGCGGCCTCCTCAGGCTTCTCCTCCACACCTTCCTTCCTCCGAATCTCCTCACGCATCTCCTTCTCGTTCTTGGCGGCGAGCTTCTTCTGCTCGCGACGGTCCATGCCGGCACGAAAACCTCGACCAAACAAGAGCTGGGCCTCGTGAGGGTTTTGGTAGAGAGAATTCATATCCCGTGAAGTATCCTCGGTGTTCTCCCAATCAAAGGAGAACCGGAACTTTTCGCTAGGCTTGATAACCCTCTTCTTAGGTTTCTTGGAACCCAGGTACTGTTCTTTGATGGCTTCAAGCTCCTTCTCGCGCTCTCGTTCCGCTAATTTCTCCAAGCGAGCGCGCTCTCGAGCCTTGGCCTCCTCCTCACGCTCACGCTCGCGGTTGCGCCGCTCGGCATCTCGGTCTCGGTCACGGCGGTCCCTATCGCGATCGCGGCGGTCGGAATCGGAGGATGGGCGATTGAGTTGTTCGAGACGACGCTTCTGCTCGGCAATTTCTTCTTGGCGGCGTTTAATGGCTAACTGCTCTCGCTGCGCTTTGGTCAAGAAGACGGGTTTCTTGGAGCTGCTGGAATTGAGGGCGTTGGCGGTGGACGAGCCCGTCACCTCATCGTTAGAACGCTTCATGGGTGTCGGTATGGCGTGAGACTAAAAGGGATCGCTTGGTTAGCTGCAGGAGGGGAACTTCTCAGGGGGATGCGAATTTGCAATCACTATTGACACACAGAAGAATGCCGATTCTGAGCGAAGGAGGTGGGTATTACTACAATATTGCACTATTACTTTCCCGAGAGCAATGCATTCGGGTCGGTTTCTCGGCATGTTCGACCCGATGCATCTTTCTAGTTCCCCAAGACTCCATAGCCTCCAGGCTTCAGCCTTTAACACTCGGTTCGGGCTGATTCACATCCCATGTAAACCCAGTTTAGGGTACACAACAATTAATAAATGAATAAAATGTAAAAAGGTGAAATGAAAAATAAAATTAATATTTTAAAAATTATTACGTCTATATTTTTTAATGAAGATCTACATTTTTTATTAGTGTATTTAGGATAATCTTATAGTTTTATTTTAACTTAGTGTATTAGTATAAGTCATCAAACAAACTATCGTTTTATTTAAGGACATCTTGTTCGTCATTAATGTTTTTGAAACTAAATCAATCTTTTAATTGTGAAAAGGAAAAAAATTTAAAGATTAGACATCGAATCAAAATGTAAATCATGACAATTCTCTTCCTTAGGCTAATGAGGCTTCTCTCTGTTTTGCCGGTGGGGATCTTTCCGTTGTTTGTTTGTTTATGCAATCTGGATTGTGAGGTTACCACATCTGTCATGGGCCTTCCCATTGTTTTGGACGTCGGGCCAAGCTTAACTATCCCTTAAATGTATCTCCAAGCTTAGCAGTGACTGTCACTATTTGCTTTTGGTTTACATTGTTGCTGTCAGTTTGTTAGAAAAAAAAAAATAGCTACATGAATTTTAGATACCAGTGTGTTTCAACCAGTGCCTCGTTTCCATAATTTTGGTTTGATGTTTTGGTCTTGCTCGCATGGGGCCATCATGTATTTATCACATTTTCTTGTCAAATTTAGGTTTCGTTTTCCCTTTGCCTTAGTTACCAACTGTTTTTGGGGTGACTTCTTATTTTCAATGAAGCTATCCTCCGTTGCTAATTTCGACCTACGATGACAGTTGAGCATCTCCAAGTGTTTTGCAAGCGGTACCAAAATCCTTGCTATGTTTCACTAAAGGTCTTTTTAACAAATGAGGAAGCCCTTTTTTCTTTTTTTGGGTACGTGCTCTTGCATCCCTTTATTCTTAAATTACGTTGCTCATTGAGGAGCTGGTGGTTTGTGTGTGATTTTTTTGGGAGCCGTCATATGGTTATGTCATTTTTTTATTCCATATTTTTTAAACTGTTTTACTATTTTCTAAAAATAATGGTTGATTTTAATTGTGATTTTAAGGAAATGAGAAGAAAGCATTTGACATCTAACAAAATTAGACGTTTTGCTATTTCGATAGGGTGATGAGACTTATTCTTCTTCCTTTATATATTGTGATATATATATTTTTATGTTATTTTCACGTTATTTAGTTGTTTGACAATCATCATATATTGATTATGGTTTACGTATTCTTTTGATAATATTTTTACTCTTTTTTTAGTTTAAAGAATTGCCCAATATTAATGGTATTATTTCTTGTTTCATTGTTATAAAAGTTTTACTGATAAGTTAACTAGTGATATTTATAACTAAAAAGATTACTTTTTCTTTGCTGGGTGGGATGGGCTAGATGATGGTTTGTAAAGATTTGGCTTATGATGTTGCAATTAAGCTTCTTACCTTTTTTCTTTTGGATAATACTAGCATGTTGCTACTTAATCTCTATTATTTTTTAGACTTTTATGTTTTCTCAAGTGATGAGACTTCTCATTTATTATAATTTTTTTTTAGAAGTTTTGCTAATAAACCTCATCTAATTGTTCCTTCGCCTTTTGTTACCGCTTGGTGGTCTTCTCATCTTTCTTACTGTGACACTCCTCAAAAGGCCTACTTATTATTAATGGTACAAAGAGACAGGGCTAGTGGTTCCTTTAAGCTCGTCTGACCTTTAGTTCCACAAAACCATGTTTCTAATGATTTTTCTAGCAGGCTTACTTGTTCTCTCCCTCTCTCTCTTTTTTTTAATATGTTGTGTGTAATAGGTTCTTAACCTCGAAAAAGGACCAAAACTTATTGAATTGGACCTTGAGGAGGTGTTGTGGTCACGTGTCACAAGGATGATATCCAAGAGGAGAAAGGCCTTATGACCTAGTTTGGGTCATCCCTTGCCCCTCTTTTGACTTTTTTTTTTGGTTCTTACCGTGTTCCCATTATGTTTGAATCACTTTCTTTTCTTCCTAAAAATAAAAAGTACATGTTGTTTTTCGTCCTTAGGGTCTTTAGTGTATTAACTTTTTAAATCTCTACCTAAGAGATATGGTCACTAAGTATGTAGAACTTAAGGATAAGCTGTAGAGTAAACATTTAAATATTGGGGCAAGTATTCTTGCTCGATTCTTTGGATAAGATTTAGTTATTCTTAACGCTTGTTTTAATCCTATTGCTGAGGCTGCCTCGAAAGCTAGTAATCCTCTCACGATTGTTACTTCTCATTTCAGTATTTAATCCTTCAACCACTCTTTCTATATCATCATCTTTGTTTTAAATTTGAATTCTTTTTTTTATGCATTCCTTTTATTCTCAAGTCGTGTTGGTTCTTTTACTTCTCCTATTTAACTTGCCTCTCATGGGAAAAATTCTATTGTTGTTGGCTCTTCACATCTTGCATTTGGTGCCCTTGATCATCGTAAGGTTAAACTTTCTGCTTATCATTTTCTTATTTTGGTTGATGGCGTTAATCTTGTTATGGAGATTGCTAACCTTTCTACCTATTAATTTTATTTTTATTTGTCCTTCGTTCTTGTTATCATACTGATCTTGTTATTACTATTAAGATCGAAGGTTTTCTAAGTTGTCGATGCACACTTAGCACTTTTGCTTCTCGTGTTTATTTGAGCCCCTCAAAGAAGTTAAGTGGTGGTTTTATCTCTTGAGATGGACATGATGTCTAATTTAATCATCATCATTTTTCGTTTACTGTTGTTAAACTTGTAAGGGGTTTCTTTTGTGAGTGCTTATTTGGTTGCCCTATATTGTTGCTTATGTATTGTTTAGTGTGTCGTCAATTAATTATTCTATTACAATATTATTTATCATTTTAGTATCCCTTTTGTCTAAAAGTTAAATATCATTATATTACTTGATGGTGTTTTTATGCATATTTGTTCATGTGTTCATATCTTTTCCTTTTTCTTTTTCTACGGAGCAAAATGTAAGTATCAACTCTTTTTTAGTCAAGGAGACTTACCTTCGAATTTTCAAATTTCAAGCAGAACAAAGTGTATACTATGATACTTTTGATTTAAGAGATTTATATCTGAATTTTTATTTTTCACTAAGCGAAACGTATACTATGAAGTTGATTTAGTTAATGAGATTTATCTCTGAGTTGTCATTTTTCATGAAGCAGAGCATATACCATGATATTTTTAGTCGAGGAGATCAATATTCGAATTTCATTATTCAAAAAGCGAAGCATTTACTATGATCGCTTCTTAGTCGAAGTGATTTATCTTTGAGCTATCATTTTTCGTAGAGCAAAACATACATATAATAACTTTTCATCACGAAAATTTATCTTAAAGTTTTTATTTTTTGTTGAGCAATGCATATATTATGACGTTAGGGTTGGTAAGTGGTCTGGTCGGGATGGTTTGACTTGTGAAATTATGATCCAAGCTTGACCCAAAAGAAAGCCTAATGAGTTTTTCGTAGTAACGAGTCAAGTTGAGTTTACACATTTAAGAAAAAATGTGACTCATGGCATGCCAACTGGCTTGACCCATCAGGTTATATTGACGGATTATCTTATGAAGTTTTAAATAGATCAATTTAATGAGTTTTAAATAGGTCATATGTGGATTAATCTAATAAATTTTATATAAATCAATTTGAAGTTGGTAAAATTAAAAACAGAATATTTAAAGTGTAATACTGATGCTGCTATCTTCAATGAATAGAAACTTGTTGGGATAGGGTTGATTGTAAGGAATGATGTTAAAAAAATGGTTCAATGTTGTTAAAGACGATTGAAGGTAGACTCTCACCCAAAGAAGCTGAAGCTTAGGCATTAAGGGAGGCAATAAAACAGACCTTGCAATGCCAATTGGAGCAAATGATTTTTGAGGTTGACTCCCAAGTAATGGTGGATGTTGTATACTCTAATGTTTTGGATATATCAGAGTTTAGTACTCTCATTTGTGATCGTAAGATGCCTATTACGCTAAATTATAACTTCTCTATCCATCATGTAAATTGATAAGCAAACAAAGTTGGTCATGCTTTGGCTAGAGCATCTTGCTTATGCTAGTACGCATCTTAATACAAGCCTCCTTCATTTTGTGAGAGCTCCACGGTCTTTAAATTTAAGTGTCAAATAATGAAATGCTATTGTTTCTTTGAAAAAAATTGATAGATAATATCATTTGCTGTTAAAAAATAATATAAATAAATAAGTAAATTTTATCATACTTATAAAATAAATACTATAAAAATTATATAAAAATTATTAAACTAATAGCTTTATACTTTTAAAATTTTAAATATATGACAAATTTAATATATTTTTATATTAATATTGAAGTCAATAGAATTATTGAATAATGTTATCCAATTATGAGATACGTTTTAAATAATATTAATAATATTTTATTAAAAATATATTAATTATATTTGTATAAATAAATTAACTTATAAAAAATATGTAAATTAAAAAAATAAAAAATATGAATCTAATTAAATTTAAATAAGTTAAATAGATTCGTATCATTAACTTGTTTAAATAACTTTAGTCGATCGGCTCATTGGATGGTTTAACTAAAAATTTATGATAGAGCTAAGATCAATTATTCATAAAACAAATGTTCTCAGTTCAACTCACTTATTAATTAAATCAAGATAAAATTTTATCAGATCGGGTTATAAATTAACGGATCTAATGATGAAGCTGACCATATTACTTTTTTTGTCAAAAAAATTTACTTTCAAGATTTTATTTTTCGCGAAATAAAACGTATAATATGATACCTTTTAATCAAGAAAATTTATTTTTTGAATCTTTATTTTTTATTAAAAAAATGTATATTATGACTACCGAACTAGATCAAACCAAATTGTATCGAAATAAAATCAAAAACAAAGTCAAAGGTGTTAGGTTGTCAATATTTGGTAAGTTGCAATATACTAGGCAAGTTTAAATAAAACTCATAATATCTTTTATTTAATATTTTAATTTCAAGTTAATTACATCCAAGAATCTTACATTTCCATAGTTGTTTCCATTTGACCATTCATAAGAAAAAATTTCAGTCTACAAAAGAATCCTAAAAATTTCACACTTGGAAGATCTAATTGTAGGGTCTCTCTCTCTCTCTCTCTCTCTCTCTCGACATGGGTGCAAGTAAGTATTTCTTTCTTTTCTTTTTCTTTTCTTTTTTTTGCTTTTTCCTTTTGTGTTTTTCTTTGTTGCATGAAATTTATTTCACAGCTTGATTGCTTCCTATTTCCTATTTTGCTTCACCTAATAAATTTCAATGCTTATGTTCATTTTCTCTGTAGTCTTATTATTTTCTTCTTCCTATGTATTTCTTGCAATTTTCCTCTCATTCTGCTATTTGGGATAGTTTCAGTATTTGTTTCCGAATCTTTAGCAAAATAAATACTTAATGTAGTAGTGGTCGGGAAAATGAATATTATGATCCGAAAAATATGAATAAATTTTTCTAAGTTACAAGTAATGTAAACATGACCGATACGTTAATTCTGATATTTCAAAATATATGAAAAGTAATGTAGACTTCATTGATGTTTACAAGTAATTTTCCAAAAATATACAGAGGAAGACTTACTTAATCTAATAAATAATTAAACAATAATGATAAATTTATAATTAGGATTGGAGGAGATTGGGATTGATTCAGTTAAATCCAATTAAAAATGAATTGATTTTTATAAATCTATTATGATTTTTAATGCCTGTAATATGTACTTTTATCACTGTTGATGTATTGGAATGCGTAAGTGGACATAAATTGGAGAACCAGAGTTCCAGTAGGGGTGCGGTTCTTCCCCACAGACATGGAAATACTACTAAACTACTTGCTAGTAGCAGAAGCAGGAATGCCCATGGCCCCTGGCACGATTCAGGAGTTAGATATCTATCAGTATGATCCTCCTCAACTAAGAGGTACACCCCCCTGTCTATAGCTGTATGAATATATATATATATGTGTGTGTGTCTGCGGGCGCGCCTCTGTTTCTGGCTGGAAAATGTTCAGTGTTTCGTGAACATATATTGGTGACTTTCTTATTAATCCGAAGAATTTTAAAACAACTTACAGAATTAACGTATGACCATGGCGACGGCTTGTTGTATTTCCTGACTCCAATACGGCCAAGCTCAAGTCAAGTTCACTGTATGAGAGAAGCAAAGAGCGGATGGTGGATAGCTTGTGAGACTCCCAAAGCAATAACTAGAGCAGATCCAGGAGGACCTGAAACTATCGGATACAAGGTCTCCTTTTTTTATTGCTGGAAAGACAAGCAAGTCAGAGAACCCAGGTTTTATATGAAAGAATATACTCTTGGAACCAGAGCAGACAAGGCCATAAGTATAGTCTATACCAATCTTGTTCCAGGTAAAATTCAGAAAACAAAGCAGTTCTTGTGTACTCGTGTGCTGTACTTCTTTCAGGTTTACAAAATGTTTCTTACTACACATTTCCAAACGTCTCTCCAGCTCTTGCACCGCACATGCATTTGCCCCCATGGCTGCTGCATCTTCCTTATCCAGGAACGCAGGCCGTAGCTAGAAATAATGTGGTGGCATCTACAGATTCAACTACCTCTGGTACGACTTCGAACCAAATGTTGATATTAGTTGGCTTGTTCCTCCAGATTCTCGTATATGAGTGTTGATTGAATCACTTCTTCCAGGCTTAACAAACGTCCCTAAAAACATCTGCTCAGCTCCATCACAATCACATCCTGGTATTAATTTAAACTTAACTTTGGGTTTGGGTTTGGGCTCTTCGGCAGCAAAGGCAACTGTACCTCATGTGCCAGCATCAAGAGACTTGACCTCCAATGGTACATATTCCGTATTTGAAAGGATGCTTGCTATTTGATGACTGGTCCTATATTTATATATGCAATGATTGTATCACCTTTTTTTTGTTTTTTTAAGGACCTCGAGATGCTTCCAACCGTAAGTCTCGGAACAGGCACCCAGCTTGCTCATCAGGTTCAGCTCCTGGTGTGGATTTGAGGTTGACTCTGGCTCAGCCCTCTTCGCCAACTGAAGCCCCACAGGAAATCAATGTGGCAGTATCTACAGAGCTCACTTTCTGTGGTACAAAGCTGAGCAGGTACGTAAGCCAGACTTTTATGTGCCTCTCAGTTGAAGTATGTTATCATAAGAACTTGGAGCATAACAAGCAATGCAGAGGACCATTTATGATCAGCTGTTGTTTCTTGGGTTCCACAGGCTGGGCTGATTTCTGCTCCCAACACCATTTTTGGTAGAACAGGACAACAATACTTGCAGGAGATCTGGCAAACAACCACAAACTTGGAGTAGACAGTTTAATTTTGAACATTTGACAAACTTTCTGATGAGATCATTCATTAATGAAAAAGAAGAAAATGGGTTAGCTTTTGTGTTTTGGAATCATCATACCTTGCAGACTTTGGTAATGGATTTCTGGGCATTCTGGGTTGAACTGTTGCAGATGGTTTTTGTTTTTATGGTATCATGAACTCAAATTTATATATCTGTGAGGTTATTATGAATCTGCCTTTGTGTTTGCAAATTATTTTCTCAGATCGGGGCATATTATATATATTTAGCCTGATTGACCATGGAAGATGATGATGATGATGATAGATATGGACACACATTATGACATGATGATGTTGAAGGAGTGGAAAAAATGAGCTTCAGCATGTACTATACGGAACAGCATATTCTCATATTAGACAACATTTATAAAAAAACTTCAAAGAAGAAGTACAAAATCCGATAACTATTTTTTTAATGGAAAACGTAATAAGCAGAATTATTAAACAACCAATATTTCTATATATCCAATTCTTTTAAAATATACTCTTTTGATTTATTTAGATTAGACTAATTCATTCAAATTATGATTTAATTTGTCTTTTATGCATTCACTTTCTTTCTTTTTTCTTGTTATGACTTGAGTTAAAGTTGTCAAAATTTGTCCCTCAAAAGGGATTTGGGTTGCCATTCCTTCTAATGCTAATTTCATTACTTAGTCTCTAATTCTGCTTTAACATTTAGTTTGAATATGATTAATGCACTGCTTTGATTCTTCTCATTATTTATTAAACTTTATTTTATTGTACTGTCAGAAAATAAGAAACAAAATAATCTTAAAGATCCAAAAAGATGCATAATGGAGGGCACAATCAACACTTTCTACTCTCTCACTAGGAGCTTTGATATAGCATTTATAAAATTAATTATATAAATTTGAGAATTTTAAATTAATTTTATTTGATTTTTTAAATCATATTAAATGTTTTAAATTTAAAAAATTAACAGTCAATATATGAAATTAATACGAGATAAAGCTATAAACAAGTAAAATTACCTTTGTGAGATGATGTATACAACTTGTATGGTCCGTCATCCCCCAGCATATTATAATATTCAATAATTTTATATTTAATTCCATATTTAATTATATATTATCATAAACTTTATCTCAATATCAAATGAGCCAATATAAGACAAATTATTACCAAAAATGAAAAATTTAGGATCTTCTCCGTGTCCACTTCGCGTCCATTTATATACATAATATACAATGCCATAGCTAAGCGGTTAATTGATAGGTGCCACCATTTCAGTCGGTCCATTGATTTTTTTTTAATTTTTATTTTGTTTTTTTTCATCCCATTTGTTTAATGACAATGGGATGGCCTAAAACGAGCATCCTACCAACTCAAAAAGTCAAACTCCACGTAATTAATGATAATTTATTTTGTAATATTAATTAATAGGCAATAATGAAGAAGGTGTGTTTACCTTAATTACAGTTGAAATAATTTAAGTATATATGAATAAGCATGAGTGAAAATTGAAACTTAGGACTGATTCGTGATTTATATTGGAAAAAATAGTTTGTATGAGTTGACTCTGGCATCCGTATATTTATCTTTCGTACAGGCAAAGGCAACAACTTTTTTAATTCCAAAATTTTATTTTATTTTTTTTCATTTACTATTTTATTTTATTGGTTAAGATTATTTGTTAATTTAATTTACATTGAGTTTTTAAATAAAATATATCATAATTTATTATAATAATATAAAAATAAAAAATATTTTGATTATAATTTATTATATTTTGTGGTCTTTTTCTATATAAGATTATGAATTTTTAGCTTATTGCTGTTGAAGTGAAAAGGGCAGAAAAGTTTAGCATTATTGAAAATTTCAACTCTGGTAGGATGTCAATGGACAATAACAGCAGGATGTTATATCCATTCACGCTTCATCAAAATGCTATAAAATATGGACTCTGCAAAAGAAATGATATAATATTAGTAATTATTGCAATAATGTTAGTATAAACAAATAATTCACAAATTCCAATTCGTTTTCAAGAGTCGCATTTGCAATAGGAAATGGATTCCCCGTGAAGTGAGTAACTACCACACCGGCGTACTTGAAAGATGCACTATCACTACAATAATGGAAAAGAAAAATGAAAAAAGATGGAGGAAGTCAGATCTCGGAGTTGGGTGCCGTTCTATATAAAGGGCAGTGCAGGACAGGAAACAAGAACCACCATCTTCAGAGAGAACAAGAAAAGCTAAAACAATGGCTGCAGAGAAAGCAGTACAGGAGACAAATGAAGCAGACATGGATGAGGAAATGGCGCAGGTTGGCAAGGGCCTGAAAGACCGAAAGATATCCTGGGCCAAGCTGCGCCGCGTCGACTCCCTCAGTTTGGAGGCTGGAAAAGTTTCCATGACAGCAAGCCATGCCTCCAGGGTCTTTCTCTCACCAACTCCCTTAACTTGTTTCAATTATATTCGATGTTCATTTCAGGTCTTAACTAAGCGTATCGTGTGTTGTTCTGGTTTGACGACGATCAGGTAAGCTGGGCTCGGACGCTGAGCTTAGCATTTCAGAGCATAGGTGTGGTATACGGGGACATTGGAACTTCGCCACTCTACGTGTATTCCAGCACTTTTACAGACGGGATTCATCACACAGATGATGTTCTTGGGGTGTTGTCCCTCATCATCTACACCATAGTGCTTATTCCATTGCTCAAGTACGTTTTCATCGTGCTCTGGGCTAATGATAATGGCGATGGTAAGATTCCATCTTGTTAATTTTAGAATGCAATAATTGACGTTGATACTATGTTGCGGTATCATTTTGCGAATCCAACGTTGTACCAAGTACTGGTTCACCAGCCAACCAATGTATCTGTCAATACTATGTCGCATGATGTATAATATAATGATCATGATGTCATGTCAATACTATGATTGCTGCTTAGTTTAATTATTGCATTTTGCATCATCGCACTATTATATTTATACCCAAGACTTAGTATGCATAATTCATGCATGATGCATCCATACATACATATATTGATGGAACCATTGGATTCAGTGCGTCGACAAACATGAGTATGGTATATTTGCAGGTGGAACGTTTGCACTGTATTCCTTGATATGCCGGTATGCCAAGGTGAGCTTGATTCCAAATCAACAACCAGAGGACAGTGAGTTGTCGAATTACAAACTGGAAACACCATCCAACCAGTTAAGAAGGGCCCAGAAGATCAAAGAGAAGCTTGAGAATAGTAGAACTGCACAGGTTCTACTCTTCCTTGTAACCGTCATGGGTACTTCCATGGTAATTGGGGATGGAGTTCTCACTCCTTCTATTTCAGGTCAGCATGCAACACCGTCATGTTCAAAATTTCAAAAAATTAATTAGAAGCATCTTGTATGTTATGCTTGCCACAAACATCGTCGTCTGAAAAAATTAGCTGGTTTTGCATGCAGTACTGTCTGCAGTTAGTGGGATCGGTTCCCTTGGTAAAGGTACTATGTTTGCCCCTCATATTAGCTCGCTAGCACATAGCTTGCAGTTTCCTAAGTTTTCATCGTGGATTTGCACTTATTTGTTGACATCATGTTATTACTGATAATTTCAGATGCTGTTGTTGGAGTTTCGGTGGCAATCTTGGTGATTCTCTTTTGTGTTCAACGATTTGGCACTGATAAAGTGGGCTATTGCTTTGCTCCAATCATCTTCGTCTGGTTCTCATTCCTCACCGGAATCGGTCTTTACAACTTATTCAAGTATGATATTGGTGTTCTGCGTGCATTTAACCCTCTTTACATCGTAGACTACTTCAAGAGAAATGGTAAAAATGGATGGGTTTCCCTGGGTGGAATCTTCCTCTGCATAACAGGTCAGTGCTTCACCTCTGTTAGTTTTATTTTTATGCTGTACTAATATATCAACCACGGCCATATTTGTTTCCTCTTTTAACAGGGACGGAGGCCATGTTTGCTGATCTGGGTCACTTCAATGTCCGAGCAGTTCAAGTTAGTGCATGGAACATGCTTTCCCTATCTTTCCTTCATGAAATTCGGACAATACCACTAGTTTCTTCTTCTACTATTTCTGTTTTGTAGGTTTACATATAACAACTGGTTCTAATCTTTTTCCTGGCAGCTGAGTTTCTCCTGCATCACATGTCCTGCAATAGTAACTGCCTACATTGGCCAAGCTGCATACCTCAGAAAATTCCCTGATAATGTCTCTACTACTTTCTACGATTCTGTACCCGGTTGGTTGATTTGAGGGATTATCTTATGAAGTTATTAATTTTTACAGCTTAAGGATTACTAATAACAAATCAATGACCCTAACAACCGAGTGCAGACCCATTGTATTGGCCAACGTTCGTGGTGGCAGTGGGAGCTTCCATCATCGCCAGCCAAGCTATGATATCGGGAGCATTTTCAATTATCTCACAATCCTTGGCTCTTGGTTGCTTCCCAAGGGTCAAGGTTGTGCACACATCTGCTAAGTACGAGGGTCAGGTTTACATACCTGAGGTCAACTACCTGCTTATGCTTGCTTGTGTTATAGTCAGTGCCAGCTTCAAGACCACAGAAAAGATAGGCCACGCATACGGTAATTTCACAATCAATCCTTCCCAAAGCTGAAGACCCTTTTATGCAAGTTTAATAGAATCGTGTTGCTGATTCGGAGCTTCAAATTTGGTGCAGGAATCGCGGTTGTTACAGTGATGGTGATCACGACATGTATGGTGAGTCTGATAATGCTGGTTATATGGAAGACAAGCGTAGTATGGATCGCTTTGTTCTTCGTGGTGTTTGGTTCGATAGAATTGATATATACATCGGCTGTTATGTACAAATTCACACAAGGTGGGTTCCTTCCTCTGGCTCTCGCTTTCTTCCTCATGGTGATTATGGCCACTTGGCACTACGTCCACAAAGAAAAATACATGTACGAGCTGCGGAACAAGGTTTCGACCGAGTTCACCAGAGAATTGGTTTCCAATCCGAATATAAACCGCGTGCCGGGAATCGGACTTCTGTACTCGGAACTGGTCCAGGGCATTCCTCCGATATTCCCTCACTTCATCTCCAACGTGCCGTCGATCCACTCGGTTCTGGTGATTGTATCCATCAAGTCTATCCCTATCAGCAAAGTTGCGCCGGAGGAGCGTTTCCTCTTCCGCCAGCTTGAACCTAGAGATTACAGAATGTTCCGCTGCGTGGTGAGATATGGTTACAAAGATTTCATTGAGGAACCCAAGGAGTTTGAGCGACAGTTAGTGCAGCAACTCAAGGAATTCATTCGCCACCAACATTACATTCTTGAAGGAACGGTTCCTGAGCCTGCTGCAGAGAAAGTGAACCTTCATCATTCTGCTTTGTTGGTAAAAGAGGGCAAGGGAAGAGGAGGATCCGTCGCTCACGTGGAGGAATCATTAGAACAGGCTAACTCAGGTCGGGTTTCATCTGCTTCCATTCAGTCATTCAATGCAGCAAAGTCTACCAACTCTTCCAATAGAATCGTCTGCGGACCCATTCGGGGAGCTGAAGAGGAGATGCAATTTGTTCAGAGAGCAATGGAGAAAGGAGTTGTCTACCTGATGGGAGAAACAGAAGTAGTGGCAAATCAGAAATCATCGTACTTGAAGAAGATAGTGGTGAATTACGGGTACAGCTTGTTGAAGAAAAACTCCAGACAAGGAGATAAAGTGCTGGCTATCCCACGATCCAAGCTTCTCAAGGTGGGGATGACATATGAGATCTAACATTTCTGGCTTGTTGCTCTCATTTGCATATGATCATGAAATGCAATTTATTTGAAGGCTGTGTGAGATGGTTGCAGGTGTTTACCATGTGTGCTCCTTATGTAATATTGTAGGACTAAGTAGTGTGTTAAGTGTTAATAATTCCACTCGACTTAATAACGTATAACTATGCAAGGCTTAATTGCCCTCTGGGTTGTGATAATATGTTTCTTCCTAGTACTAGAAAACTCTCAAATGGGTAGGAGATGACATGATTGGATAATTAAAATATAGGCTGCTGACAGATGAAGACAATGAGAGGATGAGCAAGCAACAACGACAAACATAAATGTGGTATACCAGATGGATCAATCATGAAAGCAGTTGGTCATGAGATCTTAAATAATGAAGGAATAAGAAGGCCAGACTTTGTTTCTTCACACGGATCTCTCATTTGGCATCCTTTCATTTGTCCTTTTTCAATTTGTCAATTGGTCTTTGGTCTTTCTTGATGTCAAGGCACAAGCGGCAAATTCTAACCAGCAATACCATCAGCTCACCCTGATTTCTCAGTAGCTTTCATCTTCAAATCTACAGCCATTCAAACTGCAGTAATATGCAGTCCTTAAACAGAGTACTTTAAGTTATCTACAGAACCTAAATGGGAGTTTTCTGTGATTTACTCCTAGTGCTCATTGCAGCTTCACCTAGCAAGTACGACAAACAGGCCTGACTTGCAATATCTAATCCAATTGAAATTGTATTTTGGCAAATATTATTTGATACAACGATGTCGTTATCAAAGAATTCTATCTGCACTTTTAATATCAATAGATTTTGATTGAGGCTGGTTGCTGGTACCCTTTGCTTCTTCTTTTTGTCTGCTACCATGCATATGCCACCTTTCCTGAGCATATAACACCAGGTCCCCTCCTCCCAGCATGAGACACAATCAATCAAATCCTTTGTAAAATGTCAAACTTTGTTCAGGACTTCGAAGAGGATGACCAACAGTCCCTAAGGTCTTCTAATGGAAGTCCTAATCACACTGAAAATGGCAATGGTTCTGTTCCTGCCACTACAACAGTAAAGAAGAAGAGAAATATTCCCGGAAATCCAGGCAAGGAATCTAATCCTTTCTCCATTTCCTTTTTACTATGCAAGCTTCATGTCAAGAAAAGAAATAAAGAAGTGATGGTATCTAATACACCCATGTCTGCCTATATTTGTTTACCAATCACCTAATACCCTTTGGTATGCTTACTTATTGCTTAGCTAGCCTCAAGGTTTGGAATAAGCATCAGCATAAGAACAAAATATAGCTTTTATTGGATGATCAGCAGTCAACATACATCTGGACAATTCTAACAGGGTATGATTTGCTTGGATGAGCTGATCTGATTATTTGAAGGAGTGAACCCAGGCATAATTGTGCAATCTCCAGGAATCCATTGAGAAACAGGCTGCCTGTTTAAGGCTAATAAGAACTGCTAACAAGAATAACTCACCACTGGATGCCATGCAAAATGAGTTTTCTGAAGAGTGGACAGGACCAATAGTTTGATCCAAGCATCATCCAAGACTGCTCTGAATTACCTTAATGATTGTGAAACGATTTTGAAAACTTTCCAACTCACCCAATTCTTGTAACTGTGGATGAAATCATGCAGACCCAGATGCAGAGGTTGTAGCTCTGTCACCAAGGACTCTAATGGCAACAAATAGGTACATCTGCGAGGTATGCCATAAAGGCTTCCAGAGAGACCAGAACCTTCAGCTCCACAGAAGAGGCCACAACTTGCCCTGGAAGCTCAAGCAAAGGCCAAATACACAGGTTAAAAGAAGGGTGTACGTGTGCCCAGAGCAAAGTTGTCCACATCATGACCCAAGCCGGGCTCTTGGAGACTTAACTGGCATAAAGAAGCATTTCTGTAGAAAGCATGGTGAAAAGAAATGGAAGTGCGACAAATGCTCAAAACGCTATGCGGTTCAGTCAGACTGGAAAGCACACACTAAGATCTGTGGAACTCGAGAATATCGGTGCGATTGTGGCACAATTTTCTCAAGGTACTCATTTTTGTTTCACTAGTGTCTGATACTAAACGTAGCTGCAAGTGGCTCAAGTTCGAGTCAATGTTGTGTGCAGGAAGGACAGCTTTGTCACTCATAGGGCCTTCTGCGATGCTTTGACAGAAGAGAACAATAAGGTGAACCAGAAAATGGCTGCTGCAGCAGGAATGCTTCAGAGCCAAGCTCAAGATCTTTTTACTTCATCAATGCCCTGTTCTGATTCTAATGACAACACTGAGCAATCACTAAGGCCATTGTCATTGAACTCAACGGGGGTCATGTTGTCGACTGAGCTAGAACCACTTTTCAAACAAAGAACCCCACGGGCTTCCCTTGCCACCATGGGTGGACCAAATGCATCTCTCATGGGCATTGGCTCCACCTCCTCTTACACCTCTGCAACAGCTTTGTTACAGAAAGCTGCAGAAATGGGTGCTAAGATCAGTGATAATTCAGTAGCCCCTATACTTCTTAGAGGATTTACCGGGTACTCTTCTAGCGGCATAAACTCATCCGGATCTACGCATGAGGGTTCTTCAGTACTTGGTGGGAACATAGGACCAGTTGCAGCAAGCCACAATGGTGTATGTGTTGGCAATCCCGGAACGCTAGCCCAGAACATCGCGCCAGGGGATCTAAGACCTAACTACAGCTTTTCTCAAACTGTGTCGCTTGAAGTTCCTCAATTCATAGTCCATGAAAATGGAAATGCTGCTAATCTCTTGGAAGAGGATGTCTACGTGGGAGGAGATGAAATCATGACAGTTGATTTCTTAGGCATGGAGCCAACTGGTCAATCGAGCTTAGGAAAAAGAAGAAGCAACGATGTCAACATAGTCTACTCAAATGCGCCACAGAGCCTGCCAAATTTGCACTCACAGTACTAAAACAAGATTTCAGTTGGGCTAACAGAGGTCCTAGTTTTCAGATTCTTCATTAATTTCATTGTCTTGCGATGAGGCAACTAATCCTGCCCAGCTCTCTTCTGTAACAGTCAAAGAAAGGACAATCTGTTGTGATTAAATATGGCAGAAGATGCATTTCGAACAATTTACTTCTATCTGCTAATAGATTTATACATATCTCTATGAAATATCTACACAGGGCTACACTCCTTGGAGAAGTTGGTAGCTAATCGGATATTGGCAGCTGTCTGCAGCTGGCTAATATTTTCAGGCCATTTAATTATTTTACACAGGCCTTCATGAAAACTGAAGGCAGGATCCTGCCTGGCTGCTGGTTAGGCACCTTCGGATCAGTGTCCACAACTTTCTTAAACATTTGACCATGGCACCAGTAGGATCTGGTCACCAGTATGCAGGCAGAATTCTGTTCCACAACACTTGAAAACACTCTGATCCCAGTAGAGAATAAGATTACATGCAAGAGATAACTATATACAACATTCATTGAAATCTAGCTGACCTCTAACGGTCCATGAAAACCCTACTTGGACCTAAATACCGCAACAAGAGTCCCTGAAAACCCTATTTGGTCATGGTATAACACCATAAAGTGAAACCCAGATGCCGCACTTCAATAAACATAATACGTCTACCAAGTAAACACACCTTACTGAGACAGCCTACTAATAAAAACAGAACTTATTCATGTTCAAATTATTGGGAATGACCCATGACCAAAACTAATTTCAGGTCCCTGAGGAACATTCACGAGATTCATATCAACTACTGACAGTTGGTACTGAAATTCAGCCTTCAAAAGCCCCTGGTAAAGCAAGAAAAAAGAGATGACTTGGATGAAAGAGAAAGCAATATGCATATATAGTAAGCACCACAATCAGAAACAGGAACTGCCTCTCCAAAACCTAACAACAATGATTTAATTTAAGTCATTAATTTAAGAAGCTTTTGGTTTTCTGCAAGCTACTGACATTTATCAAATTACTTACATGAACACCCAAACCAAATACCCAGAAAAATGAACAGGTTACAGCTTAACACTCACCCCATCAAATCCATCAAAGCACTTGAGACGTACAATACATGCCCCTTTATCTCCAACAAACTGGAATGCCGTTTCCTTTCCAAGATGAATAAAGAATAAACATTTAAATTTAAGAAAACAAAATCTGTTTAATGGGTGCTTCTCTTTCACGTGAACCCTATGAACAGTTAAATTGACCAGCTCTGCAAATCCAACTGTCAGCTCACAGATGAGAACATACCTTCCCTATTAGAATTTTGGGCTTCAGAACAAACTTCAACGGTTTCTATGAATTTTCTCTCTCTCTGTTAAACCATGTTCCATGCCAAACTCAGCAGCCAGCATCTCTATATCAGGTGTCAATTCCCAGTTGACTTTCTGATCCCAGTGTGTATGTGGCAGTGTCGCACATCTCTCCAACCCACCAATACTATCAATCTGACTCTGTATATCTTCAAAATCCTCAGCAGCAACAGCTTGCCGTTTACCCATCTCCATGTCAAAGCTTGTTTTTGGCATCTCTGGGCTCATGGAATGCCCTAATGACATTGAAGCAGCAAAGACAGATGAGTCCACCTTGACCTTGGCCCTGAAGTTATTCTTAGAACTTGGAATTTTGGAAAAGAAAACCTCAATCACATTGCGAACACAGCCACGGTTGTAAGGATTCATCTTTCCATCATAACGATATCGGAAATTCTCATATGTTGTCTACAAAACAATAAAAACTCAGTTACAAAAATGAGCAAAACAATGGGAATAATAAAAAGGAAGAAAGGAAAGAGAACATGGTAACCTGATTGGTGAAAATTAAGTAGAGATGAAATGCAGTGAGACCGCCAACAAACCAAGCAGCTACAAATGTATATAATATAAGAATTCCTGAAACAGGGGACTTCACCAAAGCACTCCAGAGATTACAATGACATGCATCCATGATTTTCCTGATGTTTACCCAGCAGAAGGCAAAAACATATAGGCATAACATGGTTGTAGATGACACGAACATGAAAAAAAATCTGTAATTTCTCTGTCAACAAAGCAAATGAACATGTTAGGCTTACAATCTTTAAGAAGGCAGGGCCAGAACATAAGAAAACAATCAAAAGATCACACTTAATCAACAAGGCAAGTAAAAGATTGGGATGACAGACAGTAGACTTTAATTATTCTCTAAGCGAGTTTCAGGATTTCACTCCAAATCACATTTTCTATTGCTAACAACCAAACCTAGAAACACTAAGTATTGTTGTCCTTAATCCTACACCACATATTTTATCCCACAGGGCTGATAGGGTGATTAGCAGCCCATGAAGCTTTTGGGACACTTGCTCAGCAATGAAATTTTGAATAAACTCCTGTTGATAACAACTTGAATAAACTTAAGGTGAACTGGGAAATCAGTGTGCTTCTCAATTCTTCCCATAATTCTATACTAATTTTTGTATGCTATATGATTAGTTTCATCAAATATATGGTCATTTATAAATGCTACTATGAGAGATATCTGGTTTGTTTCCAAGATACATGTGGATACAAAGAAGTCTGTCGACCAGATAGTCGTGACTACGAAAACAAACTGAGGACACAAACCTGGATACTGAGAGAAAATATATAGCGACATCTAAGAAACTCCAATGAGATAACAATGAAATGTATTATAACTGGATTGGTTGCATGAGAAAAGTGTGCTTAGATAGGGAATACCTTCCCAATACATTGCCCCACCCATGGGCAGTGGTGGTCAAAACGCTCAACACAGTTATTGCATATAGAGCAATGAGAGCATCGAGGCGGGCGATATAACATGCATGTTTGGCAGTATTTGACTCTGACCACCATCCCATTAACTACAACATCCTTTGTGGGTGGTAAACTTAGACAACTGCTCTGACTTCCTGGCCAATCTGCAGAAAGACTTGAACCATCATCATCTGGTTCTGGAGGATGTAGATTACGAGGAATAATGCCAGGATCTCTTCCAGATGTAAGAAGGAGAAGAATAATATCCTGATGGATGACAAGACAACAACATATTCCAACTTGTCAAAGAAATGGGATTATGTGAGGAGCATGCGAATCTTCAAATTTCATCTTTAACTTGGAGGATGCTAACAAATCTCACAACAAAGATGATCATTAGGTATCTATATAATACGATGGTAAATTTCAAATCATGGCAAACTTAAAATATTTGGGGCTTAATTATGTTAAGCGACATGTATTTTGCCCATTATCTCAAATCGGAACCTGCAAAAACTAATTACACCTATTTGAGACTTATATTTTTATTAAATTCTAAATATAAGACTTCAATCTATAACTTCTGTTAATATTAATAGTTTTATGCATGTACATGATAGGTATATGACTTTCACTTGTGCAATTGTTCAATACCCCTGTAAAACATCACCATAACAGATAAAAATTCTTTTTTCACATCAAACGTAGCAAGAACATGTAAAATATAAATACTAAAAACAATGATAATAAAAAACATTTTGTTTATTCTGATAATGCTCTAAAAGAGTATTGTGGTAATTACGCTAGTAAAAAAGCCACATCCACTTCTTGTGTTACGCAAAACAATTGAAGTCCCACATTAAAAATCGGACAGAAATGTAAGCCTCAAATAGACGTTTTTTCTTCCTATGGATTTCGATTTAAAACCATAAGCGAAATTGATGTCTTCCTTATATAATTGACCCAATATTTACTCTCCTGTACTAAGTATTCAGGCCTCAAACAGTCAATTATCTGGTTACTGACCCAAGAGGGATGATGGGTCAACACAACTAGATCATTTAGACTCATAAAGCCAACTAAAACCAGATTTGGCTTCTTATAGATCAAGCTACAGAGTAAGACTTAAGAATTTTTCTTCCTGGAAGAAGTCAGCTAAATGAGGTTAGATCGTCAAGCTCAAACAAATGCTGGAATACATTTATCATTCTTTTTTCATATCATGTCCCAATCCAGTAGATACCAATTTAACCAATAGTTATCAGAAGACATAGAGAGAAAATTATGGTACCATAAAGCCAAGAAATTCACAATCAACAAAAGAGAGACTCACATATACAGTGAAGACTGCACATATAGCTACAATAATGTTGCCCAGAGGATGCTGGAGTTTGTCAATTAGGCTTCCAGAAACAAAAGCACAAAACAAGATCACTGGAACAACAATTAGGGAGACAGTAACAAATAGCGACCTCACATCTGGACCGAATACAAGTCTACCTCCAAGGTAGAATCTCTGCAAGAGAATAGGGAAAAAAAAAAAAAAAAACATTAGTTGCTTGGCCTTTTTGACTCACGCATAAATACTGCAAGCAAAATTATCCTGAATGGGGAAGAGTAGTCACACAGCATCGTAGACAAGCATGGCATTATCATGTAGATAATGTTTAAGTAAACTTTGAAAACAGAATAGGATGTTTATCCAATGAATTACATACAGAGACCGGTCTCAGTTTTGTTGCTAGTAATGGTCATATCTCAATTTGACCCAAAAAATTAATAATAAAGGCACAGGGATAAATCATATTGGCAGATCAAGGCAAACTTTAAACAATGAGTGTATGAAAGCAAGAAAAGGGAACATGGCATATACAATATTCTGCAAGAAACTAAAAAGCCAACAACGTTTCAAGTGTTTGCATAATCCCATTGGTAAGATAGTGAAGAAGACACCATAATTGCATTGTATTCTGAATAGAGCCTTAAGGATTGCGAGCAATTAAGCTGCTGATTAGATGTTAGATTTCAGCACTATAGATTACCATATTAGCTAGAAATCCAAATAAGTTGCTAACGTTTTCACAATTAACATCTTGCTTTCTTTCTTTTTTTTTTTTTGGATGTGAAAAAAGGGAAACGGAAATGAAGTGAGACAGGGAAAGGTAAGGGGAAGCAGAAGAAAAAGAATAAAAGAAGGAATTTACATTGGTTCCTCCCCAAAGATGATAAAGGCGGAGGGTAGGAGCGGGGGTTTTGATGATTTGGCTATTTGAATTGGAGAGGTGAGAAGGCAATGGAGTCGTAGCGTACATACTTCCCCTTTCCCTTCCTTTTCCCTCCATCATCTTGTTATTGATCATCAATTGCTCCTTCCCTCCGCATCAGTGAGATCTGTCGAGAATTGATAACAGGAAGGAGAGCGGACAATGCAGCCGAATCCCAAAACAAAACAAAGGCTTCCTGGTTCTACAAAGTTTCAAAGCCTTCTCTTTTCTTCAAGAGGAGAGAGAGAGCTCAGAAACTCCGTGTGCAGCCCAACCTCTGAGAGAGAGAGAGAGAGAGAGAGAGAGAGAGAGAGAGAGGAGGGTGGATTTGCGCCCGCGGCGATTTTCCGGCACAGGAGTCGGATCGGCGATTTTGACGATTGTTTTTTTTTTTTTTTCTTGGTTACGTGGTAGGTTAGTGGTAAGGGTAGCACTTAGCAGCAATATTATTGATTAGTTAATAGGAGAGCTTATATTAGAGTTAGTTGTCTTTTATTGATAATTAAGAAGGCGGAGAAATGACCAAAGAGGGGACGCCATGATCGCCGGAGTTCGCTTTCTTTTGTATTCTGGTCGCCACCACCAACCTCTCTCTCTCTCTCCTTTTTCCGTTTTAACTTTTTATTTCTTATAGTAAAATTATTAATTTTCTATTTTTTATTATTATTTTTATATATCCGTCTAAATGTGTTGGCATACACAACAAAAAAAAAAAAGTGTGTGCATATGACGGACCAGAAAAGGTTTAAGTCAAAAAGAGGTCGAATGACACATGACAGCGACGCATTCAAACTCCCAACGTGTCCGTACGTCTTTACTACATCAATGAAATGGATTTCTTTTCAAGTATACTGTATTATTATTATTATTATTACTTTTATTTTAATTAATAATTAATTATATTGATAGAAATAATTATACATTTATTTTTTATTTACATTAAAAATTAATTTTAAAAATATGAAAATTTGAAAATATTCAAATTTAAAAAATAATTTAAATAAATTATAAATTATATTTTGTGTTATTTTTTATTTGAATAAATTTTCATTCATTATTTACTTTTTATGATTTTTAAAATTTTAATAATATTAAATATATATATATATATACTTTCACTAATTAATTTTTTTAAATTCTTCTAAATGATAGTTTAAGCATTCTTTATATTTATGAAAAATTTCAAATAAAAAATTGGTTTATATATATTTTGATTTTTAAATTTTTAAGTATTGAATTAATGAATATTTAAGGATTCAAATTTTATATTTTTACTTTTAATTTAATTTAAATTGAATTAAATTTTATTTTAAAATTAAAAGACTAAATACAATTCAACAATAGCAACAAAAAAAAAAAAACATCTCTTTCTTGTCACTCTAGAAGATTCTTATTCTCACTTTTTTTTGATTTTTTAAAATGAAAATATAAAATAGAGTGAATTAATATTAAAAAATTTAATTAAACATATATTTAAAATAAAGTTTTCTTTATTTATTAGGAGTATTTAAAATCCATTTACATTCAAGTAATAATATATATTTTTAATTAAAAAAAAAAAAAGGTGGATGAGGCAGTGCTCCACCAGAGAACTCATTATGTTGGGGAACGTTTGGCTGCATCTTTTGACCAGTCAAACCTTGACCATTACTAAAGTTGCTTAAACTTCCAACAACATTTTCAAATTTATAATAAAATTCAAATTCTACTGATTATTAATCATCCGCTTTCTAATTGTACAAAAACTCAATCATCTCAACTTTTAAAATTCGTCAATTTGGTTCAAATCTTGTGTTTGACTTTAGTTGGTGCCCCATTCTCTTTCACCTTCTAATTATGTTACTAAATTTGGATAAACTTTTAGATGAAGGAAAATGTAAACCATGGATTCCGTCTTTTTATAATTCTTTAATTTTGACGGTAATACAAGACCTTAATGTTATTTTGAGTTTTTCATCGCAGACCCAATATCAAATTGTTTTTTGTGTTTTTATTAGAATGCAGATTACAGAGTCCATTTTATATAATTAACTATAAATAAATTTTAGTAAAAATTAATTAATCAAATGAACAGAAAAAAGCATTTCCTTTTTTTTTTTTTTTGTTTTCCTCTTTACTTTTTCTCTCCTGTTGGTCATATCAATCGGTGCCTGATCTCCACCCCTATTGATTCGAACCGAAGCACGAGGATTCGCTCTCCGTTTGGTTCCCGGCAAATTTCGATAGTCCGGAGAAACAACAAAGTCTAACCCAACTCGGTCAAAGCACGACTCCATCTATTACTGCTAACATGTGGCACAAATTTCTCTTTCCCCAAAAGCCTGTCTTGGGATGTACTATGAACCGTGGGGTGCCAATGCCTCATCGATCTCTCGTTCGTTTTACAAGCACTGAGCAGTTGATGGCAAGAATGCTGGGCCGCTTATTGCTGATCTTTTCGCAACGAAAGTGAGGTTTGGTTCTTTGATCTTGTGCTCTTTTTACTTTAACATCCACTGGTTCGTCAAATTGAGACAGGTTAAGAACTAGGATATGCATATCTCGGTAGTAGATCAGTGTCATTGACGACCATTTGCTTGCCTTTGCTGGGCATCGCTCTTTGCTTTACTTTTGTTTTAGTTGCTCTTTTTATTTTCCTCTTCGCCAAACGTGAATTGGTGACGCAATCCTCTTTCTCCCATCTTTTGATTGTGATTGAAGCTGACAACTGACAATGATCGCTGGAGCTGCCTAAATGTAATTTTTGTTGGACTCATCTGAAAGAAAATCAAATAAATGAGTTTGTAGTCCTTGTTCTGTTGCATCCTCGTGGCAGCTTTCTCCCCTGATCATGATGCCATTTTTCTCCCAAGTGGGCCATAAGTGCATGTTTCTTTAACTTGCAAGGAAGCCACCCGTTATAACTCAGCTATGGTTGAACCTCTAGCCAAGTTTAATGAAATTGTTCCTTGTATTGCATGTTTGCTTATCCATGCTGGAAACCTTGGATATGAACATGTTTATCAAAGCAGGACTGCTTGCTGTTTGCAGCCCTTTAATTCCTGCAGGAAATGTTTGCTATCTAACAATTGTTGCTCACCTTAATGAGTTCTTATCAGTTCTTGAATTAATGCTGGACATCCATATTCTTCTATGGCATTTTCAAAGAAATGATTGTTACTCAGTTTACATTTCCTAGTTCCACAAGCCTGGAATTCGTTTGGCAAGCAACAATGACAACTCTGGCTTTGGTGACTTGTTTCCTTCTTTTTCTGTTCCTTTTTCTATTGTGGCACCCGTGGTGTGGTGGGAGGGGGGGTTTGGAACTACCCACCATAGGCTTGAACTTCTCCAGCTAATCCAATCAGGCTTGTCTCATGGTTTGGAGACCTGTATATTAGACTGTGTGGACATGTTTTAGGGCCATAAGTAAAAGAAGGGATGTGGACAGCACAGTGTTGGTTATGATCTCTCTTTCGGGTTTATTCATGAAAAATAATTTTTGCTTCTCTGGATTTGCTTGGTTCATCACCAATTATTTTAGGTTCTTTTTTTCCAAAAAGAATTTGGTGGGCACTAATGTGGTGTTCATTTCTAATGCAATTCATTTAGCTTTTGAAAGGGGAATAAGTTCTTAGCCCCTTTATTCTTTATCTCCATTACACTTCATCCTTATTCTAATCTGGATTCTCAGTGGCGTTGTTCTCTTTGATAGCTTGTTGTGCACAGAAAAACATGATAGATATCAGCCATTAGGTTGTAAGAAACTCCAAAAACAATGGGTGCACTGGATTTGACTGTTCAAGTTTTCAATCTTTCTCCCAGTGTGACTCCTGGAGAGCTGATTACCTTCTTCTCTTACTGTGGAACTGTTGAGAAGATGCAGCTCCAGAGGTAAACTGCCTGGCTTTCTTTTGCTTTAGACTTGAGTTATATGCTTGATCTCCTTTTTAACTTCCGCAAGCAATGATGTTTCTGTAATTCAATGAATAGCAGAAACAAAGACCAATCACAGTCAGCTTTAGTGACATTCAGACAACCATATGCTTATCAAACTTCCCTTCTCCTGAATGTAAGCAGGGAAGTATTCCAATGTTTTGGTAAAATTTATCGCTTTTGAACAAAGCAAAAAAAGTTTGTGCTGCATCATTATGATTTTAAATTATTTTGCTGAGTTACAACTGGTTATGATCTTATTTCAATCTTCTCGTGAAGAAGGCAAGTGTCGATATCTGTTTGCTTCCCTGTTTTCAGAATGCTAATTTTGCTGACCAACCAATTCGCATAATGCGCGCAACAGATTTAGCGAATCCCCCCAGTGAGGATAACTTAACTAATGGGATCAAGGTGGTGCTTTCCCTCTCCCTCTCTCTCTCTCTCTCTCTCTCTCTGTGGTTGTGTACATTTGTTGTGGCACAGCTACCTTCTTTTCTTGAGTATTTGTTGCTCAGAAAGTGTACTGAGTATCTAAGTTGACAGAAGAATGAGATGCAAGGATTCATTCCAGCAATAGAAGCTACCACCCAAGCTTTGGCCTCAAAAGATGTTGAAATTTTGAAAAAGAACAGGGACGAGGAAGAGGGGAAAGGTGGAGCAGCAGCCGTCAGGACAAGATCCATATCTGTTGCTAAGCAGGCAGCCAAGATCATGAACCAGGGCACCACCTGGTTTTCTGGTTCACATAAAAAGGCCTCTAAGTGAATTTCTTGTTTATAGACTTTGGTAACGATGAAGAATAGAATAAAATCTTACCTTAGTAGTGTAGTTGATAGTAATTTAACACACTTGTTAATGAGACCTCTGCTTGGTAGCCTTCCCTTGTAATGTATAATCTATGTTTTCTTTTTCCAGAAAATAACCATTTTTTCTTAACTATAGTATAGCATTTTTAAAAATATTTGTTTCTGAATAATTTTAAGTTTTCATTTGGTAAATTATTTTAAATATAGAATAATTATATTAAAGTTTTATATTATTTTATTAATTTTTAAATATTCTTATTGGTAATTATTTTACTGAAAAATGATATTGCTCTTATAGAATGACATTCTATAAAGTGTTTCTCTTCATATTATAGTTTTGAAATATCAACCGTCCAAAAAATCCCTTTCCATAGCCTTCAAAATTTTTTATAAAAAATTATTTGTTTTATGTTTTTAAAAAATGTTATTTATTTGAATATTATTAAAATAATAACATTTTATCAATATGATTTGTATGATCTTTTAAATAAATATTAATGGTTAATAATTGAAATATATATATATACATGTATAATTCTCTCCTGTCTTACTTGTCCTTCTTCAACATCTCCCGATTAGCATTGTTCCATTACTTAAAAGTGTCACAACTCTGAGTTGACAATCTGGGAGGCTCGACTTACCGTCACTAAACTGCCAAGAGAGAGAGAGAAGAGGGAAAAATGGAAGGAGCAGACGGATACACGCATCCATACGTGCCGAGAGATCTGAAACTCCCAGGTTACGTGCCAGTCTTCTTCTCTCAGTCCACTATCCTCGGAGTCTACGGTGTCGCTTCTCTGCTAGTTGTCTTCATCGTCTGGTTCCTCTCTGGTCCTGCCCTCTCTTAAGTTGCTTTTATCGCTCTTTTCCTTATAATATAAATTTTTTGGCTCCATCTCTGTAAATGTTTCGATGTCGATCTGTTTCTCGAATTCCGCTTGTGAGGAATTCTTGTTATTTGATCCCATTCTGTTGTGTCATTATTGCTCGAATTATTATGGCTGTTGCTATTGTTGTTATTGCTATCCTGATTATTATTTTCAAAATGGACATGAGAAATGTTTCGACTTTATCCAAAGCTAATGGAAATGTGGACAAATTGCCCAGCAAGTTTTAGATCTAGGCTTGTCTCTGTTCCATCCATGGTCAAGCTCTTATCTTTCCTTGGTGACCTATATGTGCAGCAAATTCATCAATGGGACAAATCTCCCCTCTGTTTTTAAACTAAAGGGCCTAACCCCTTAGACGGATTCGAACCACATGACTGCTGAAATTACGTTGCCCTGCATCTGCTCAGCTAAGATGCAAAATTCAATCAATGGAAATTAAGATATGATAGTTCCATCACATTCTGCCAATATTAGACCCTCCATAGTCTCTGTTTTTCTTATCTGAAAAAGATATTTTATGTCTGTGTAAATGTGGACGCAAGGAAAGGTTGGGATGGCATTGTCTGGCAAATGATACACACCAAATTGAAGTATTTGGAAAGCTTTTCAGTTGAACATCTTTTATTAAGCTTCATTAGTCTTAGTCTCTTTCTCATATTCTTAGGTTCATGAACTTTTTTCTTTTACACCTTCCTTATATCTTCACTAATTTGTTTTATTGATTTCATTATCCAGAGAAAAATTCGGATTAATCTTTTTCTCTTTTTTCTCATACCAGGGAAATCGAAAACATCAAAGTTTGATAGATTACTTATGTGTTGGTGGATATTCACTGGGCTTACGCATATTATTCTCGAGGGTTACTTTGTTTTCTCTCCTGAATTTTACAAGGACAAGACTGCATGTTATCTGGCTGACGTTTGTTAGTTCTTTAATCCTTCTTACTTATTCAATATAACAATCCTTTTCTATGTCTTCTTTCCCTTTTTTTTTTTTTCTTTCAATCTATGGTGATAAGAATACTTAAGAACAAAAGTTCGCAGGGAAAGAATACAGCAAAGGTGATTCTAGATACGCAGCTAGGGATGCAGGAGTTGTTGCTGTTGAAGGTATAACTGCCGTTCTAGAGGGTCCAGCTTGTCTTCTGGCAGTGTAAGATTTAATTTACTGTGTCAGAGCAATAAGATTCAGGTTCTAAGTTCATTTAGTCGCAAATGTTTGTTGTCTCTTATTCCACCCTACTCCTTACAGTAGTAATTCATGTTGTGAATGCTTGCTTATTTCTGGCAGGTATGCTATAGCTAAAAGAAAGTCCTATAGCTACACACTTCAGTTAGTAATTTCACTCGGGCAGCTCTATGGAACTGTTGTATACTTCATTACTTCCTACTTGGACGGCGATAACTTCGCTGCAAGCACATACTATTACTATGCATATTATGTTGCAGCAAATGCCTCTTGGGTTGTAATACCCTCACTCATTGTTATCCGGTGTTGGAAGAAGATTTCTGCTGCATTCCAGGTCCAGGGCCAGAAAAAGGCTAAGACTCGCTGAGGTAGACTAAGACATGTTTTTCAGCATTCTGATGGTCCAGATTATGCAAAAGATGATATTGTTGTCTAGTAATTTTTTGCTAATTTTTCTAATTTATGCCTGGAATGGATCTGAAACAGTAGTATCTCTAATAAATGGAATTCATTTCATGAATTTTACTAGCAATTTTTCATTTAGACTGAAATCAGCGTATGCAACTATGGGCATTTGATTGTAGTTTACTTTGATGGATTGTGTTTAGAAGTTTAAATTAGAGAAGCAAATCTGCTTTTTCTTTGCAGTAGCTCTCCATCATTTTATATATCCATTTTGTTGGGGGTTGTGGGGTTTGGTTTGTAACTTGGTTTATTCTTTGGACTTCTGCGTTGTCCACTGAGTGGACAACCTAAGCATCTGAGTGGCTACAGGCATTCTGCTATTCTTTCAGTACAGTATTCCAACCTCGGTCAGTGAGTGCACAAATCCTCGATATGTGATAGAATAACCTCCACGGTTCCATCTCCATCCATAAATTCTGAAGGTTTGTGGCCATCTTCTGTATTGCAAGTTGTTGCCATGTTCCTTTCACTCAAACTGGTTGAATAATCCTATTTCTCCCCAGAGCCCTGTAGTTTATCTTTAATAGATTATGTTGGTCAATGCCCCTAAATTTGAGTTGTCATGTGGGGTTCTGAGGGGCCACCGATGATATCCTCTTTTATATGTTCTGTTTCAATGTCACTCTTTCTGGAATCAATTTGCCTCTGAGCTGCCCATCCTTATGACAAGATGGTGAATGACTTTCAACCGTTGCATAACACTCAGCTTTCAGCCACAAAAGTGCTTGGTGCAATTAACCTAATACTAGAAAACAAGGCTGCTATGTTGAGTACAAGTGACTGAGTGCATTGAACATTTTCCTGATCATTATCTATACTTGTCTGCAAGTTTGTTTACTGAACTATCATGGCTTGGTTGCCTGTCTAAATGAAAGAGCCCCTGCCACGCAATGATTATTGACTGACCTTTGCCTTTCATGTTAAAAGTTGGGAAGAAAATAGAATTGCAGCGCTCAACCATGGTCCCTTTAAAAGAATGTTGAAAAATATGGTGGAGCGACCATTGTGTAAACGCGAATGATTAGTCAATGACCGTACATAGACCGGATACCTGGGTCCATTTTAGCTTTTAAAGGTACCAATGTGTGGGCTTGCAAATTGGGGATGAGGAAGAGAGCAGTAGATATGATGGAGTGGAGCTCCCTAGAACTCAGAGTTGTTTCCTGCAGAGGTATCAAGGCCTTCAATCTCTTTCAGAAGCTGTCTGTATGTGTTGTTGTCTCCCTTACCAACGATGAATTGAAGAAAGAAGATAAAGAGAAACAATCTTTGCAGCGCCAGAAAACAGCAGTAGACAGAGAGGGAGGTAGAAACCCTGAATGGAATCACGTGATGCAGTTTGATCTGAAAGCCTTCTCGCCTGAGCGCGCCTCTCATCTTTTCCTTAAATTTGATATCTGCTGTGAGGGTGTCATCTTTGGAAGCAGAACCATTGGTGAAGTTCGTGTGCCATTGAAGGACTTGATCGAAGAGTTTAACGGAGCAGTGAGGTATGTGAGTTATCAGATCCGAAATGGTGATGGGAAGCCCAACGGGGTCCTGAACTTCTCATACAAAGTGGACGGCAAAACCAAGAAGACAGAAAATGATTCCCCCAAAATCACATCATCGTCACGAAGCCATGTGGTTACAGAGGAAGTCCATCTCCCAATCAGGTATCCTTCCTTGGATGATATTCACCATCCTCTGCCCCGAATTGACTGCCCTTCTCCAAAGTTGAAACCTGGGCTGTACGGTATGAATCCATCACCACTGTCTGGGGCATGTTATCATTCATATGCATCACAATTGGTGCAGACTTCAGGTCTACGCTGATACCCATCAGACTCGGATGCTTGGATGGTTAGACAGAGCACTGAAACAGATGGTTTTTCCCTCTCAGGTTCATGGACTACAAGCTGTGGCAGGTCAGACAGTGAAAGGAGCTGGTAGCGATGAGTGGTGTGATTTCTGGGGAATTTAGCTAGGGCCCCCTGTTTTTGTTTACTTGTTAGTCTGTTAACATGTTTCCTATGGATCGGTCTGATGTATTGAGGCTTAATAAAAGAAAGCGTTATTTTGCTTTTACAATTCCACTGTGGTTCATCTATTTTTCCAGGAATTCAGACCCCAAACTAATTCAAGTTGGTTGCATCCTGAATTGGATCAGAAACCAGAAATATGCGATTCAGAAGTGCGAGCAAAGGAATAGTGTGATAGTGATTGATGTACCCCACTGTAGACTTGACCATAGAGGTTTTGTTCAAACATTAACAACCCTTGAGGACTTATGATCAAGTCATATTTGCTATGCTTGTATCTTCTTCTAGACAAACTCTGCAGAGAATTGACCGAGTCTGCTTTGAAATCACTGAGATTCCCAGACACTGACTTGCAAACACTGATTTGCAAGGACTTGGACAAAGCGGTCTAGTTGAAAATTGTTTGTATCGACAAAACTCTTTTATGGACAGAGGATTCTGATATTGCAATTTTTTTTTCAACTTTTTAAAATTAGTGAGTAGATTTTTTTTATTTTTTTTCAACTAGGAGCAAAATCTGGGGGTCGGCAATGTCTGGCCGAGGCTTAAGCGACGGAGACGACCAACGTTAGTGTCTGCGGATCATGCCAACATATACGGATCAAGAATGGTTATCTTTCTATGGGCCGGGCCAGTGTTTCAAATTACAGTCATGGGTCGCATCATCTGTACTGGTATTCGCTATGCCAAGGTGAAGCCTGAGCAAGGTTTTTGCTTCACACTCGTTGAGGTGGGAACACGTGGCACACGCTTGAGCCTAGTTGGCGCCAAAACTTCCCGCCAAAACAACCATCCCCAAGGACTAGTTACTAGTGGCAGTAGTGGGGCCGTGGGTGCCCTAAGGAGCCAACAACGGCCCATCAAATATTTCGTTTTCCGCCAGGAGTCGCAAAGCATCAGAGCGAGAAGTGGAGGGGACAATGGAAGGAGAAGGTTCAGGCAGCCCGCCGACAACGCCGGAGTCGCCGTCCTCGGCGGATTTCAACACGGATCAGCTGCCCGCAAACACTAGCCATGTCTCCGAGAACTTCGACGACGACGATGAGGCCGCTGTCGATCCTGAGATCATCAGAGACGAACCCGAAGACCTTGGGGAAGAGGAGGAAGGGGAGGACCTTTTCAATGACAATTTCATGGAGTCTGTCCTTTTCTTTTCCTCTTTTTTTTTTTTTTTGTTTATGATATTTTCAATGTTGCAAATTTACAATGAGTGGGAATTTGTTGAAAATTGCTGACTACTGTGTTATTATGATTGAAATGGCAGTGATTATCGGAGGATGGAAGAACACGACCAGTACGAATCGCTGGGGCTGGATGACTCACTGCAGGACGAGAGGGATTTGGATCAGATCATGGAGGACCGTCGTGCTGCAGAGGTGGAACTCGAAGCCCGCGATGCTCGTTTATCCAGTCGCAAACTGCCTCAGCTTCTTCACGACCACGGTACCTATTCTTTTTTATGTTTTTGGTTACTTCAGTTGCTCAACAGTTCACCTTTTTCTCTCGTTTAAATGCTCTAATTTTGAGAAGAAGAAAAAAAAAGAAAATCAGTGGCTAAAATTGACCTGAATGACGAGATGGCGAGATACAGAAAGCAGAGTTCATTTAGGGACTTGCTATATTATAAATGCAATTGGAGCCCTTTTTGTTAGGGCTCTCACTTAATCTAGTGCATTGATTCTCAGAATTTCTCTAAGCTAGTTTATAGGATGCTCATGCCCCAGTCTCCTCACTGGTAAAAAGACCAACTACTAGACTTTTGTTAAATGATTAGTTTCAATACTTTTAAGAGCTCTTTCAGGCATGGATGATCAAACTTTTTCTTTCTTGTTGTGGGCTGCTGCATTTGCATCTTATTGTACTCCGAACATGCCAAATCCTGCACCCATAAGTCATCTTGAGAGAGAGCATGGTAGTACAATGAATAATTAAGATAGGTCTGGTTACAGTATTTTGTAAATGTCAATTTATCCCACAGACTTCTTCAGAAAACATTGTGGCGTTTGTTTGTTTTTTTTTTTTTTCTGTTTGGGAAAAGAAATATAGAAACATGTCTATTGGAAAGGAAATTATTATCTTGTGGGAGTTGAATTGCACTTGTTGAATGTGGTTGCCTCTTCTGCCACTTACTGGATGGAAGAGCTACATTGATAATGTACTCATGTAGAGCCTCAACTCATCATTGCAGATTCAGATGATGGGAACTATAGGCCCTCAAAGAGGTTTAGAGCTGATTTCCGCCCTGCAAGTGTACCAAGGAACTATGATGATTCTGATGCAATGCAAAGTTCACCAGGAAGATCTCAGCCAGGATACTCGAGAGAGGATGTGCCGATGACTGATCAGACTTCTGATTATCCACCAGAGGTTCTCTCTCCTATACATCTTTGACCTCTTATTTTAGCACTGGTGCTGCTTCAAATGAGAAAATGTTTTCTACTCTGCTTAACCTTATCTAGTTGGTTTTGATAAGTAGGGCGAGGATTCTGATGAAGGTGAGTTTGAGATGTACCGTGTCCAAGGAACCTTGAGAGAGTGGGTTACCAGAGATGAAGTGCGTCGCTTCATTGCCAAAAAGTTCAAGGATTTCTTGCTGACATATATAAACCCTAAGAATGGACATGGTGATTTTGAATATGTACGGCTAATAAATGAGATGGTGTCAGGTAATAGATCCTTGCATGAGTTTGTAGCTTATAAACTTTTTAAAACCAAATCGTATGATTAGTTGCCAAACTTAGCCCATCAAATGTTTTGCTTGAGCTGTTGATGTATACACCTACAATTTTCTTTAGAGTAATTATTAGTCGGACTTATCCTATGTCGCATTTGCAGCTAATAAGTGCAGCTTGGAGATTGATTATAAGCAATTCATCTATATCCATCCCAACATTGCAATCTGGCTGGCTGATGCCCCCCAATCTGTTTTGGAAGTCATGGAAGAAGTCGCCAAAAATATTGTTTTTGATCTGCATCCAAACTACAGAAATATCCACCAAAAGATCTATGTCCGTATCACTAACTTACCTGTTTATGATCAGATTCGCAACATTAGGTAATGCAGAACTGTTGCTGTTATCTTTGGAATTCTGTTCTCAAAGTCTCAAACTTCTCTGGTAATTTTCAGGCAAATCCATTTGAACACTATGATCCGCATTGGGGGAGTTGTGACCAGACGATCTGGGGTCTTCCCGCAATTGCAACAGGTGAAATATGATTGCAACAAGTGTGGGGCAATTTTAGGACCATTCTTTCAGAATTCATATTCAGAAGTCAAGGTTGGCTCTTGCCCTGAATGCCAATCAAAAGGACCATTCACTGTAAACATTGAGCAGGTGAATATTCTATTCTCTTCAAGTTTGCCCCTTTTTATTTGCTTGCTTAAGCACTTCTTTTTGTTTCCTCTGCCCCTAATAACTGAGAAAACATAATCTAGTAGACCTAATTTCCTGCAAACCAACAAATACCCTAGTTGTCAATGGCATTTATCCGTCAATATCTTGCTGCAGACAATATACAGGAATTACCAGAAACTGACACTCCAAGAGAGCCCTGGAATTGTGCCTGCCGGTCGGCTTCCAAGATACAAGGAAGTCATATTGTTAAATGATTTGATTGATTGTGCCCGCCCTGGGGAAGAAATCGTATGCTCCTCTTCTTAGTGTCTTCTCTTGTCTCTTCATTTTAGTGAATAATTCCTAATTTTCTGTTTATGAGCCATTCACTGCAGGAAGTTACAGGCATATACACAAATAATTTCGACTTATCTTTGAATACAAAGAACGGGTTTCCTGTCTTTGCCACTGTGGTTGAAGCAAACTACATCACAAAAAAGCATGACCTTTTTTCTGCATACAAACTTACCCAGGAAGACAAAGAAGAGATTGAGAAGCTAGCTAAAGATCCCCGGATTGGAGAAAGGGTGTGTTACTAAGCTTATTTTTCAATTACGTCCCTGTTGTTTAATCATGAAAGACTTACCTTAATGTTCCTTTTAGATTATTAAGTCCATTGCCCCATCAATTTATGGACATGAGGACATAAAAACTGCTATAGCTCTTGCAATGTTTGGAGGCCAAGAGAAAAATGTTCAAGGTAAACACCGACTGCGAGGAGATATCAATGTGCTTCTCCTTGGTGATCCAGGCACAGCAAAGTCTCAGTTCCTCAAGTAAGAGCAACTCTTATCAATCTTAAAATGATTCTATTAATTTGTGATGTCCATTTAATATTTGAAAGGTTCTTTTTCAAGGTATGTTGAGAAAACAGGACAGAGAGCTGTCTACACTACTGGTAAAGGAGCTTCTGCTGTTGGACTGACAGCAGCAGTGCACAAGGACCCGGTGACAAGGGAGTGGACACTTGAAGGAGGTGCCCTCGTTCTAGCTGACCGAGGAATTTGTCTCATTGATGAGTTCGACAAGATGAATGATCAGGACAGGTAACGAAATGCACGTCCATATTTTGGCATTCTGCACATATTCTTCCAACATTTCTCCCTCTCTTTTCCCTCATGTACTGAAAAAAGCATTCTGAATGATGCAATTAGGGTGAGTATCCATGAAGCAATGGAACAACAGAGTATTAGCATATCGAAGGCTGGAATTGTTACTTCTCTGCAGGCCCGCTGCTCTGTCATTGCTGCAGCAAACCCAATTGGAGGAAGGTATACAAGTAAATAATATTGAGTAGGAAAAATTGATCTTACATTCACCTGAAATATACTAACTGTAATTCTGCTGAATGAACTAGAACTTTAGTATTTATATACAATTGGCTTTTGTACTAAATGGACTAGCAAGGGCACAGGTATTTAAACTTCAGAAACTTAAAGATTATTAGGACTTATAACTACCTACCTATAGGATAAAGCCATCAAAGGTCCTCCCCGTCCCCACTCCAGTTTCCTTTTCTTTTTTAAACAAAAAAAAAAATAGCAGTCAAACATATGAATTAAACATGTTGCATTTGAAGAAATTTAGTCCTGGTGTGAGTTCTCTAGTTAATCTGTGTGCCTTTCCAGATATGACTCCTCAAAAACATTTGTACAAAATGTTGAGCTGACTGATCCAATCATTTCTCGTTTCGATATTCTCTGCGTTGTGAAGGTCATTATCCTACTTGCCCTGTTCTTTATCTACATTTACATTGGTTGTAACTTGATAATAACAGGAAACATAATTGATGATAAACTGCAGGATATGGTTGACCCTGTCACTGATGAGATGCTTGCAAAGTTTGTAGTTGACAGTCATTTCAAATCACAACCAAAAGGTGTCAACATGGATGATAAATCTTTAGGTGAATCCCAAGAAGATATTCAAGCCTCTGAAAGGCCGGTTGATCCAGAGGTTCATATTTGAGATCTAACTTAATCTTTTGATGCAGTTTTTTTGGTTTGTTAGCACATATCTCACTATTTGAGCATTTATGACCTCTTAATTTTTTATCCTGTTGTAGATACTTCCTCAAGATTTGCTGAAGAAATACATAACTTATGCCAAGTTGAATGTATTCCCAAGGTTGCATGATAAAGATATGGGAAAGCTTACTACTGTCTATGCTCAACTACGGAAAGAATCTTCGGTGAGGTTCCTTTTGAACTTCTCTTTTCTCCGAGTGAACTTAAGAGTGATGTTGTAAATTGTGTTGCTCATAATATTTATCCTTTGTGCTTGTTTATATGTAGCATGGACAAGGAGTCCCTATAGCTGTGAGGCACATAGAGTCAATGATACGGATGTCTGAAGCACATGCAAGGATGCACCTCCGACAGCATGTCATAGAAGAAGATGTTGACATGGCAATTCGTGTCCTACTTGATTCATTCATTTCAACACAAAAGTTTGGGGTGCAGAAAGCTCTCCGTAAGGTATAGAGCCTGAAATCACCTTTTTTTTTTTTTCATTCACATTTTTTTCAGGTCTCCATTGCATTTTTCTACTCTTTGCTAATTACTTCAGTTTTTCTTTGTTTGTTTGTCCCAAGTTTACTTCTTAGCAACCAGCTCCATATCTCTAATTCATTTTAGGGCAATGAATAATATTTAACCTGATCAATTTCGGTCTAAGTTGGGATTTTTGCACATGAAAGTCTTAACCATGTTCATGTGACAAGCATATGCATGGAGCTCGTCCACATCTGAAAACTTTCAATCAGGTTATAACGAGGAGCATCCATACAGGTCCTCCTAGATATATAAATATAAATGCATTGGACATCTTTACAGGTTGTACTTGTTCATCATCTTGTCCTATTTGCTTGCTATTCATTGGCCCGAGTATTTGATGATCATCTTCATGAAGAGAAAGCAGTATGCAAGTGTCTCCAAGCCGATACTTTAACAGAATCAATTGATCTTTTGTCTATGCTTGGTGTGGTAATCATCTTTTGCACAAATTTCAGAAATTGAGTTCGGTATGTTGTTGCAGATTTTCAGGCAGTATATTACATATAAAAAAGACTACAATGGACTGCTGCTCAGACTTCTTAAAGAGCTTGTGAAGAATGCATTGAAGTTTGAAGAAATTGTTTCTGGGTCTACCTCAGGGCTCACTCATATTGAGGTCAAAGTTGAAGATCTGCAGATTAAGGTAATGGGAACCTGAACTCTCAGCAGTGAAATCAGTTGTGCATTCCCTTCTGTATTCTGACTTTTGGGCTTAATCACTCATTGGTGCAGGCTCAAGAATATGAAATCACTGATCTAAAGCCGTTCTTTTCAAGTTCTGATTTTTCGGGAGTCAATTTTGAGCTGGATCAAGAAAGAGGGGTGATTAGGTGTCCCCGAAGGTCAATCATTTGGTAGGCTTTGAAATTGTTTGCTAAATAGGGCAACTCCTGTAAGCTCTTGGTGCAAGTATTTAAAGGATCCAATATTAGATTCTAAATTGGTGTTGAAGGAGTTAATTATAAAGATTTTGGCACATATAGGATGATCCTCATGTTGTAAACTTTTCTCTTGGAATGTGGCTTCCCAATTCCTTTGCTCCATATGCAGGAGTACATGACTGCCATATATTTATTCCCAAATAAGCTGACAAGTCTTTTTGTGATGTTCCCCAAAATAGTTTACAATAATATTTGTGGACATTATGCTGGTTGGAGTGACACTCAAAACAAAAATTCCTCTGCCTTGCACGCATCACTAGATTTAATTTCATTTAAAATACTATTACTGTTTAATCAAAAAGAAGAGAAAATGGCTGGCCACTTGTCTTTTCCATTGCAGATTTGAGGGAAGTCCAAGAAAAATGGAAGTAGTTGCTGAATCTGTCATGGGAGTAGATTAAAGTTGTAATCTGAGTAAACCTAAACAGAGACGTTGAGATGGCCGAGTTGGTCTAAGGCGCCAGATTAAGGTTCTGGTCCGAAAGGGCGTGGGTTCAAATCCCACTCTCAACATGTCATCATTTTTAAACCCACGTGTTCAGGTTTTACCTCTTGGGTGAGGCTGGGACTTCTTGTAAGTGAGTTCAATTTGAGCCTTAAAAATGGAACAACTGTTTTATGGTATGATGTCGTTTAACTAAACCCCGCTTCGAGGGAAAATTCCATGCTTCTCTAATCTGCATCACGACAACCTATTTTCGAACCAGATTTTCAGATGGCCAGTCTGAGTCACTGGTCTCTCCTGTTCTTTTAACATATAATAAATGGAAGTCCGGCCGGCGTAAGGTTTTTAACCATCTTTACAAGATCGCAGACATTCCCGTTTGGGGCAAGCACGAACCTAACATCATTGTGAGTCAATTATGTGACATTTTGCGACAGTCAGTGGATCTCATCAGGAAATTCCGATTGGAATTTTTGCTCACACATACAGTTTTATTTTAGAATCCTCTTTGCTGTGGAGTTAGAAAGACAGCTGGGGACTTCCAATAATCAAGGAGGCACTGAGGATAAGGAAGATAAGAATGACATGCAGATGCTCCTTGGAGGCAGACTAATGGAAGGGGAACTTGAACAAGGCATAATAGGACAGCCACTAGTTGCTGTTCTATGAAATTGTGAAGAGGTATGGACTAAGATTGCCAGAGATTATCCAAATGTGCCCGATTTTGTTTTATGGTTCTCCTTCAGAAGACTTCAATGAGTGCAGATGGGCTTAACTGTCACGTTTTGATCAATTTTCTCTTGGGATTAGTTTTTCGTCTTTAGTTTTGAGAATCGTAAACTTCATCATCTCCTCTTCCCTTGCTTCTTATTCTATGCTTGGGTTGTGTCTACAAGATGGGTGGACAGTTGCTCATAAAATCTTACCATTTTCTCATCACTTGAATTCATGCAAATACCTTCAAGAAATCACTCAAAAAATGTCATTCAATTTGAATTTCAGTTACCTACAACTCTGCAGGCCTTTGTCTCTGCCATTCAAAACACTGAATCAATAATTCCCATTCTACTATGATCTAAGATCTCTGCAAGGTGAAACAATTAAGAACACAGAGAGCGAGAAAGAGAACTGCATTACCAGAAGTCCCTGCATGAACAAAATCCATTCTTAAAATGGTGAAAGCAATTCGGATCCTTTATTATGATTTCTCGATCTACCATCTTAGATATGAACTTCGCAGAATCATGACAACTGTGACACACCCGCAGGTTCTTGGTGACACGAATTGTTTCCCCTGCTTGTGTACTGATGAGCCCAAACGAAATTGCCAACATTTCACTGTGTCCAATCTGGATGCACTCCCGCTCCTCATCCACATCATGAAGGCCAAAAACTGAAATAGGATCATGTCCTTCTTCTTCCATTTTCTTGCTCAAGTGCCCTAACTCCCAATATATTCCCTCAGATCTTGGGTGGGAAACATCCCCCGTCCCAAACACATGAACTTTGTTTTTGAACTCTATCCAACTATAAGCTTTCCGAGGTTTCAAACCCATGTCTTTTATCGTTTGTTTAACTTCATCAACCATGTCCCATTTTGCATTGTCAGCATACCAATTTGCCAGTGCCACATAGTTGTCAGCATTAAGAGGCTCCAAATTGCAAAGCTGCTCGATGACCCGTTTACCAATTTTAACTTCTTGGTGGATCCTGCACCCACCAAGTAGCGCTTTGAGAATCTCTGCCTGTCTTTCAATATGATACTCCTCCATGAAGATCCTTGCTTCATCGAAGAGTCCAGCGCGAGCCAGAACAGCAACCATTAGAGCACAGTCTGCGACTTTGGGTTCCTTGATGCGGTTGAAGTAAAACTTTCCTTTGGCAACCATGCCTGCAGTACTACAAGCATGGAGGACAGCAGCATGTGTTAATCGATCTATTTCTATGCTCCTCTCTTCCTCCATTTTGCGGAATAAATCTACTGCTAGCTCCCCTTGTCCATGCAAGCTATAGCCCATTATTATTACCGTCCATGAGACAGCATCTCTCACCTTCATCCCTGCAAAAACCTTTGAAGCTGATTCTATGAAGCCTGATTTGACATACATGTCCATTACAGCATTTTGGACTGTGATGTTGAAATTAATTCCATTCCTAATCAAATATGCATGAATCTCTTTTCCATGCTTATGGGCCGCCATCCTAGCACAAGCTGGGAGAACACTGGAAACTGAGAGCGAGTCCGGTCTTATGCCATCTCCATTCATTTGCCGAAACATTTTCAAACCATCGTTAAACCTCCCCTTCCTCACATACCCACGAATCATTTCAGTCCATGAAATAACATCCTTAGATGGCATTCGCTCAAAAACCGCCCGAGCTTCTTCAATTCGGCCACAATCAATATACATTTTGGAGAGCGAATTGCTCACCAGAACGTCAGACTCGAATCCACATTTTTTGGCAATCTCATGAATCCTTCTCCCTTCTTGCAGTGATTTTAACATGGCACAGGCTCCAATTGCTGTTGCCAATGCCACTGGGTCAACTTGAGCATGCAAGTCCACCATCTGGTTGAATAATTCAATAGCTGATCTTGGTTTGTTCTCCATTAAGTAAAGCTTAGCCAGCATAGTCCAAGAAACAGAATTCTTGGTAGTGGTTTTATCGAAAAGCCATTTAGCGGTATCAACACTGTCCAGACGGCCATACATATCTATCAAAGCAGAAATTACGTAACCATCGAAGGAGAATCCAAGCTTGAAAGCGTGGCAATGAAGCTGCCTGGCAAAGGATAAGTTACGCGAGAGGCGGCAAGCGGTTAGGACACGGGGGAGAGTGTGCTTATCAGGACGAACCCCACGTATCAGCATTTGATGGTAAACAGACGCAACGGCGAGAGGATCTTTATTGGTGAGATGCGTTTGGATGAGATTGTTCCACGCAAAGGTATCTGAGACAGGAATTTCGTCGAACACTTGATGGGTCGACGCCAGTTCTGTACTTCTCTGAGCGACACTAACCGAGCATGTCTGAAGATGAGAAGATTGCTTCCTGGGGTGGGTTCTAATGACGGGGTTATCAGTTTTAAAGATACCTTGAGTCTGTGTGAAGGACAGTGCATCCATTTCTATCCTCAGCTGCTGCTTGACTGGTCTCGCTGGTGATCTACAACTTGGTAATTGAAGGAAGAACAGGGATCCAAGTACACATTATGGAGAAAACAGCAGCTAGATGAGCATAATTGGGATCTTAATTTTCCCAAGTCGTCGACTTCATAGCTTCAGGCGGTTGACCAGCTCCACCGGATAGTTGCTTGCATCATAGATGTTTCCGTGACCAGAGCCGGCCTGCTAATGCAAGCTATCCTAAGCCAAGGAAGCTCAAGTTGTGCTGGTGAAGCCTCTAAGGAGAAACCACCATACAAACTACTCTGTTTCCTTAGTCAAGTTCTCGGCCCAAAGCGAAAACGGGCCACCGCTTCAAATGTTTGGTTGAATGGGGTTATTAAACTAAATATTTTTTCCATGTTGATTATCAATAAAAATGGGATAAATATAAAAAAATAAAAAACTTTAAAATATATACCTTTTTAATTTGAACTTAAAGTACCGATTAATGCAATTATAGTGTTTTAATTTTTTTAATTTTAATTTCGATTCAAACGATTATAAAAAATTAACAATATTTTTATTATTAAAATGAATTAAATAAATTATCATTTTTTAATTTATTTAAAAATTTAAATAATTTTTTATTTACAAATTATTTTTTATAAAATTTTAACAATATAAAATATTATATATATATATATATATTCAATATTGGCTTTTTATATGATAACTTGAAAATTTTTTAATAATTAAAAATCAAAATTTGTTGTAGAATTTTTTTAAATTTAAATTAAATAAAACTAATCAAAATTAATATTTAAAAGAAATAAAAGTAATTTAAGATTTTTTGATATTTACCTATAGAAAATATTGTTGGGTTTCATCTTGACTTTTCTGTTACCTAACACTCACTTAGATTATTAACTTATCCTAATTAGTTAATCAAAGTTGGATGATGGAGCCTTTCAAATTATATATATATATATAAATGGAAAGGATTTAAGGCCGATTTTATATTTCTTTTTTGGTTTCCTTTGTAAACGTTAATTTCAAAACTTACCCTTTTTATAATCCTAATTACTAGAATTAGCAACTATTGACATACCAAATCTAAGCTTATAATAAGACCGAAGAATTAAATTGATTGATCCCTACCCTCAAATTCTAAGCACCTAATAATTCTTCCGAGACCAAATTAGGTGATAGGCGCTATTAAATAATGTAGTCAATTTTTTGGGTTTGATGAATTTTCCAATAATACAGCTACAAAAATTCAATGCCCTACCACGTGGGGCTGTTAGTCAAGTGTATTACTTGTTAATAGGACCCTAAAACTAAAATCATTGGACTTATGATTAATTTTGTCAAGATCACTCTCATCTCAATTATAAAAATAAACTTTCAAAGTCCCTAATTGACACCCCACCCCCCCCCCCCCCCCCCAAAAAAAAAATACTAACATTTACATATTAAAAAATTAGATTAAATTCATCATATTTTAAGATTATTTTTATAAATAATTATACATTAGTTAACAATGTAATTTCAAATTTTTATTTAGTAATAACATGTATCTAAGTTAATAAATTCTATATTTTAAATGTTTGAGTATTTATATACGAATACATTAATTATTTAATTGAAATTTTAGAATTCAAACTTGTATTGAATTTATAATCCTTACAATATCATTTCAAACTTTATTTTAATGATAATTCCAATTTCAAAATTGAAAATGCCTGTATATCAATAACTTACTTTTGAAATTTAATTTTAAAATGAACTTAAGATTTAAAAATTTAAGTTGATAATTTTTTCCCAATTTTTAAATATATGTATATGTAAATATAATAATTATTTGATTTATGATTTAAAAAATTAAAACGTATCCTAATATTACTACTGTCATAGAAATAGTTTCAAACTTTAATCTAATGATAAATCTAATCTTAAGATTATTTTCCTTTAAATAGATAGCAGTTTGTAATTTAATTAAGTTAAAAACTTATCAATTTAATATTAAAATTTTGATCATTGTATATAAATAAACACTTAATTTCTTAGAGAATTAATTTTTTATTCTTCAATTAAAAAAATATTCAAGTTTTTTATTAAAATTACTTTAGATATTAATTTTTATTATATTCTAAAAATTAAAAACTAATTTTTTTCAAAAGTCATAAGTTCCTTACAGTTAATAAGCGGGTTTAAGAGCCTCTTTGATTTTGTTGTGATTTTTTTTTTTGAAAACTGTTTGTAAAAATAATTTTTAAGAATTATTTATGAAAAAAAGAGAAAATATGTTTGATAATATTATTTTAAAAAATAATTTATTGGATTTTATTAAAATAATTGATGATTACAATAATATCATTAATAAAAATTTGTTGTTCGTATTTTTAATTATTTAAAAGATTAAAAAATAAAAACAATATTAATGAAAATATTAATTTTTGATGTTTGGAAACAGAATTCTACCCACTGCTTTTTTTTTTTTTTAAATGTCTAGTCAACTTTTCTTCTCTTTTTTTTTTTTTTTAAATAGAACTTTATTTTTGTTCATATTTTCAATTTAAAAAATTGTATCAGGAAGCAAACTATAGTACATTGAAATAATTCGATAAAACACATTAATTTTTAATGATTATAATTTTACTTTTTATATCATAATAAATAAATTTCTAATTTTTAAAAATATATATTAAACTATATCTTATGCATTACATAAAATTTAAACTACGATTATATAAAACCCAAAAACATAAATCCAAACACATTTAATTCAATGAGGATAAGCTCTTGTTCAAAATAAACAATTTTTTTCCATATACATGTAACAAAATAAAATTAAAATATTGACAATTGTGTATTTTAGAAAATTAAGCTCAATACATTTTTACTATTATCACATAACACAAATTAAAAGAATAATCGTCATTAACTATATTTAAAACCATGTATACGGTTGGTGAATTCTTAAAAAAAAAAAAAAGAAAAGGAAAATCCATGTTTAACTATTATACTGATATGTGCCGTCTTCACCCACTCACTTTTTTGTAATCTTTATTCTATTTTTGATATATTCAATTTTTTACAACTTTAATAGTCAAATAAAAGATTAAGTATCAGTTTTATATAATTTTTTATTGATAATTTCAACATTTAAAAGTGTTGTTATTACTTAATCAACAAATAAAGAGACAATTTCTCTATTTCATTCCGCTGACATTTCCATTTTCAGTATAGTCTTTACCATAGGTTAAACAGTCATTTTTTAAAATTACTTTGGCCAAGTATTTCTTAAAGTGCTCTCGGGGCTCTAGGACTCCAAATAACAGTTAAAAAAAAATAAAATTATTGAGGGTGAAGATAAAAATTATGACGCAGAAAGGGTGCATGAATGCAAGGGCAGACAGGATAGGCTCTGTTGCAGCACGTGCAGGAGAAATTGACTGGCTCACTCCGGGTCAGAGTTAGGCCTTGGCAAGCGGCACCGGCGCGGTGACGGCGCACGTTAAGCAAGCTAGACGGGCCCAGCTCCCACACAATATGCCAAAAATATGGCTACGTACCACTGCTGACTTTCTTTGACTGCTACGTTGTCGTTTTCCCAACTAGGCCCCCTCTTTCTCGGTGGTAGTACTACTGCACTAAAGCAAAAATGCGCCCAGTCTTACTTCGTCCAAGATCCAGACGGTCCAACACTGCCTACCCAAACTAAGAAACTCAAAGCTTTATAATAATTAAAAAACAAATTAAAAATACTCCTCCTCGTCCATATCCACTTCTCTTACATACGTATCATGCATGCATATACAGTCAATTTGGCATCCATGGATTAGCTGTAACACATTGACCAGTTCTTTCTTTGGCCAGCTCAGGGGATCAAACTTGCCTACCTCATTAATATTAATAATTTGTTCTTTGGGCTTCATACACGAAGATTATTCTACATTAAATAAGCACAAACTCATCCTTTGATCTGATATTTCTATTAAACTACGATCAGCTGGTTGGAAATGGGTATCCTAATATCATACAGGAATTATTTCTCAATCTGGACTCCTCATGAGTATGTTACTTACAGCATTAATCGCTGTCTCCATTACTTTTTGATATGTTACCAACACCTTGTAACATTCAACAATTTCAAATCTCATATAGAATCACCATTTTGATTAAGTTGATTTAACACTGGACTAACTGAGGGATTTTGCAAAGAATTAAAACGCAGAAGAAAAGTATAAGGAAAACCTGTCCGAATCATCATTTCTGTATCTCACTAAGTTGACTGCTACAGTATTCATTTCTCTTTTACAAACTGCATCAGGTTCTACACAACCTGCAAATCAGAAATGGAAGCAAAAGCTAAGCTCTTCGGTCCTATGTCTGTGTCTGTGTGTGTGAGTACCATCCTTTTCTTGCTCTAAATCTAATGATCTTGGATTTTGATGGAGTTTCTGTACTGGCGACATGACGATTCATCTCGTGATCTGATGATCTCTGACTTCTTTGATTGCATTTCGCCTGAGATTTCTTCCTTCTCTTCATTCCAAAAGAAGAAAGTTTTCTTTTCTTCTCGCTCTCCCGTATAGTCTCCAGCTTGGGTTTCCATTGGCGTGGCCCGACAAGCTGTGTGTAATCCTTCTGCAACTGAGCAGTGGTGCATACTCTACTCTTGGGCTTACTGGAGCTCTCTTCCTCATCTGATACGATTTTTCCTTCTTCCATCAGCTGCGATATGAACTCGTCAGAGACCCGTATTCTCAAGCACCCAGATGGGGTCCTGTGGATGTGGAATGGCTGGCAAGTGGCTGCCTTTTTTACAAGGGCATTCCTTGATTCTCCAGACGATGAAGATTGGGAAGAGGCAATCAAGGAGGCTACAGTGACGAAGGATAGAACTGATTGGAAGAAATGCTTGGGGAGGAGAAAGTACTTGTGGCCAAGCTGAAGCTTGTCGTCTTCAGAGAGCGCCGGAATCTTCTGTCCGATGTAAAAGGAATCGGAGCGGCAGACCATGTGCTTGGGGAATTCCATCATGAGCTCGGAGACGTGGACGGGGCGGTCATAGATCTTGACAAAACCATCGGTTTTGATGAGCTTGATTGTCCCTGCCGGTGGCTCTGGCTGAATATGTAAGCATGACAAGTGGTTTCCCATCATTTGAAAGCACCATGGGATCGTCTGTAAACTCAAAAGTTTGAGACCCATGCCTCATATATATGAATATATCTGTACGGAGAAATGTATACAGAAAAGAAAGGGAAACCCAGAGCCTCCCTATTCTTGATTATTGTAGTAGGTTGTCATGAGAAGGGAAAGATCGATTTCAATGTATGCAGTGATTTGTGGCGGAGGAAGGAGGGAGTTGGGCGTGCGAGTCTGGGAGATGAGATTGAGGTAGCAGGAGTAGATGGAGGTTTGGTTAGGGGCAAAGTATATATGGGACAAGGGATACGTGTGGAGAAGTGAAGCAGGATTTTTATTAGTAGTGTTTCAACCGAAGGAGTAGTAAAAAAAGAGACTTGCTTTTCTTTTTCTTTTCTTTTCTTTTCTATTCTAGAGAGAGAGAGAGAGAGAGGGAGGTTAGCTTTTTCTTTTTCTGGCACGTACTGATACAGCATGTGCTTTTGTTTTTGTTTGATGGGTTTCTCTGTCTTTCTTTTAAACCGAAAACAAAAAGAAAGAAAAACAAAAGTTTGAAGCTGTCGTCATGTTTGACTGAAGCTTTCCAATCACTTTCTCCTGCGCTAATTTGGTCCACAAAGAATTTTTGAATGAGAAGGCCCTCGCCTTTACCATGCTGACCAGACCCCCACCCCCACCGCTGCATGTATACATACAGTGACGGTGGGCCGACCTCGCCTTGCTTAATTGCCTGCCTCTTGGATCGTGGTCGTCTTCTTCTTCTTCTTCTTCTTCTTCTTCTCCTTCTTCGTGTTGTAAGATCATGTACAGGATCAGATAGTGGTGGGACACAGTACGTGATGATGAGAAGCCAGCCTGTGGGGTACAGATCCTGTGTTAGAGTCTGAAATACCACAGATTTACCCACAGATTAACAGCTTCCACTTGGACAGGCATCAAACATTGTTAACTCTATTTAATCTTAAGCACATCCAGCGTCATCCACGGACGTATATCTAAGTCCAGTTTATATAATTTGAAGTTTCTTTTTGTCAATTGAGAAACGTTTCCTTAATTTTTCCCTTTTAATTGGCCGCTTCTTGTCCCATGTCCAGTGTCAGACTAAAATCGAACTCCTACAGAAAAAGAGGTTAATTAATGCAGAGACAAAAGAATATCTCTGTTTTTGTATCCATTTCTTTGGCTTTGTTTGCATGATGGTCCAAGGAAAGGGTGACAGTATCAGACGCTTCCCATATATATACTACAATAAAAATATGAGGGAGTTTCTTCTTTATTTTGTGGAGTAGATTTTGAAAGACCAAATCAAACAAATATCTTATTGTATCAATGCTTTCTTAATTAATCTTTTCATAAATTATAGATGCAGTTAATGTCTGTGGATCAAGGAGGTGGGCATATGGTACTCTTTCAGAGACGAGGAACATTGATATCCCTGCCGTATCAACCACTCTTCACGAATTAAGTTTACGTACGACAAGGATTTGTGCCTCTAGTTGACACTTGAGAATACCAAGATATATATTACTTCGTTTTTGGTTATTACCATCAGACTGATGCTTGTTTAATTAAAGCTTGGAAATCTTAAAATGTTGACCCAACGGGTTCCAAGACGTGGATTCGCCCGCAAATTTTGATTCATCGTTAAAACATATGGTGGACAATACTTACGTGTATCATTGAGTGCAACCTTTGTACTGTACTAGGAGTGCCAAGTTGTTTGCTGTGTCCGATTTGTCAAATTTGGCGTCTCAGACTCAGTATCTACGCCCGTACAACCCAACATCCCTCTTCTAGATGGCCAATCTTCATAGGAATGAGTCGGTCATCTACTCGATCTTTGACCAACCACCACCGCACGCACGTGTTCCTCTTTCAAAAGTTTTTTTTTTTAGGTACTTTGCAGTTAACTCGAATGTCTGCCATGCCCATCTATCACTGTCATGCCATTCGTTGTTTCAATTGCAAGTTAACCACAGGCTTCTCTTCACTTACCATGCTGGAGTAGATGATAACTTCACTTCCCCTCTTATATGCTAAATTGTAACTCAAAAGGCTTTCTCCTATTTTATACTTTTGATTATCAGATTTGTTCCCTTAGAATAAACAATTTCATGGTAATACGAATGGAACCAAACTCTACCTGTAAAACCAAACTGGTATTAGATGTTGCAGAAGACAGCTTATTATTGCAGCTGGACGTGATGATCAGGTTTTGATGGCATTATTGCAGTAGCAACCTATTTGCTTACATAATGACGCGGTTCATCATGCTGATGCCAGCGTTGAAATAGGAGCGCAAGCTCGACGTGAACACTGGGCCACCAAATTCGTAGCCCATATCTTCTGAACGATCTCGTTATCATGACAGCAATGCAGCCCATGGAGGCAGATTGGCCTATATTAACAAATGGGCTGCGAATTTGGGCGTCTGTTTCAGAACCCAGAGATCTTATTTTCAGTCTTCCTTCCGACTTTATAGGTTTGTTAGCTGCAACGGGTCGATCAGGTTGCGAAGGTGACAAGCGCAGTTGAACATGGCGAAATGGTGGAAAGTAGGATTAGCGGTGGGAATAGTGGCCATCGCGAAGGAAGCGAGCAAGCAGTACGGATGGGACAAAGACGCAGCTCTTAAGCTGATGGAACAATGGTCCGATCGGTTGGGGGCGTGGGCAATCCCAGCATACGTGGGGGCTCACACCCTCACGTTGGCTCTCTGCCTGCCCTACGCAGTCTTCTTTGAGGCTGGTGCCTCTATGCTGTTTGGATTCTTCCCGGCTGTTCTCTGCGTCTTTTCCGCCAAGGTGCTCGGGGCGTCCCTCTCCTTCTGGGTCGGCAGGTCATTTCTCTCTTCTCCTCTCCTCCTTCATTCATTTCACTTTTCTTTACTGGTCCCTCTTCGTCCTTTGCATCCGAACCACCCACTAAATTTTTTCTCTCTTTTTTTCTTTGGATTGAGAGGAGAAAAATAATAACAGTCCTTGATGCGTAAAATGTCCTCCCGAAACTAAAGAAAGAGGCTGTAACTCAAAACATCTCCTCATAAGAGGAACTAGAATTATTGGAGAAGTTTGTTGTTTCTAGTTACTTAGCACGCGATTTCGTCGTTTTGGTCTGCTCTCAACCTAAGAGGAGTTGATTTTGACTCCACTTTTTTCGTTCTTACCCTTTTCGGCGTCAGAACCTTCATGGAGCATTGCTTCCTCCCAAATGTCGACCAAACTCGCCATCTGAACTTTTTCATAGTTAGAAATGACCTTTTCTGATGGCTTCCTTTATTAACCAGCAAGGAATGTTTCATTTTTGGCACTTAGAGATTTCTTTACCCGCAAGGTTATCATGACCCATTCAAAAATTCCGTTGTTGCTTTTGTTTATCCTAGGTAGCTATGCTTTGCTTTGGTCTCTACTGTATTTTAGGTCTCCTTCTTGATTTTGAACGATGCTATGCCCAAATGTTTTCACAAAGCTTATACTTTAGTGGAAGCTTGGATAATCAATTTCAATTGCAGCAACTGAAGCATTTCCCATAAATCGAGGAAATTTATCAGGCAGTGTCTCCATAAGTATCTACAAGATATTTACTTAGGTTACTCTTGCAATTTTCTCAGTATTAGCTTTGAGATACAACTACCTTAGCAGAAATAATATAACTCAGTCCCTTGTGTAACTGTACTCGATAGTGAATATCATGCAACCTCACTCAGATAGCTAATTTGGTGAGTTTGAGGTCCAACTGTTGCATCCCTGGTTCCCAACTTAAGATCGTTGGTCTATGTTGCAATGTGCCAATAACCTCCCTCTATTATTCTGTCGCAAGTTCCTTTATTTATGTAATGTGGTGACATGCGAAATCGTAGCCTATTCCATGAAGTGTGTGGAAACTCTATAAATTTATGGGTTCAAAGGTCAATTATTCATACCAATGCTAAAAGGATATAGAGAGGCAGAGAATGATGCTTTCTGGTGAAGATATGGAGCAGCTGAGAAGGTTGGGTAAATATATCTGCCTGATAAATGTTGAAATGGGTAAGTCATTGGAAAGTAAAGCTATATAAGAACCGATGAAATAGCAAAAGGTCTGGTGAGTTATAATGTGATTGTTTAGTTGGAACTTAGCATAGCAAAATAGAAACGTTCGGGTGGGATGGTGCTAGTTCCAATTTACTTTTTTGTCTGTCGTCCTTTTCCTTTCTTTTCTCTTGGTAAGCAATTTATGTGTATAATTCTTGTTAGAGGGATATTTGCAAAGATGTCACCAAAACTTTATTATCTGTCCCTAATGCAATTTCTAGACCTGAGAGTGCCTATGTAAGTCTTCTTCTCTGTTTGAGGTTCTATTGATTGCTTCTATGAACCAATTTGACATTCTGTGTCCAGGCTAGTTCTAAGGAGTTCTAGTTCAGCAATGGAATGGGTTCAAAGAAACAAATACTTTCATCTGCTTTTGAGAGGAGTTGAACGAGATGGTTGGAGATTTGTTGTTCTTGCGCGCTTCTCTCCCATGCCCTCTTATGTCATAAACTATGCTTTAGCTGCCACAAAAGTTGGGTTCTTGGTGGATTTTCTGTTTCCTACGGTTATTGGTTGCCTCCCGATGATCTTGCAGAATACATCCATTGGCAGCCTTGCTGGTGCTGCCGTTGCTTCAGCATCTGGCTCTCAGAAATCTCAGGTTTGGTCTTACTTGTTTCCCCTACTTGGCGTTGTATCTAGCATTCTAATTTCCTTGAGGATCAAAAAGTACTCAACTGATATTACGGTGGCTGAATCTTCTCCTCCCGATCCTTGTGATAATGTCATTGATTCATCCCAAATCTCAAATGATAGTAAAGCAAATGAAGGCCTGAAGAAGGGTCAATAATAGATATATTTAGGATGGATTTTTTATCCAGTACATCTCATATTCGTTGCAGAAGATGCATGAATTCAGGTCCATTATATTTGCAAAATGATCCCAGTGTAATTTGGACAAAATGTTAATGGAAGGTCCAAAGTTTGGTTATCACCTTTCTCACTTCCTTCAAGCATTCAATCTCAAAGCTTAACTATGTTCTGCTCATCCTCCGGAGCTGTTGAAAAGGAAGAGCTAAATCTGTTGTTGTACCAGCATACCAGTTCAATCTCGGTGCTTAATTACATTCTGCTCACTGAGAAGCTCTTTAAAAGGAAAAGCTAAATACTGTTGTTGAACTGGCATACAGCAGGTGTAGCCATGTTTGATGCATGGATGAGCTTTTTATATTTGTATCCCATATTCAAATCAACATGAGGGTGTAGATTGTGGCTTGGAGGTCAACTTTTATCTGTTAGATATTCCATTTATCTCATTATATCTTCTCTTCTATTTTACTGTTCCTTTTGTGATGCTTGGGATGACTGATCCCTTAAATATTTTGCAATGCCTGTCCACTTCTTTGGTCTGCATCTTGATGGATGACCTCCTTTCAGCACTGGAAATCCTATGCAAAGATGGTTCCTGGGGAGCCTTTCATTTATGAAGGTAGTTTGAGAAAACAGTAGCTTTATCAGATGACTCATTAGTTACATCTTGTCCACCCAAGTTTTTAAGTTGACGTTGCTTTGTGCTAAAAAGGTTTATCAGTTGCTTTACCTGAATTAAATTAATTACGAAAAAAACTCACATTTTTTATAAGGTTTTACTGGCATGTGAATGAATAAACAACTTCTTTTTTCTTCATTAAAGGGTTTTATTTTCAGGTCTCTATAGTAGGGATTGTAACCATGTATGTTGTTCATTTTCAATTGAATTGATTACCCTGGTGCGCTGTGACAGCATCTTCTCTTGCAGCTTTGGTTCTGAAGTGCCTTTAAAACAAATTGATCGAAAAGACAAAAAATAAAAATGAAAAAATAAAGAATAGGTTTGTCCTGTGGATGCACTTCACTCTGTCTCACCTCTTTCTCTTTCTAGCTCTGTCAATTGTATCTCTCATACCCATTCTATTGATAAGTTTCACTTTGCGAAAATGTCTTTCTGATTTGGTACCCAGCTCACTCTACTGTCAATTTTTCTGCTGGTGATTTCTGTTTCTGGTTGTTAACTTTGCATCTCTAGTTTCCTGTTTCCTGTCAGAATTTCTGTCTCCCAATTTCCTCTTTATGTTTTTTCAAATTGAAATGACATCAAAATATGTTCAAATAGGAGCTCTTTGATTGACTGCAGTCCAACTTGGCCATTGCCATGTATGGATTGCAACTTGACCTTTGATTTGGGTGATTGATGACTGAATGTTTGAATTTGGTTGTGGCCATGGTTTACTAAAAGAGAGCATGATAGCTGATTGGGGTGAGTTCCAGGTTTTGAGCAGCAACGTGTTCATTGTTTGGAGATGTTGTACTGAGTTGAAGATGGGTACAGCATTTGCCATTGCCACTAAGAGGAAGTGTGAGATACAAAATATTGAAATTGTGGGAAGATACCATTATTATGTATGAGATGCTTGTTGGAGTTAGATGAGCTTTTGAGTTAAAACTGTACTTTCTCTTACTATGGTTCCTGTGATTGAGAGATTGATTGTAGTGTGAGTGTGAAACTTGATATTATGGGATGAAGGAACCTGAGTAACACAACACCCAGAATTGTGACATAATAGTAATGTTTCCAGACAAAGATTTTGGGGATTTTAAGAGCTTATTTTGAATGGGATGAGTGAAGGGGTGCATCCTGAAAATTTGTAATTTATGCCTTTATGGTGATGAAAATAAGTAATCTGAAATAATCAAAACAAAATATGTTGAGTTGTATTGAACTTTTTAAAGATGCTTTGAGGTGATAATTTAATAAAATTAAAAATTAAGATTTCCTCAAGACGGTGCATTAAAATGGCTTTGGCTTATCTATCCTCAAGTTGCATGTTTAGATGGAGAGCTGATTGTTAGGAATTTATGGCTTTCACGTGAATTTATGTTGTCTAATAGTCAAATATTCTGACTTCGTTGATTGTCTTTTGCTATCTTTTTTCCACTTGCAGGCATCAAATGTCAACAAAAAGGCAGATTTCACTTTTCTTTGAGTTAATCTCCGTGACAAATGCAATTCATTCCCAACAAACAAAATCTCTTTGTCAATCTTCAATCAGCATTGGGTAGATCCGTTTCAACTTAAAACTCCGTGGTAAGCACTCTTAGTGCCTCACCCTGTTCAGAGGAAAAGGAGAAGAGAGGGGACAGAGTAACACTTAGGGTAGAAAAAAACAAATTGGAAAAAATGTTTGAATTTATACCAGAAGGGAATCTTCTCACTAATTTATGGCACATTTGGGGGCTGCTAATCACCTCAGAGTGATCAGTTTCAGTGCTGCTGATGCCTAATCAATTAATAATAATTCCTATACAAAGTTAAAAGAAGAAACAAACAATTTAGCTACAGAGTAGAGTAGTTGGGTATTGATATATAGGATAGAAGCTGATTGGTAGCCTTTCTGGAACTAGAAGTTCTCTTTGTGGAAATCAAACTTGGTGGATGTCTTGCGGGAAAAGTCCAAAGCTAGTTGCTTTAGCTCTTTTGTGAGTGCCGGTGCCCCACAGTAGAAAACTCCTGCAATCATTCAATTGGTTTTAGCAGAAAGTGATTACCATTACCATATTGGAAAAAAGAAGATGAAAGGTTGGTGAACTTACCAACACGAGTATCAGGATGGTGGAGAGCAATCTTCTTGTACACTTGACGCCAGTTGGGCTTGGCGAAGTGGGATTTCACACGGGTCCCTGAAACCACGTCCACACCGCTCTTCGCATGGTGCAGAGACTGCAGCATTGCTATCAGAGCAGACCTTGCGTCACCTTCTTCGTACACGCTCGTACAGTAGTTGTGAAGCTCTATTATCCTCTTCTCATCCATCTCGGCCACCTCGTTCATTATCCCTCTGAACCACTCGAATGACCCCTGCTCCCTTGTCACCCAGTAGAAGTAGGCCTTCTGGGTCTTGAACCCTCCTCCTCCTCTGCTGTTCTTGTTCTTGTTATTGTTACTATTAGGTGTCGATGCTCTTCCGTTCTCCACTTCTGCCTCCTCTTCCATCTTCATGTTGTTGATGATGTCCTTCACTATGCTGATCATGGGAGTCGCCCCAATCCCCAGCCCCACCAGCAGCACTACATCGTATTTCTTGTAGTCCTGAGCTGGAGCCCCGTATGGACCGTCAATCAAAATCCTCGGAAAGCTGCATGCGTGTTTATCAATTCATTCATTAATAAAAAAAAGCAGCCACCAATTTATGCACATTTTTAATGAAATGCCGATAAGACGCTCCAAATCCAAAAGCATATCTCATAATTCTGTGCCTAATATTAATACATTTGGTCCCTATCATGTCCCCCTATGCACCTTTAACTAAATGATCACTACCATATTCCTTTTCCATTGAAACATTTGGCAAGAAGGCCCTACAAAACCAGAAATGATCATTTGGGTATCAACTATCAAGATTCTGCACTTAACATATGCGTTACACCTTGGATGGGGCTGTGAATCAACTAAAAATTTAAGAAAAAGTTACCTAGGGTTGTTCCCCCCTTGCATATTATCTGCTCTGAGTAGTCCGCTCTTCCCAGCAGGAGGAGGCTGACATACCTAGCCATCACAGACATGTCACTCTCATCAAAGTTAGTAAAATCATCCTTTAAGTCAAATTAAGGGGCTGAACTGGAGTTGTTGAAAACTGTGAAATACCTCAGAGAAAACCGTTTTGAGCTGTCGCGTCCAATCGCCGAGTGTTCGGATGTGAACGCTGAGATAATCATCCCCTGGTGCCGAAGTTATGGAAAATGGGTGCCTGTGTTTACATCACTTGTTGCTTAGGGTCTCGCAAATGCCGTAACTAAACTCAAATATGGCAAAAATTAGCTCGTGGATATGGTACGTACCATTCGAAGGGAGAAACAGCAGCGCAGTTGACGAACATGTACTGCCCACTCTTGTATTTGAAGCCCTGTGGCTTTGACATGTGCAATGCGAGCACGTTTCCGGGATAAACGGCAACCTTGAGAATCTTAACTGGCTTGATGCTTGATCTGAAAGCTCTAATCAATCTTTCACAAGAATAAAGAAGAACCGGCACTGCCAGATACATCCATGTCTGCATTGATACACGTGAAAGTTTGACTGTCAGAAGAGAGTATACATACCCCACAGCACCAGTAAGGAACATGGCAGACAATTAAGGGGAGATATATGAAGACAGGAGAGCTCACCGTTTTCTGATACCAGATCTTGGTGAGGTAGAGATAAATTCCATGGACGATAAGAAGAGCGTAGACGATAACGAAAAGGTGATGGGAATACCAAAAGGCGTTGAAGCCGGTCAACTTTTTCAGGAATTTTGGCAGGTTGAGTTTATTACGTCTAAACCAAGGGGTTGCCAGCGTGAAGGCTATGGCCATCAGCACCACCATGATAATGCCTGTAACGCCTTCCACTCCCTTCAAGAACCACCAGTAGTTCGGAGGCTGCTCCTCTCCAAAATATGGCTTCATGGGCTCGTACTCATCTTCGGTCGCATCAAGCAGTCGTGGAAAATCACATGCTAAATGCGCACCTCCGTGTAGAATAATCCCAACTACGATCCCAGTTGCAATCACCTGAACCATATTGCGGTGTCCTTTCAGATAAACTATAATTGACAACGTATGCCACGTAGAACATTTCGACCAGTAATTAGAATACCTATACCATGCACTTAAATTAAATTTGATTTACCATACCTTATGAAAGTTTAGGTTGTCGTCAAATGGAACAATAACTCCTAGTTTAGTCTTGTTTCTTAGCCAAGTGATGGTGTTCCGGCAGACTGGTAGCAAAATCAATGCCATATTGAACTTGAGAGTCTCGGCACCTCCTTTGGCAACACAAACACAGTATCCCATCACACCGAAGGCGGCCTTGTGACGGTACTGCACAAACTTGTATGCAAAAAGACCACCCACGATCCCAAGCCACAGCATCATAATCCACATTCTTTGCCAGTTATCCATTACGAAGTACTTAGCCTTCTGGTACCATCTTCTTAACGGGTTATTCTCCTGTGTAGGTTTCAGCTTCTGGCTCAATAGCTGACTCAAAATCCGGCTATCTCCTACCCTCACTGATTGGTTTGGAGCTTGTAACAGCAATGTTTCCAGGTTCTGGACCTGTTCAGCGTCAAACAACAGCCAAAGAGATCCTCATCAGATATTGCAATCTTACAATAACAATAGATTTTGGTTGTCTTACTATATAGTCTGCTCGTAAGACTGCAGCACCATACCATGATGTATCCAGCATTTTCTGGGTCTAATTCCTCCATGATCAAGGCCGCATACTCCTCGGCTTGTTTCTGAATGTTGGAAAGCTTGTTTGCTGAAGCACTGAGACTGATAATCTACAGGTCAACATAAATTCCCACATGCAGAGTTAATTTTCACATACAACAGTTACTGATACTAACAGTAAGAGAGAATTGCAGTAATTCTATTTCTTATTCAAAGGCTACTAATGATTGTAATTGATGGATAAACTAGCAGAGCCAGTTTCAAATTTAGTTGAATGTGGACAATCTGACCAAGTATTCGGTTTCCCACCTCTCTAACTTCTTCTTCCGTAATTCTTCCATCAGCGTCTTTGTCCACCCTGCATCGTCATCGATTTTGAATTAGTATTTACAATGTAAATAAATCAAAGGAAATTGAATATAAGGGAAGTAAATACAGTTTCCACAGAGACAGGAAAAATTTACATGTCAAAGAAGGTTTGGAGCTTGGAGTCGAAGCTATCATCGGAGATTTGGTCCCAGAACAGTTTGAGCTGTATTTTGTTAATTGAATCACCACTTATGTTATGTCTCCGAGCAAGCGCACGAAACAGCTCACCTGCGAACTCTTTGGACTCTCTATTCATTCCTGTTGTTCAAAGGAAAAAAAAAAAGAAGAAAAATTGTAACTAACCAAACATATCGTGTGTATATCAGAAGATCACGAAAAACAGAAAGAAGGTAGTTCTGGATCTCATCAAACATTAGAGTTGAGAGAACAGTTGTGCACAGAGGACGGAAGGAAAAAGTGCTTAAGATAGTGAATCAGCAGTACCTATGCATTCCCCGAAGAGGGAAGAAGGAAGAAGGCCATTGGTAGAGGCAGTGAGTTCATCGAAACGCTTCTCCACGGAGGGCCACGCGCTGCTTCCGGCGGATCCCGTCTTGGTGGTGATGAACTTGAGGCCTTTCAAGGCATGAGCGGCGGCCGACTTAGTCCTATCGAAACGCCTAGCAGAGGGCCTTCTAGAGAGCACTCGCTTGAGCTCCTGAGACACCTGCTTGATCTGGGAGGAAGTGTTTCGAAACAACAAAGCCCCGAAGGAGGAGGACTTGCTCTCCAGGGTCTTCTTGGCGAGCAGTGCGAGCTCAGGCTCTTCGTGGCCCGCTCCATGGACGCTGTGGACCGCAACAGAGTCGTCGCGAATGTCAAGAGTGATTTCCACGTATGCTTCGCTGCTGTCGGCGCCAGGGTTGCCGTTGAGAACATTGCTAGTGCTGGTAGTTGAGTTGGTGTTCTTAATGGTGGTGATCTCTGGAGGGATATTGAACCTGGCACTCTTCTTGGAAGTTCGTTTGGTGGTGAGAGGTGCGCCCAACGGCCCGCTGAAGGCCGCTCTGTCGCTTGCTATGCTTTCGGTGTCGGAGTTGTTGTCGGAGTAAGCCCCCCTGGCATCCTGGTCGCCTCTCATCTCTTTCTGCCCTCAAAAAAGGAAATTTTTTTTTTTCTTTTATTCAAATAGCACGTACTGTGCGGGGAAATTCCTGATGGAAGAAGAAAAAGAGATTGGATGAAATGACTTGGGTTACAAATTGGGGAATTTTAAGTAGTAATATATATAGAAGGGAGGTGGGGGAGACTTTTCTCTCTACAGTTAGGCATCTTTCAACAATGGACGCCTCTGGGTTTTTTTTTTTTTTAAATAATTTACAGAATACGCACAGCAGCACATGAAGTCGGGTTGAAGAAGGCTGTAGGAAGGAGGGAGGTTGGCGGTCAAACGCCATTGGATGACCTCAGAAATATTGCTTTCAATCTTTCTCTTTTGCATAATAATTAAATATTCATCACAAAATTGTGCTATACTCTTTTTGATTGAGTGATATAATTAATTAATTAGTGGAGAAACCATAATGACAAAATGATAATTAAATTGAGGAGAATTTGAGCCCACCAAGCTAAATATTTACATGTTAAAAGGAAAAGAAATGTCCTGAGACTTTCGAATTCATTCAAATAAAAGCTTCCATGGATACAAATTGTAAGACAGCGAAAGATCAATTCTTCTAAACATGGTAAACAGTCTCTTCCGACCTACACACGTTCGTTGATTTGTATGTCCTACGAATACAAATCAATTATACGCCATCAATAAGACATTAATTTGCAAGTTCTCCGTTTCACAACATTATTCAGCTCAAGCTTTGGGTTGGTTTAACATCTTTTAATTGTTTTGCATGCATACATATTATCATTAATTATAACTTAATTTAATTTGTTGTCCACATCCACGACAGAGACTCACCAAAAAAAAAAAGGGACTCCAAAATGCACTCAAGGATCTGGAATTTAACAAGATCACCAAGTGTTCACATAAAGAACACCAGCTTATGTTTGAGCTCAAACCCATATTTTATAATAACTAAATAATCTCACCCAACATGATAGAAAATATCTTAATTAATTCCCCGTCCACTAAATCTTTTACTGTTGATGGTGGTGATTAGAGCTACATACAATAATGCAATTAAATATTGTATGGGTCATTTCTGTCGTCTTTCCTATGCTATAACCACTCTTCTATACACTGTAAGTTACTTTTTTTTTATAAAAAAAAAAATAGTTTTTTTATGTCATTAACTCTTTTAACTTTTTATTTCCTGAATTTAGAGAAGGAGTTGACTTTCTCTGTTATCCTTATCTCAATCCTCTGGTTGAAGCCACGAGCCTAATAACATCTTTTCTCTAGATGTGTGGAGCAGACGTTATCTGCATGCACAAATTGGAAGCCTCGAGCTGTGGATTCAGCACAAGTTGTTGTTGAGGGCACAATCGCTTCACCCATCTGACTTTTGAAACGTAATTTAATGTGATATCCTTAAACAACTCCTAGTTTCGATCAGCAGTTTATGAGACGTATTTCCATTACGAGGCAAATAATGCATGCTAAGACCCTCCTCTAACATTTTCTTTCCGATTTTGGGAAAAGCACGAAGTAGGAATATGCTGTACTGGACCAGATTCGTAGCCAGACAGACCGAGTAAGCATGTTCAACAATACGAGCTACTGTATTTAATGATGAACCGATTGATGATGCAATCTCCCACTTCCCTCAAACTTTAGCTTCAATGAATATCAATCGCAAGCAGAGACAGAAAGGCTGAAACAGATTGGATTTAACTGTGCCGAGTGGTGGAGTTCCTGTCGGAGTTCTCTTCCTCCATCTGTAATATGCGTGTATAACTGATTGAGAGGAAATTGGCGTGGGACGGAGAAAGAGTCTGAAAAGTGCAAAAGCAAGCAAGCAAGCAAGTTGAGGGTCGCAATGGGAACCCGAGAAGACAAGAGAAGGCCTTCCTTTTAGGAGCAGTGAGAGAATGGGTTGACTTTGACTCGTTAATATCTTCTAGGAACGCGGATGCCAAAAGTTTGGACCAAATTCCATTTCTTCGATTACTTTGACCGAACCCACTTCCTCTCTGTTTCTCATCTTTTGTTTATTTTCATCACATGAATTTGGGGCATCTCATGTCACTTAACAAAAACTTGACACTTTTATCTTATTTTTCTACTTTAGCAACGCCCGTACGCGCTTTTGCCTTTTTGGGTAATATCAGATGGTGCATTGAATTTAACCATACCTAACACAACACAATCATCATAGACAAAATCATTAGTTACATGTTCCATCCAAATTATTAATCCTGGTGTTTCTTGTTCATCGTTATCCCGTTTCGATAATTGTAATATAACAAAGTGTTTATATATATATATATATATATTTCAAATCAAAAGATTTATTTTACTTTAATTTTTTATATTGAGTTAGTATTTCAAAGTTGAGATCTCGACATTTAAAAATACGATCATGATATTTAAATAAGACTCAATTATGTTAGTCATGTTTTTCCAATCATAATAATCTAAAAATTCAACAAGCTTTCTTAACTTAAATTTTTCGATAATATAAAATTATGAATAAAATAAAAATTTAAAATCTACAAATAAAGGAGGTCTTTACGATTGAAGCTGAAAAGCTCTTTAACGAAAACACATCACTATATCATCGTGTGTATCGTTTACAATTATCCAAATGATATTAAGGAGTCTTGAGTTTGTTATCATTTGCCCAAATGGATTATGCATTAGATTTCGAAGACCGTTTTGGGCCTCCTCCTGTGTTTGTTGCGTGAGTGGGTCTGTGCCCATACACTTCAACAAGCCCATGTTCACTTTCCATTATTGCAAAACCCATCTCAAATTGGTAATTACAACGAATTTGTTTCCAATTATTTTTTTTTGAAAAATAAATAATAATTTAATTTTTCCAAAAGGATGCAGTTGTTCACGTAATTGAATAATCAAAATTTCATGATTTTGACATAAACATGAGATGTAATCAATTGCCGAAAATGAGGATTTTGATTTAGGTTTTGTTTCAAATGGAATTTGGAAATTTCTGAAAATCGAACCAATCTATTCAAAGAAGGCATCAACCCAAACTTGGCGCCGCTGAAGTTTCTCTGAAAATGATTGAAAGTATTGGGCCGTCGTATTCACCAAGGTAGGGTTGGGTTGGCTCGACAATCTTTCAATCAATTTGGCCGCACATTAAGTGAGCACCCATTAACACGTTCTTTGGAAAATGTTGAGAGTAACACATTTTAATGACCTCTTAAATTAAATCAAATCAAATTATTAGATGTAACATTCGATTTAATCGATATATCATGCTTTAAATTAAAAAAATAAATTTAATATAAAGTTTTTTTTTTATATTTATGCTAAGAATAAATTATTTGTGTATACTCAAATATGGATTAAGGTACGTAAAAATAGGTCTAAACCAAATTAAGAATATATGTAGGCCATGAACTTGAGCTTGTTAATGGAAAGACAAATTATGTATAAGATTTCCATCTCGTATTTCACCAAAAAAACTTATCTTCTTTAAGTGCTTTGCATCACTGCCGATTTTTAAAAGTAGCAATTTAAATTGATGAAACACTTAAAGAATTTTTAAGAAATTAAGAATTTCATGAAAAATTATTTAATTTAATTTAATTTTGAGAAACTTAATATTTATTTAAAAAAATTAAAATATTTTTACATTCTTAAAATTCCATGAAAATACATTGTTAATGTTGTAGATGTTTTATGCAATTAAAATGCATATGGATGGCCAATTATTTTAGTTGAGATGCATTATTATGATGTTTTTTCGTGTTTAATTTTTTTATTAGTAAATCAGTTAGCGTAATTTTTGAGATTTTGTATGAATTCAAATTATAGAACTTAATAAAAAATATGAATATAATGATTGATAATATATTTTAATAATATTTGATTAATAAAATGTTAAAATAATATAAAATCATATCATGAATTATGTCAATAATGAGGCATGTCGAAAAAAGAAAATAACAATGATTCATTTTTTGGACCTTTACTTAAACGTCAATTCAAAATAAAATATTTAGGTTGAATAAAATGTGAATAACTAATTTCAAAATATGAACATATGAAAATCTTAAAACATGCAAAGATCCAAAAACACCTAATTAATCTCTATTTAGTTAATGGTTATAATAAAAATGTAAGATATTATTTTAATTTTTGAAAAAAGAAAAAAAAAAAAAAGAAGGTTGGGAATGCAATAACAGAGTGGGTTGAAGGGAATACTGTTACAAGTTGGTATAATTATTATTAGAGACAGCTAAAGTGGGCTTAAAGGAAGAGATGTGGCGCATCAATCACCAACTAAGACAGCTTCGTCCGATACGCTGACGATTTCGAGACACGTGCCGTTGCCTTGCTCTGCTTTACTCTAATTAATCTCTACTATTAATGCCACATGTTTTGGCTTAATGGTCGGTCCCCTTTTTCTCAAACCATTATTTTTTTTAATTTGTATTTTAGTATGACATGATACTTCAAATAAAATCATACTATATAATATGATGTTATGTTGGTTAACCAATGTACATAAAGAGGGTCCATAGTCTAATAATGGCACGTGAAGTTGACGATCATTGACCTTCTGAGGAAAGAAAATCGAAGGACTATTATTATGTGATGTGGGTGAGGTCGTATCTTAACTGTCCTGGAAACCCGCTCACTTTGTTCAAGCTGCTACGCTACCGCATGCCTCTTAACTGATTACTAACCATACATCACCAAAGTCTCATTTTCAGTTGGTTAGGTCTTGTTTGGTTGGATTTTATGTTCCTTTTTGTTAACCTATTAGTATGCAGTAATTTAATATAATAAAAAAATTAATATTTTTTTATAAATATGATAACTTCTAGAAAAGTATTTTTTAATTTTTTTAAAAAAATAAAATAAAAATTCTGCTAATGAATGATGTTTGGCAGACCGACGGGGAAAGGGCAAAGAGGCAGCAGCTTGGAAAGAGCTGGAGACACAATCCCACAGCACATCGTTACTATTTTACAGCGAGATGCATGCCAGTTGGCCCACTTGAGCATCGGGTGATTGATTGATGGACTTCCGTTCACTCTTGGATCGTGACCGTCCACCTGGCATCGACGCCCCAAGTACGTTTGGATTAAGTTGGATAATGCGGAGCATGTGCTCAGGTTGAGAGTGGACAGAACTGGCAGACCATCCCACGTGCCGAGGACCCTCTGTCTTACTCGTTTTTTAACTTTGGTTAATCCTAAACGACATCGCCTTGCAGTTGCAACGACAATCCATGGAGTCTCACGCGCCTTACTATTGGCCCTATTTCTCTTCTTTAGGGACAGTATCATGGAAATTCATGAATGTGTCACCAAATTCGGACTCTCTGCACGCCAATTGAAAGTGCAACTACCGCATGTGAACTAACATTAGCACTTTTCCAATACTATACATCAAATTTAATATTATTTTTTAAAAATATTTTAATAATAATTTTTATTTAAATTCATTTATATTAAATTAATATTTAAATATTATTTTAGTAATTACTAAATTTTTATAATAATTAATGAAATTATTTAAAATAATAAAATAATTAATATAACTTAAATTTTAATTTATAATAAATTAATATTATATAATAAATTATATTTTTTAGTAAATTTTTTAAAATTAATAGTTTATCAACTTAGTTTTATGATTATGTTTTTGTGTAATTTTTATTTGATTATTTTTATGAAATGATAATATTTTTAAAAATCATATGTTGATTATTGATCTTATTTTTAAAATTTTGATGAGATATTTTTGAAGATGTAATTTCTTTAATAATATAATATATTTATTAAATTATTTATTAAAAACATATTTAATTTAAAATTTTATAAAAATAATTATATATTTTTTAAGAAACATATACATTTGATACAATGATATACCAAATTATTGATTGATTTTTATTGTTTTGTTTGAGACAATTTTATCATAATTTTTAATATTAATTTAATATTTTATCGTTTTCATTGAGATGACTTAAATCTTTCTTCAATCCCACACATAATATTTAATATTAAATTATTTTTAAAAATAATTTTTAATATGTAATTAATTTGTTTAAAATAATAAATAAATAATTTAACTTAAAATTTTAATTAAATTATTTTAAACAAATATTTAGTACATTTAGTTTTATTATTTATAAAATATTTAATTAATACTAATAATTCAAAAAAATTAAATTATATATTAAATATTGAATTATATTAAATTTTTTGATAAAATATTTGTAATAATATAATATATATTACGTTGTATTTTAAAAATATAATTTAAGTAAAATAAATAAAAATAATATATATTTTTAAAAAATATTTGATACTGTTATGGCAGGCACCAATAAGCCTTCTCATAAAAATAAAACATCAAAAATAATGTTTTTCATCTTCATTGGAAACAGTACAAACTACAATGAAATCCAAATACATCAGTAAATATAAGAAAAAATTCTCAATTATATTTGATTTTATTAAATATATAATTTTAATTATATTAAAAATTATTTTTAATTAATATTATTAAAATTTTAAAAAATTTATAATAAATATTTAATAAATTTAAAATAATTCAAATTAACAAAATAAATTTGAAATAAAACATAAGAATTTTTTAAAATATTTTAATAATAAAAATATACTTAATTTTTAATAAAATTTTAATTTAAAATTTAATGTAAAATCAAATTAAATAATAAAATAAAAAATTAGTCTAATCTACGGAAATAAACTTTGAAATATATAAACTCTCCTTAAAAATTTAACATCGTTTGCATTTTCAAATCTGGAACCGGAGACTTCCGACGAAGAAAAATGTCTTTCCCATCTCATCGGGTCCCACTTCAATCCATCACAAGCGGGAAGGGGAAGGTGAAGTTGAAGCTGCTGGGTTATGATGAATGTTATGATGAATGCACCGACTTGAAGCTCTGTGTTCAAAGAGACAAGTAGTGTCCAAAAAAGAGAGAAATCCAAAACAAAAACACATTACTGGGCACTGCCTCTACCACTTTGTCAACTGTTTCCGAAGCAAAAGAAAAAAGTGACCGACGTTCTGTTTTCTTTGCGAATCTCCTGCAAAGTGCCGAGTCCTGTCCAAACTCCATCATTGTTACTGTTTACGACAGTATTGGACCAAAGCTGTGCCTCTCCTGTTTCTTTTTCAAACAAACAAAGACTCTCCCCCACCCCCACCGCCACAATCCTAGGCATATATAGCTGTACTGCTACTTCTATGATATTATATTCACTAATTATTGCATTTCCCTCTCGGCCCGGCCCTTCATTTACCTTTCCCGACGTTATTCAATTTATTAAACACTTAGCTTCTTTTCTTTTGTATATAAAGCCCTTCCCTGCTTCACCTTTTCCTCAACTCATTATCTTCTGTCTTTCCCTATCTCTCTCCTTCTCTGAGGTAAATGCTCAAGGAACCAGCCGTAACTGCAAGGCTATGCTATACGGGCTTACCGTTTTGTTGTTGCTCTAGTAAGCTCTTATTCGTTTTAATAGAACTTGGTTTGCTTCGTGTTCTGCAGAGATATGGCTTCTCAGATGTGGGCTCTCTTTCTGGGACTGCTGTTTATGGTCTCTGGAGCAATGGGAGCTACCCCGAAGCGCCCTGTACCAGTTCCATTCGGTAGAAACTATGTTCCCACATGGGCTTTTGATCACATTAAGTACTTCAATGGGGGATCCGAGATTCACCTCCAACTTGACAAGTACACTGGTACCAGAGGCAACCACACCCCTTTCCTGTCATTTTGCTTACTCTCTTTCTGACATTTGGGTTCTCATTTGAATTTGTAAAGGTACCGGTTTCCAATCCAAAGGATCATACTTGTTTGGTCATTTCACCATGCAAATAAAGTTGGTTCCAGGGGACTCTGCTGGAACTGTTACTGCCTTCTACGTGAGTATTTGTTAAACGCAGCCTGATAAAGCAACGATTTTCATTCTTCATTTTGCTTGTTCTTCTGGTTTTTCACCTTTTAAGTTCTTTTGTTTTTATTTCTACCTTACCTTATTCTTCTTGCTTTTCTGTTAACAGCTATCTTCCCAAAACTCAGAGCACGATGAAATCGATTTTGAGTTCTTGGGAAATAGGACAGGGCAGCCTTACATTCTTCAGACAAATGTCTTCACAGGTGGAAAAGGAGACAGAGAACAGAGGATCTACCTCTGGTTTGACCCTACTAAAGAATACCACTCCTACTCCATTCTCTGGAACTTGTATCAGATAGTGTGAGTATCCTCTCTTTCCCTCATATAAAATCCAGTTGCAGCCCATATTTGATTCACATGTTACTAGTAAATGAGTAAAGAGAGAAACAATTCTTAACAGTAGAGGAACCAAAAGGTTTTAAGTCGAAAGAGTGGGAATCTGAACTTATCATATTGGGAGCTGCTTATCTCTTTTTAGAGTTTTGCGTTGTTCTGCAATATGCTTTTCATCTCCTTGAAGGAATCCACGGTGGGTCTGTGGTATCACGTTTATTTCCTTGGAATCAGAAAGATAGCACAGCTCATCTGGAAAAGCTCTGTTATCAAAAGTAAAATTCCTATCTTCGAACAAACCGACTGACCCAGCTCATGGATTCCTTCCGACTATATTCCATGAGATAGAATGATGAATGAAGAAGCAAAGAAATTTTGTTAGATTTGGTTGGAGTTGTTTGCATTATGACTTTTGCGACAAAAGGAGCGCTTTCCCTACAAAATTTTAAAAGTGGCGTTAACTTTTTCCTTTCTTCTTTTTGAGATTAGATTAGATTTGGTAAAGTTTGATGTGAAAGTACTGGAAATGGACAAGAGGGATGATACGGGTGTGTGTGGGGCAATTGCAGGTTCTTTGTGGACGACGTGCCAATTAGAGTTTTCAAGAACTGCAAAGACTTGGGAGTGAAGTTCCCATTTAACCAGCCAATGAAGTTATACTCGAGCCTGTGGAACGCGGATGACTGGGCCACGAGGGGTGGACTGGAGAAGACAGACTGGTCGAAGGCCCCTTTCATTGCGGCTTACAAGGGGTTCCAGATAGACGGGTGCGAGGCCTCGGTGCAGGCCAAGTTCTGCGACACACAGGGGAAGCGATGGTGGGACCAGAAAGAGTTCCAGGACCTGGATGGGTATCAATGGAGGAGGCTGCAATGGGTCCGCCAGAAGTGGACGATCTACAACTACTGCACTGACAGGGTCAGGTACCCCGCCCTTCCTCCTGAGTGCAAAAGAGACAGAGACATATAAGTCCTCCTGTCATGGATTGGATTGGATCTCTCTTGATCCTAACGAGGATTAACATTTTAATTCGACATCGGCCTCCTCTGCATGTGCGCGCTTTCATTCATTGCTTTCCTTGAGGATGGCGCTCTGTTGTATTACTATTATTCTTTGTTTAATCAGCTGCTGTATTGTCTGGAGCCGCAGTGTTGGTTCTGTTGTGATTTGATTGTTGTATGATGGGCAAGCTATTAAAATAAAAGTGTCTGCTTCTTCCTTTTTATGTGTATTTGGATAATGTCTTCCTCTGGTTATCTTCTCATTAGCCGGAAGTTCCAGTTTCACGTGTGGGCATGAGGCCTCATCAATGGCATTAACATGCGTGTTGTGTAGTCTTATTCAGTCTCTGCAGAGGCAGCCGCATTAGGAGGCCTAGAAGACTACCACTACCATTAATTTTAGGAGTTGGCAACACCTGACCTGGCAGCAAAGGCTACCCACCTCTCCAATAATGCACAGTTTCAGGGCAAAGTAGCCATTGATGTGGCAAATGAGAATACAGATATTCCCCTTAAAGACTCTTACTCAAGTGCATTGAATCAAAACAATCCAATCAATAGGTCCACTTACTTGGATGAACTTCAAAAATACTCGTGGATTTGTCACAAAAATCAACTGTTTAACTTTCTTTTTACTGCATTTTGTTGCCTTGTTCTTAAGACTTGAAGGCCTTACATTGCCCATAATATCAGCATTTTTGAATATGACAGGAAGGTGGCCCAAGAAATTGTTCCTCGTGAGGGTAAAAGTTTCATCAATACACAACAAGTTTTCAGTAACTGCAAGAAAGGAATACCACAATTTCATTTTTGGTGGACAAATGGTGGGATCTACTGCATTTCACTGCAGTAGCTTTTTCAGCTGCATTGTCTGTCTTTGAGGTACACTGAAATGGGAATCAATTTTATTCCTTGCACAATCAAATTAATTTCCTTTTCCCTGAAGCAACCAAAAAGAACTACAGAAACTTTAATGCATGCTTGAGATCTTGATACATCTGGGAGTGGGTTATACATATATATTATATATATACACACACACACATACATGGTTGTGTTTATGTGTAGATATAGATATCAGTCATCTTTGGCACAAGGAGGGAGCAATGGCGGAAACGGACTGGATCGTAGAAATAAACAAAAAACTTGAGAACGCGGTGGATGCTTCAACAGAGATGAAGTGCTGGGAGAAACGCTCCATCTACAAACTATCTGCTTGCATCACTGACCTGAACAGGAGAGCCTACAGCCCTCGCATGGTGTCCTTTGGACCTTATCATCACGGTGAAGATCACTTGAAGCCGATGGAAGAGCACAAGGAACGAGCACTCCTGCGTTTTTTAAAGAGATCAAGGAAACCTTTACAAGATTTCATGGATTCTTTAGCTGAAGTAGTGCAAGATTTGAAGGACTCGTACCATCCGCTTGACCCAGAATGGCAAGAGAATACAAGCAGGTTTCTGCAGCTGATGATCCTGGACGGATGTTTCATGCTGGAAATCTTACGCACTGTCACTCATGCACTGGATGACTATGCTCCCAATGACCCTATCTTCAGCGATCATGGGAAGCTATACATCATGCCCTTTATCAAGCGTGATATGTTGATGCTTGAGAACCAGTTGCCTATGCTGGTTCTTGATCAGTTAGTTGCTGTGGAAAGCAATAAGGCCAAGGTCAATTTCACTGCGCGCTGTGTACTCAGTTGCCTGTTAGTCTTAGACACTAAAGTTAATTTTAATTTGATATGTGCAGGACAGAGAGTTTCTCAACAGGCTCATACTCAAGTTCTGCTCTCCCGGCATTCCTGTATCATCGTCAATATTAATGGGCAAATGCTTACACGTCTTAGATGTGTATAGGAAGAGCCTACTTGTGGAGAAGCCGAGCAGAAAGGCAAATCGTCATAGAAGATCCGAGAATGTAGATCATGAAGGTGCTGCCAATATCATCTGGTCTGCAACAGAGCTTGATGAAGCTGGAATCAGATTCAAGAAAAGCAAAACAGCGAGCCTCAGGGACATTACATTCCGCGGGGGGGTCCTTAGGCTTCCAGTCCTGGTCGTGGATGATACCACAGAATCGATGTTTCTGAATCTGATAGCATTTGAGAATTACCATGTTGGGGCAGGGCACGAGGTGACATCCTATATATTCTTCATGGACAATATCATCGACAATGAGAAGGATGTAGCCCTCCTGCATTCAAGGGGGATCATCCACAATGCCCTGGGAAGTGACAAAGCGGTTGCTAAACTCTTCAACTCACTCTCCAAGGAAATAACGCTAGACCCTGAAAGCAGCTTAGATGTGGTGCACAAGAAAGTCAACAGATACTGCACCAAGCCCTGGAACCAGTGGAGAGCTAATCTTATCCACACCTACTTCCGAAATCCATGGGCAATACTCTCTCTCATTGCCGCCATCTTCCTCTTCGCCCTCACTATCGCACAGACCGTATACACGATTTATCCTTACTACCATTCCAAATGAATCCAATCATTTATGCCCCTTCTCTTCCCACCCACCTTATGCATGGATGGATGCCATCACTATGGATGGCTGACAAGGACGGCCTTTTAAGGATTTTTGATTGTTATATGTTTCTTCATTTGTTTGGTTTGAATTCATTAATGATGCTATGTTTCTGTAACATTGCACAAATTTGACAAATTTGTTTCTGGTTCTTATATGGCTACCATCAGCACAAGCAATAAGCCAAATTTGCAAATAACATTTAAAGTTCTCTGCTAATTTCCCTTTGTCCCACTCATAAAAACGTATTGAGCGTGCTATCATATGTATCCTTGAAACATATTCTATGCTAAAAAGATCCTATACAGGGAACAGACCTCCTCTCCATATTGTCCTCTCCATAAAGAAGCTCCTAAACAATATGGAGACTCGTTAAGGTGTTTGCCTCCAATAACACCAACTTTAAAACTCTCTGCCGCCATCAACTGCAACTAACCATGCGGTGGGCTGTAACAAGCCTTTCATCTTCCAATTCCAACTAAGCTAAGCTGCCAGAGATTAAAAGCCAAACAAAATTAATCACACAACCAGAGGAGAAGAATCAAATGGTATTTAATTTCCAACAGAAAAGTGAACAACTTACAATATTATTCTGGGGCTGCCTCCAATAAAATCCCTGCAGAATAACCGGCAGGACATTGCATGCTGCAAAGATATAAATCACTAGGGCATGCATGCCCATCCACTCCAATACAAAAGTTACGCGTCTATATCCAAACACATCAACCTGTAAAAAAGATCCACGATTATCTTCTTGATGGTTATCCAATTGAATGCAGATGTTTGAAAATATATTTTCTAGAAGAAAGAAAGAGATTAGTGCAAGAGAACAAGACATCCAACCATCACATAAATTCCAGTGAACAGAATGCCAGCGGCACCGGCAGTGACACACATGTAACTGAACGTGTAGAGAGCCTTGTTGAGATGCATTCCTACAAAAGGAAAATGAAATTATTAAACAGGCATAATTGCATAGGATTTTTAGTGGTACTCTGTTTACCGTCAAAACAAATAAGAAAAGTGTAAAGATAACACTTACCAAAAATGTCCAAACCAACACCCGAGATTAAGAGACAAGAAGATAGGATCAACCACTGAAGGATGCGTTCTCTGTGGTCCTGCAGGAAGCAAAGTAAACCAAAACAGTGACATAAAAGCAGCAAAGAAGTCATAGGAGAAAAAGAAACGTAATCCATAGCATGTTCAATTTATCACCTGAAAGTGGACAATGATGTGCCCGTAGTGCAAGCCAATCAAGCAGGTAACAATGGCCATCACTGAACTGCAACCACAAAGTAAACTGATCACTTTGGGCGACATCCAGGCCAAATAACAGCAGATTAATGCTTAAATCAATCTTTTCAATCACATCTTCTCTTTTGGGATCATAAATTGCAATTAGTATAAGAAATACAGCCATCCAACTAAATAACCAGTATTTGCCTGTGCTGGTTTAAAAGCCTTGCACGAAGAATAAAACTATCTTCGTTCTTATCAGAAAAGCTATCCTTTTTGACGTACAGCATAATAATTGGCATAGAGTGAAATTGTGAAGAACGCAGAAGAAATTTTAAACAAACCTCAAAAGTCCTTCTGGATCAAAAGGTGCCTGACACCATGAAGGGGCATCAGGCGGTAACGGGCCATAATCTGGTGAGTTAATACTGCATTCCTGTGAGCAAGAGAAAAGAAAGAAATTTAGAGTAAACATTAATAATTGAGGGAACATGCTATGAAATGCCAATAAGAAGCTGAAACAAACTCTTAAAAGACGGATACCTCAATTCGTGCATATATTGGCTTTGTATATAAATGGTGAATACCCAGTACTTTACGATCAATCATTCCGACAGCATTACAAGCTGGTCCAGTGTCACTTCGTACTCCACATTTCACCTTTGGAATAAATTTAATGACAACAAGCCACTTAGTCACCAAATTTGCAACTAAAACCTACTGTGTAATTCTCAAACTTAATAAGAAACTAAAAAGTGCTGGGGGTGGCAGAGAGGGGGAGAAAGAATCACTTACTGAAAATATCTTTGGTTCCATCGAAGAGGATCCAGCTGGAATATGATATTCCCAATCAGGGACATACAAACCATATAATAAGGATAGATATATAGTTGTAAGAGCCAAAACTACAAGCCTGAAATAAAGAGAGAAGCAGCAACGTCAGACAAATCATGCCAAGCATGATAGAATAATGCAAATACAGCACAAACACTAGTACAATCACCATACTGATAGCATAAACACACAGGAATATATTGTCCAGTGTGCCAAAAAAAGAGACCCAATTTATCATCCTACATACAAAAGATGACATGTTCAACACTCAAATGTTGGCTGAATAGTAAAATTTACAGTTTTTGACTTTCACATGAGTGTGTAAGCCCTTGTAAGGCTAATTCATGAAGACAAATGACAATGAGTATTCAGTCACCATGTCATTTATCAAACTACTGAGGACGTGCACAGCAAACATGTAGCATACTGAATTAGTATTCATTTAAAGAACAATACCAATATATATATATCAACATCCCCAATTATTTCAATGTCTGACATGTCAAATTACAATGTGATCTGCAACAGAAGGACAAGTGTGAAAGAATATTTCAGTTGTGAAATAATTACCAGTAATTTAAAAAAACATACCAGTGATTTCGATATTTTCTCATCAATGATAGATCTGAGCTGACATGAGCACTTCCCTTTAACCAAATCTCACACAATGCAGCCACTAAATATGCTACTGCAATTCTCTGAGGATAAAACAAAAAAGAAAAAATAAAAATACAGCTCTTAGGCTACAAAATACTAAGCAATGACTCAAATTCAACAGTTAAAATCTGTCCACTGGTCATCCATATTGGTTACAGAACTAATTTAGCTCAAATATGCTGTACGGAACAAAGTTTTACAACTAGAACAATTTTTTTTCTTAAGCCAACATAGCATAATAAGCAACTAAGAAAAAAGTTAGTGAAGAAGCAATACCTGAAGTATGCCCATCCATCTCATTTGTTCAATATCTACCCCATAAGTTAACTTGTTGAGACCATGGAAAAAACCTCCTAAAAAGTAGACAGGAAGTAATGCCATTTATTTCAGAACCACATAAACGTATTGAGATGCTAAAGATACTTTCTTCAAAAGCATTTCTTCAGACATGGAAAAAGTTTAAGTATCCCTGCAGTAGAAAAACTAAAGTATTTCTGTAGTACTTTATGTTCCCAGCCTTCAGCTTCCTTTACAAACTTTGTGGAGAAAAGTTCTGGAAATATCAATAGTGCCTTGCCTATTTTCCATTATAAATGGCCTAAAACTCAAAAAGTATGAAGGCTACCTTGAAGAAAAAGGCCTAACATTAAGAGTTTCAAGGCCCGAAATATCGCTTTTCTTGTTGCAGCGTATCTGCAAGGTAATTTCTGTAAGAAAAACATTGAGAAACTGTCAGCATAAGAGATTGTTAGTTGTGTGATAGTAGTAGCAACCTTAAGCGTCCATAATACAAATAAATTAACAGAAAATATTAATAAGAAACGAATATTTGAAAAACTTTTCCTTGTTTTCCTAGAAGAACCAGACAGACCAATTTACAATAAAGACAGTTGGAGGGAATGATAAGAACACCACTCATGGAACATTGCAAACATTAATTTACAAGCACTCGAATGCTTTGTATAAAAACAAAATATTCATAAAGCATGAGGTACCTTGTATGCAAGAGCTAGTGCAAGACCAACAATGAAAAGGAAAAAAGGCATCACAAAATCTGCAAGGGTTAAACCATTCCATGGAGAATGGTTGATAGCAGGCAGAAGTCCCCCAGCATCATCCACAAGTATCATTAGCTGCATCAAAAAAAAAAAAAAAAAAAGGAAAAATGGAGTGAGAGCATTATCATCAGTATACCAATCTTCTTCTATGGAAGAAAAGGAAAGGCACACAACTCCTTGTTTGATATATACAATAGAATGATTCTTACCTCAGGTTCTGTTCAAATCAAAGTGGCTGTTTCACTATTATCAAAAATGTTTCTCCATTTGACAAAAGTAAACAGTACAATATGTATCTGCTCAAAAACAAATAGATTTCTTAAATCTTACAATTAGATCAGCTAGCATTATCAGTAACCACCATTGTTGTCCATAAGGTCTAACCAATAATCCCATATAAAGCTAAAACAACCATTTACACTGTACCTAATTGGCTGGCAGTAGGAACATGCACTAAAGCTTATTGCCAGCTCATTTTCAGAGAACGCAAGGAACTTCCTAAAATTCAGTTCTTTTAGAGTATGTGTGGGACATTATTGGTCTGTCATGGACTTTTCATTCTCAATAGCTTTAGGCTTCAAAGGATGCAAATTACCTACAAGCTAATTAAGTTATTTAAGTTATTTAAGTCACTTCCCTTGAAAGAGAACTGCATTTTTTTTTTTGGCCCACCAGGAGAGGGAAGTGACAATGACACTGCAGCAGAAAATTGCACTGATCTTCATTTAGAGTGTTTTAAATTTTCTTTTCCATATACTATCATTCCAAACTGACTCAATGGTGAGAGAGATCTAAACTAGTCATCTATTACATTATTTTGAATTTTTTTCATTTTATGATGGGACCCATCATGTTTCAGAATAAAAAGGAAGTATTCTAAATAGGCCTTGCTGAATACACTGGGCCTGGTCACTGAAGCACCTAGACTTATGAGCCAGCAAGCCAGCCAGGAATGCAGCTGGAGCCTAGTTCATCATCATTATCAGATCTGCAGAGATGCAGCAGAATTCCACATCTTTTTTTTCCCCCAACAAATAAGTTTTCTTTTTCTGTGGTTATGTGCAAGCTCCATATACATTGTGGCAGAGTAGTTTCACCTATTATCTTATAACAATACTATTAAGTAGAGTATCATCCTTAGTATGGAAATTAAAAAGAGAAAAAAATTTGCAACTCCTGTTGATTTCTTTCTGTGCCAGTAAAATTGTTAATAGTCCAGAAAATGAGAACAACCCAAAGAAGTCAACAAAAAGCAGAGGAAGGAGGCCCCCACAAGTGGGGTCACACACAAGAAACCTGAACAAAAAATCCGGTTACTTTATAGAAATTTTTGGACGGATTTTCCTGGTTCCCTTCCTGGCATTTTCCTTGAGCATTACCTCAGGAAATATCTTCCCAAAGGAGATCCAAGTAATTAGGCAACCGTAATTAATTTTTATTTCTTTTGCAGTATTTAACAAAGACAGTAACAAGGAGTAACTTCATCCTAACGGAATCCCAGGAAAGAAAATGGAAATGACAACTATTGAGTTCCTCATCAACTAAACAACAAAAGGATCACCCATGAATGACATTCTGTTTGCCTTCTTACTTTAAAAGACTTTTCTTTTCTTTTTCTTCTTTTTCTAAATTTTATAAATGGAAACAAGTAGGAATTAATAGAATAAAGAAAAGAGAGAATAGTATATTTAATTATTTATCTGGTTGTTGGGAGTTGGAGTAGCGTAGCAAAGTGACAACCAATTAGAAAATTTCTTCTCCTAAAAGAAAAGCATCTTTAATAGAGTAGTTAGCAACAATTCACAGACTTGGACTGGGGAAAAAGTCAGAAGACAAGTCTCCTGCCCTGCGACTCATTCTTGTGAGAGTAATGCGCTTTATTAGGAGTTAAACAGCTCAAATATTTTATATGTTTGTGTGAATTAGAATTAAAAACTTTAAAAAGAAAAGGAAATATGCTAGAAATTACAAAATTAGTTGATATATATATATATATAGAGAGAGAGAGAGAGAGAGAGAGAGAGAGAGAGAGAATAATGGTTGAAGGAGGAAGGTTACCGCAACAGTAAGTCCGCGAAAAACGTCAAGAGAAACAAGACGTTGTTGAGAATGCTTTGGCACCGAGTGCTCGTGTTTTGCATTGGCAACGGCGAGCGGTTGCGAGATCTGGAGAGCCAACTCAACATCATCACCATAAGCCTCTTTATCATCCTTTTCATTCATCAAGCACTTGCTCTCTTCATTCGCCGCTCTGCATTCATCTTCCTCCGCGAGCCCCTTAATAGGCTCATACATTGCCATCGCTCCTTAGCAATCAAAGTTTTTTCTGCAAAATAAATTACATATAATGACAATGTTGATCTCACTCTTTTACAAAAATCCAAATGCGGCCAAAATAAAGATTTCTTTGCACCAAAACGGCTTCCGTTGCGGAAGCAGGACACTCCTGTGTTACCTTGAGTGACAGAAAAGGATAGAATCTGTATCCTCTCTGACTAATCCTCTGGTTGTATGGAGATCAGAAGGAGGCTTCCTTTTCGCTTGCAGACGGTGGCGTGCGTGCGCATAGAACTGTGAGGAAGAGGCCCCCTTTTCATAATAGTATTTCCGTGTGCTCTGGAGACTGCGGATCCTCCTCCTCCTCCTCCTCTTCTTCTTCTTCCAAGGCTGTTTCGATATTTGCGTATATATAGGAAAAGGAAAGAGAGGAAAAGAGAGCTTCATAATAGAGGAAAGGATAGGAATAGGGAACAGAAATAAGAATAGGACTAGGGATTTGATTGATACCACTTGGTTGCGGAATCCCCATCTTCCTCAATTGCTTAGGACTCTGTTACCTCCACGTCACAACTATCCTCCCGTGGACTCCACCCGAGATCCAATCAGCTAGCTACCTTACGTGGCACCAAACAATTGGACCTTCCAATGCTTTCTTCAACTGCCTGCTCAACACTATTTCTCAGCGGCAGATATTATTGGATTCCGATCACTCTTTCAATTCCTAAATTGACTGCACTCCTTACTATTATGGGAAGCTCCTAAAAGGTCTAATTAATAAAATTAATTGATTAATTACCTAAATAAAAAATCCACGTCAAATCATCGATCTTACAATCTTTTAGCCACCCAGGATGACATGCCCTGAGAATTATTCCATATGCTGATTAAATTTCAGTGGCTGTGCTTGGTAACATCGGGTTCTCCAACAAGGAAACACGTCAACCACACCGACACTGAATATATAAGTTGCTTTCCTGCTCCGTGTGGCAGAGAGCCACCCATCTCTTTAGATTGGCTCCTTTTTTCTTTTTCTTTTTTTTTATTGATAAGAATTTGCGCCCACTAGATTAGTTTTTGTTGGAATCTAATGAGCAGCTAACCTTTAGTGCCTCCTCCACTCTCCGGTATAGAATGCATAAAACATCTACTTTAGAGAGCACTCATACCAACCATGGCTGCTGGGCCGAATGCCCAGCTCAAAGAGAATGAGCTAAATGAACCCAACGGGCTGCCACGTCTCTCAATACACTTCTACACAATTTCCGGTAGTAGAAATTCCGTGGCCTATGCCATTTGATCAACCTTCCATGTAGGTTGCAAGAATCAGAAGTGTCCATATGGGCGGCTGCAACCAGTACTATCCTAAATCCACCAAGCACTGTAGATCAATCATAAAGTTGCTAGAAGAACTCTTTTTAGGTTTACAAATGGAAAACTGCTATTTTCTACCACTTTCCTCACCTCCTCAATAGGACCAGGACTTCTCCATGGACCTCACTGTCCAAGAGTAAAGACAACAAATGAAAAGGACCCAAAACTAACATAACTTACTGATCCCCTCATCAAGATTTGCCCTCAACACGGACGAATTAAAGCATAACATATTTGATATCACTCAGCACCAACACAAGCCATCCTTTCCCAAAACACCATAACTAATAATCTGGCTCAAAAAGTATCAAAATATGCCACCAAACCTATGGCATAAAAGTATGATGCCAATGTGGTTTGCACTTCCTATCCCTAAAAGAACAGAGTCAGAAAGAAGTCAACTCGGAAGAAGATCAAACTCCCTCTAGCCGACCTGCAACCAGAAAAATAAAGTTGGTACACCAGCATTCCTCTGAACATTAATAAATACCAGACCAACTGGGAAGCGCTTAAATTTCGTATAAACATGTGATGAAAAGCATGTCAATTTTCAAATCAATATGGTCACAAATAATATCAATGTAAAGAAACATTACAACTAAAATACCAACAAATACCTAATGGAACTCGCACAAAGTCAATACGAATTGATCTCACAAGTTTCAAATCATTGCATGATTTTTAATTTTTCAATTTCTAAACCAAATACCAATTGAGATGAATCTTCCATGATAGTGCGTTATCTTAAATCAAAGATTTCTAATTTAATCTCAATGTATAAATTTTTGGCTGTTGCTGGAATCCTCTTTGCTCATTCTTTTCCTAACACACTGTCAGTTTACTTGCAAAAAACTTGTCTTGGCTTTATATACTTCCATCGGTTCAAGATGGTCCATCCATCAGCAAGGCTTATGCAGTAACTTCAAAAGGAGAATAACATCCAAGTTCAAGCTCTGCATTTATTTCTCAATCAATATGAAGGACAAAGGCAGCAAATTATGAACTTAGTCATACTTTTTCTATGTTTGTGGATTGAAGATTCTAACTCTCCTAGGAACGGAAGTTGCATCATCTTACAGCTAAAAAACTTGGTTCATGTTCTATCCAAAAAAAAAAAAAAAAACAAAACTTGGTTCATGGAAGCATCAAGCACCTCTTGTTGCAGAGAGGCTCTACTAAATCCTTGGCTTCCCAAAAGACTGAATGCTAGGCCAATTGATAAGAGAAAGAGAAAAGCATACTTACAACAGGAAAAAAGGTCAGTCATCCATGGAAAGGTTATCTTCTCCTTTCTTAGCATCAATATGTTCATCATGCTTAAGGCAGCCACAGACATTACACTCAAGAAGAGTGGAAAGGGTGGCATCAGATGGAGGCAAAGGAGCCAGAGTGCCTCCACAATTTTCGCTGGTACACATGTACCTCAAGAAGAAATAAGCATGAGGAAAATCTGAGTCGTCCACTGATGCTCCATGCTCAGGGTCACAGGGCACCATTTGTTGGTTGTCGTCCTCATCCATCACTACTACCTCTTCCTCCTCTGCTGCCTCCTCGTTGTCAGACCAAGTAGCTTCGACCTTGCAGCGGTCGCAATCACAGGTGAAGCCATAGTCCTCAAGCAATCTGTTCTGTCTGTTAGAATAACTGAGATTGACAGGGAAATAACTCAAGCAGATCTCCCTACCTTGCGAAACATCATGGATCATCCTAATTATGATGTCAGTGTTATGGTCGGAGGCAGTGTCGACGTAATCGAATCTACAAGCATCTGGAAGGCAGTCATGGTTAAAGAAAGAAGCCACGGGGTAGATACCATAAGCGCGGACAGACCTCTGGCCATGGCCTTGTTCTTGCAAGGAGAACGGTTCCATCAAGCCAAAGGCGTTGAGCTTGTCCTTGGCCAGCAGAGCCGCTGTGAGTTCCAGGGAGAGGGAAACAGATTCTGGCTGCCTCGGCGGAGGAGTGCAGAGGGAGGCAATGAGGGAATGCAGGAAATGCGCAGCAGCAGCCTCCGACGGTGAATCCCTGCCTTGGAGAGAGACCAAAGTCTGGAAGTCCGACGGGGAGAGGAAGGCGAGATTATAGGCGGCAATGAGGAAACGAGCTTGCACTTGCCGTTCGGAGGGCTGATGGAGGAAAGCAGAAGGGCAGTCCCGCAGGCGACTTAAAGATTGGCAGACCCAAGGGGAATGGGAAGACGCCAGGGCCAGCGTCAAGCAGTTAGGGCTGCAGAAAACATGTTGCAAGCACCGAGGGCAAGGTGAGACTGATGGCGATGCTAGAGAAGAAGAGGAAGAAGTTGGCATGGCTGATTGCGACTGGGGTAATATTCTGAAGCAGTGGTAGCAATATGAGGACTTCTGCTGTTGCTGAGATTGCTCGATCAAGGGAAGGGCGGAGTAGAGGAGGATGGGGGAGTCCCTGAGGACAATTTGGCCGCCAATCAGCGGCTGCGAGGCCACAAGAGCTCTGCCTCTACCTCCAATCTCCACCATCCTCACCATCGAGGTTCCTCCAGTAATCGTTCTTTCTGCCATCCCTCTCAAACTTCTCCACAACTTGCTCAAGGTTTTGCTTGATTAGGGTTTTCCTTTTGAATTTAATATTTTTTTTGTTGACTTCCTCCAAAACCCAACACAAACAAAAAGAGGAGTAACCTTCCAAGGCTCTCTCGTGTGCGGCACTGCTATTTCTTTTCCTTCCCGTTTCCCCTCTACCCCCGCAACGTTCTGAATTACAACTGATTTCTCGTAACTCATTACCCCTTTGCTTACTGGTCTCAATAACTAGTCTGTCTTCCTGCTCTAATTCCTTATTCCATCGGTTTTGATATAAATAAAATACTTCATAGATCAAAGGAAATTAAATTCTGTTTTCTATGCTTGTTCATTGATGAATGCCAAATTTGTGGCTACAGTTAGCATTTCTATGAAAAGTTAGACACTACTTATCCATCATAGCCCACTTACTTGAGCACATCAGAATGATTAATATCATATTGCTTCTTAAACTCGTAGATAATTCGATGGAGCAAGATATTAAATTTATTTATGTTATGCTATTGCCAATAGCATACTCATTCTCCAAATGCCAAAACTATGGTCCAACTTATAATTCAGCACAACAGATCTAAAATCTGAGCTATGATACTTGCCATGCAGGTCACAGTAAGATGATCAAACTACAAGAAGAAATGCGTTGATCGAGTACTCAACTCACAAGTAGCTAAATCAGAATGATGGCACAAAAAGGACATTTTCCCAACAATATAAATTTATTTCAATTCATATGGTTGAATTGCAATCGATTTCACGCTTTATTAGGTGCCCCAGCTTGCACAAGGTCTTCAAGAGCCTTCAATATCTGTGCCTCACTCATACCTTCCAATTGAATGCCCCTCTCAACGCCCATATCTGTGGTTAATATCAAAAAACTGTATCAATGAAATGGCAACATAAACTTCATGCCAAAAATATAAAGTTGCAGAAGCAAGGGAGAACAGAATATCAATATTGGCATTTCTTCAGGCAATGATGCCTTATATTGGAACACCGTGTCACCTACACCTGCAAGACTCATTAAGTGTAGCTCCCCCTCACCCAAGCTTGTTCATTTCACCCAGATTGACCATTTCACATCATTGATGCCAAGGCCATAGCCCCAAGGAAACATTAGTGATCTTTACAAGGAACCTCCAACCAACAACATAAACTGCTGGGAAAAAATCAGAGAAAGAGAAACAAATGATACAGCCACTTATGCTCCATGAAAGGAGCTTGAAGTATTACACTCCTTAACCTAGGAACCATTAAGTGTCCAACCACAATTTAACTTGAAATTAAGAAAGGGCATCCAAGATAGTACAGATATTCACAGCCATTCATGAACCAAACATTTCAATTTCATCAACAGTTGCTAAGCAGAGCACGTGTCTGAAAACTCTTCAGAGTGGGCCACAAAAAAACTTTTGACAGTGAACACATTGGATGTGGTGATGGCAATCAACCAAAAAGGATAGGAAATATAAATAGTAGGGTAAGAATGAGCTACTATGTCACTCCACCCATCACAAGAAAACAGAAAGGGTCATCACGCTAAATAACAGTGTCATTTAGGGTGACAAGGGATATAATTATTCCTTATGACATACAAGAATCAGAAATATGACACCAAGTACTCAATTCAATAAACAGTTCGATGCATTAGGTGAACTGTAAGTAAAAGGGAAGGGCAGAAAACTATCATGAAGCCTCATCATAAACCAGAAAGCAGTCTTTTTCTTCTCCCTCCTCATTGCTTTTTCTGATTTTCTCTTTTTATTAGGGCACAGGGTGCATAGGTGGCTTGTGGCATTACAATGCCTCGGCTACTCGATTTCGTGTGGCAACCTCAAAAGGAAACAAATCCATTGAATAGACTAGTACAAATTCAGATCAAAAGAATCTTGAAGTGTACACCGTTCATTAGATATGGAATTCTTCTACGAATTGTACACATTATGCAGTTACCATCCTTTCAGCCTTAAAATTGGAATTAAAAGAAAATTTGCAGCCTTCTTATACAGAGTAAGAGAGCAGATTCTCCAATTCAAAAGCCCTCAGTTAGGGTAGCAGTCACAATGAAACTAAAATATACAATATTTTACAACAAGGTCCGCCATGCATCTAAAACATGTGACATCCATTTTCACAGATGGTTACCAATCACATTAGTCTTAACAAAGGCTTCCATTTTCAAAGAGTAAATGAACAGCTTCCACTCTCCTCTCTTTTGGAAGGTGGTACTCAGAATAAAGAAATATGGCACTAAATATTTAAAGGTCAGACTGTTTTAAAGCCACAAATGACAACCTTGAGTTACCCTGAAAATGAATCCATGTTCATTGCCATTGCCAAAAAGCCATCAGACTTCAACAATTTATGTTTCAGCTATTCACTCCCACTTGCCAAGAAAGGGCAATCATATAGGAACCTAAAGATATGAGATGAACTTGAAATCAACTTAAGAGACCCTTGAATTGAGCATAAAACTCTGCAAGTACTGAACCTATTCTGACCCTTATTAGATAAACTTCAAGCATGGAGAAGCATAACAACCAGAATACTGAAATTTAACAAAGAAGAAGACAGAAAAAGAGGAAAATAAGAGTAAAAGATACCATATCTGGCCCATAACTGGGGCTTGATCCCGCTGCACTCGCGGACCAAGATTGGGAATTTGGGGTTGAGCGTCTTGAGATCCTTGTAATTCTTTTCCACGAATGCTCTGTACAAAGTTTCCAATAAAGCAACAAAGAAATGTAAGATAAACTCAGCAAATGATTTGCCTAGTTGCTCAATTAATTAGGTGAGCAAGAAATAGAACCTCGCACTGGAGCTAGCAGGTGAAGATTGGCAAAGTAATATCCTTAGCTCCTTCAGGTTCCGAGATAGATGTCCTCTCCACGCCATATCTCTCTCCCTCTCTCCCTCCTCCCACGGTGTGTGTATGTGTGCGCGTGCCTCTACCTCCTCCTCCACCTCTGGCAATGGTAATTGAGCTTTGCTTGAGTTGGGGACTTGCGGTAACCCTTTCGTCTGTGGGCCGAACCCAACGCCAACCAATTAGATTGGGCAAGTGCAGCCCGAGGCCCATGGGACACATTGTCCTCCCAGTCCAGGTGTCCCGCAGGGAGTCAGGGTCACGACAGAAGTGATAAGTCAGGTTCTTAACTCGGCAAGGCTGCTTTATTTAACCATGGTTGGCCATTAGGGCACGAGACCTGAGGCTTATATAAACTTTATTATAAAATATTACTGCAACTGCCATCACTGAAACCGAAAGCAATAAGTAGCAACCTCTCATACGTCTTCACAAGAACGATCAAACTTGAGCCATCCTTCATATCATTCTCCTATTCCATCGGCCGATCTGCGGCTCTTTTCTCTTCAGGTCCCCTTTGATTCTTCACTTTTCACACGTCTCTTCTTGGTTCATGTTAATCTCTTAATTATAATTTATTTTTCTTGTTGTAATATTGCCTCTGCTAATTATTAACTAGCTTTATTATTGGAAATAGGAATCTTCATGTGATTTTATGCCTTCTTCCATTATTCTAAATTTTGCTGATGTGTTAGCTACTCAATCTGTTTTCTTAATGATCTATCCTTTATTAATTAGTTGATAGGTTTATGTTATTGTTTCCGAATTCATCACTTAAGAATTCGCTGGTAATTATCTGATTTACTCGAACGTGACACTGTAGTTTTCTGTTTCCATTTGATTTTCTGATGTATCTTTCTCTTCCTTCGTTGGTCCCATTCCATGCCGTTTCCTAACTTCAATACTTCATATAATAATCTAGGGAATGCAAAACGGATCTGTTCTCAGTTTCTTCTTCCTATTTGCTCTCAAAATAATACTTTCGGGCAGCTCTTACCAAATATGATCAATCAAACTGAATTCCTCGAACATATTAAGTAATTTGACTGAATTCTTGGGGCGGACTTCTCTTGCATGCCTTTCCTCTTTTAGGATTTCTTGCTTTCAGATCTTATTAACAAGATTTGGCAACTGAGTACTGCATGTGGTTAGCAATTTTCACATAAGTCAATGGTAATGCCGTCATGTTTATTTGTGTTTGGCTGTTGAGGTCCTCTCTGTTTCACATCCAAACTAAAACACTGGAGAGGAATCATCTGGTGCATGGTGCAACCTTGGGGTTTGTTATGCTCATCTTTAATTTGACATGGAACAGAATCCGGAGTTACAATAAGAAATTTGATCATCATGTATAGCATAGTCCATTAATAGGATTGATTCGGTTTTGCTACTCTTTAAAATCACAATGTAGTTTCGAATGATCTTTAAGTCATAGTTAAGTTTTTATTGACTTGTGGAAACATGAATTGGTATAAAATTACCATTTTCTATTTACGTAATTGACCAAATAAATGGGTTCATGTTGTCCAGATGCTTTTGAATCAATGATCTTTACGACTTATATGGGATAACCAATAAAAATATCTATCCTCTCTCTCATTTATCCAAGATTAAAGTGCTGTACACCCTGTTCCTAATTATATTTTCTTCTGAAAATAGAAATATGTATATAACTTGTTATGCCCCAGTGGCTTCCCAGGTACACCTATTATAAGAGGATACAATGGCAGATGCTCATGAAACTGACAAGAATATTGAGATGTGGAAGATTAAGAAGCTGATTAAGGCCCTGGAAGCTGCTCGAGGAAATGGGACCAGCATGATCTCTCTGATCATGCCTCCACGTGATCAGATATCTCGGGTTACTAAGTTGCTCGGGGATGAATTTGGAACAGCTTCAAACATCAAAAGCAGGGTGAATCGTCAGTCTGTTTTGGGTGCAATTACATCTGCTCAGCAAAGACTGAAGCTTTACAACAAGGTTCCTCCAAATGGGCTTGTCATTTACACAGGAACCATTGTAAATGAAGAGGGGAAGGAGAAGAAGGTTACGATTGATTTGGAGCCTTTCAAGCCTGTCAATGCATTTATTTACCTATGTGACAACAAGTTCCATACAGAAACTCTTAATGGGCTTTTGGAATCTGATGACAAGTTTGGCTTTATCATCATGGATGGGAATGGAACTCTTTTCGGCACACTGAGTGGTAACACTCGAGAGGTGCTTCATAAGTTCACTGTTGACCTTCCAAAGAAACATGGGAGAGGAGGACAGTCAGCTCTTCGATTTGCTCGACTTAGAATGGAGAAGCGGCATAACTATGTTAGGAAGACAGCAGAACTTGCCACGCAGTTTTTTATCAATCCTTCGACCAGCCAACCTAATGTTTCAGGGCTGATACTAGCTGGATCAGCAGACTTCAAGACTGAGCTGAGTCAATCAGATATGTTTGATCCCCGACTTCAGGCTAAAATTTTGAATGTAGTTGATGTTTCTTATGGTGGAGAGAATGGTTTTAATCAGGCAATTGAGCTTTCTTCGGAAATCCTGTCCAGTGTGAAATTCATACAGGAGAAGCGTTTGATTGGAAAATATTTTGAGGAGATAAGCCAGGACACTGGGAAATATGTTTTTGGTGTAGATGACACCCTGAAGGCTTTAGAGATGGGTGCTGTTGAGACACTTATTGTGTGGGAAAATCTGGACATCAACAGGTATGTGCTGAAAAATAGCGTTACCGGGGAGATCATAATAAAACATCTGAACAAGGAGCAGGAGGCGAATCAGAATAACTTCAGGGATTCAACAAGCTCTGCAGATCTGGAGGTCCAGGAAAATATGTCTTTGTTGGAGTGGTTGGCTAATGAATATAGGCAGTTTGGATGCACACTTGAGTTCGTTACCAACAAATCACAGGAAGGTTCCCAGTTCTGTAGGGGTTTTGGTGGGTTTGGAGGCCTCTTACGCTATCAGCTTGACATGAGGACCTTTGATGAGCTTTCTGATGATGAAGTTTATGATGATTCTGAATAGCAATCAATTAACTCTACCCCGTTGCTGGTGCAGGATGATGGGGTAAAAAGCCTGCACCAGCTCGCGCCATGTTGCGCGGACAACTGCTGTTCGAAATGTGCTCGAGAAGTTTCTCTGACCATTTCCCTTGAGGTTATGATCTGTAAACTCATTTTGACTTGTATAGGATTGTTTTAGCTCTATCTACTTTCTTATCTTTTTCACTTTTTGTTTTGTTCTTACTGATTTCATTTTCTCAGTGATATTTCATTGTTTCTGAGCTGAACAGGTCATTAAAATGGTTAACTCTGATGGACTTCATGATGGAGCAGTGGATATCATCTGGAACTCCAATACTACATCGACAGCCACATCCCAAGTTTGCTGGGGAATGGATGAAGTTTCTGCATCTTCCATATCAGCTTCTTTGGCATCAGGATGAAGTGCCAGCATATGCTATGTGCTATAAATAAATCTTGGGCTGTTTACTGCCCATGGTCATGTTGCTTGACTAAAAACACACAGTAGTTTTTGTTTGCAGACCTGTATGTATGATTGGGTCTTGAATAATTTCATAATTTACTTTGAAGCTTTTGTAGGCTACTGTATGTTCATTAGCATGTATGGTGTGGATGTGCATTCTCCCTGGTTTTCACAGCAAGAAGGCATTAATATGTTACGGATGTTGTTGTTGGTTAATGTCAATAGAGGCTTAGCGGTGTGCTGCATAAATGCTTAATTTGTCGCCTGGGTTCTGATTCTATTGTTTACTGGTTCTTGGATCTTGATGCCCGTCTAGACTAATTTTGAGTACCCCAGTCACCGGAAAGGATGTGGATACTCCTGGGACAGTGCTATGGTAAGGTAAATATTATTATTATTATTTTTTTCCCTTTTCTGGTTTGATTAATTTTTGTGAAACAGTTTTTCACAAGTAATGATAGAGGAAACAATTAGAAGCTGATAAGGATTCCAAAATGGTTGTGCTATCTTATTGCTGTTACATATTATAGTGTATTACTAAGTATGCTATTCCTTAATATTCCGTTTCTTTGGCCAGGCAAAAATTTCAGCGAAGGGTCAACATTGACTGTGCTATCATATTATGATATTGTAATTTTTATTGAACCATAACTTGGAAGTTTTTACCAGATAAGCCCGTTGGAACTTTGAAGTGTGGTTCAAACTTTGTAGAAAACAGAGACATGATATGACATGGTGATGTTGTTGGTACAAAAATGTGTCAATTTGAATGTCACGGAGCACTTAAGAAATATTAGACCAAATCACATTAGAGGAAGTTTGTTCGTAGGAAGTTTATACTGTTTTCGATATGAAGCCAGATGTTGTAGTTCTCTAGTATTTGTAACATGAAGTTTTAGATTTTATGAACCAAAATGTGTTTGGATACAGAAGTGTCCAAACTGGAAGTCTATAAAATTATGATTTGGTTTCATGTATAGATGTGCTTAGGTGTGTGTACAACACCCCTACTCAGTGTGTTGTTTGTGGAGTAGATTAAACTCCAAATAAAATTTTGAAGCGTTATTGCATAAAAGGAAGTCATGAGATTCTGACGTATTGAATTTTCAATTTTTGTAATCATTGGTCTAATTTGATCTTGAATCCCCTTAGAAGAGTATGACAATCGATTAAACGTTTTTGATAAAAGTATTTAGGTATTCTTTAATGAGATAAGTGATCATATGGGAGTAGAACAATAACCATTTAATGCCAAAAGAAAAAAAAAAAAAACACTGCTGTTATCTGTTGGAGTTATCAGGGCTATGGAATACTGTGATAAAGTGCTGTAACATGATCTCAAAAAGTTCAAGGGATTTGTTTGTTGTAAGGCGCCATGCCAGCTTTCAGCAACTGAGTTAGTGGGTTACTCGGTCATTCTAGCTCTTAAATGAAGAAATAATTGCTATAATTTTTTGAGAAAATTATCTAAGATAGTATTCGGCTTATTTATTTTCATTAGATGAATTTAAATTATTAATTTATATTTTTTCATATTTTTGTGATGTGAATTATTAAAAATATTTTTTTACCAAATAATCCTTTGATTAATGAAAAGAAAACAAATAAATTGTGAAAAAGTATAACTTTTTCTCTCTCTTTTCACTTGAGAAAAACTTTTTAATTACGATCTCTCTCTTTTTAAATACAACACATGAATCATCTTTTTTTATATTCTTAATATTTGAATGGTTTTGATACTTCAATATTTGATATTTTTAAATGATTTTGGTATTTACTTCGATATTATTATTGAAGATTGCGATGAGATTATATTTGTGAACATCTCCATTTCCTTGAAGATGTTTAAGCATATTTTTACACAATAATATTAATGAATTTGTTATTGACATTTCAAGTGAAGAATATATGTCTCATACATCAAAATTGATAATTTAGATTATTAAGAGTTTCGATGACTATATTATTATGGATAAAAAACATTTTTTTATGTGCAAATTCACTTCTTACAAGTAAAACATATAGATAATTTAGGCTTAATTTGTTAACAATAAGATTACAATATTTTTTTCGTGCATTATTATAATATTTTATGTCATATTTTTGTTTAATCGTTTATAAGTAATAACGTGATATTTTTAAGTACTTAATAATTACATAAAACTATGAAACCCATTAAAAAAACTCATCCCGAAGATGCAAAACAAAATCTTTCTAAATGAACTAAAACAATGAACAATCGATCAATGACCCAAAACCATCCTCACAAAAAAAGGAAAACTAAGTTACACGTTCCTCCATTTTGACGAAAATCATGGACGAGCTCAAGACAAAAGAAAGCTGAAACACAAGGAAAAAAAGGGGAGTTCAAATGCTTACCATTCATGGTTGTTGCGTCATTAACTTTAAATTAATCGAAAGGTTCAAACTTAACCACACTGTCGATGTCAAAAGAACCATGAAAAAGAGGAAAAGCGAGTGTCTCAAATTAAAGTTAAACCTTTAATTCTTACTCAATGTCAATTTCCGAAATTTGAGATGAAGGGCAGAGGACATTTTGGTCACACACGAAAACAAGTACCAAAAAAAATCAAACTAATTTTAATAATTTTTCAAAATAATCCCTGTACCGAGAGAAAAAAAATTCCCATAATTTTATTTAAAAAACAAAAGATTTAAATTCAAATTACCAAAATAACAGCGGTAATTTACTAAGGGAGTTAGCTTAGGGTTCCGGGGGCAAGTGGCCTTAGTCTCTGCCTTCTGCTATATAAAGGCGTTCCCGTGACTCTTCCCTCATCCCCCCGCCTCTCCGCTGAACTGCTTAAGCAGAAGCTAGGTATGTTGCCTCCCACCTTCTCTCAAAACTGCCAGTATATGTAAAATATGTATTTTCTCATGTGTAGATTCATTTGTATTCTATGTTTCTACGATGTATCCAGACTGTTCTACTGGATTTTTCTATTCTTTTTCGTGCGTTCTGTAGTCTTTGGACCTCATATGTACCATTGATGACCTGTTTGATTGAGATGTAGATGGGTTGGATGGAAACATCTGCTTGTCTGGCGTTTTGTTTTCTTCATACTAAAGATGGATCTTTGATTCATATATGTCTTTGAAAAGCAGTTTAGTGTTGTTTTGAGTTTTTGAATTGGTATGTGTAACTTAGGTGATAGCATTCCTGACTTCAATGGGCCCTGAAGGCCATGTATGGTTGATCAATGATCAGAATAGAGGCTAGCAAGTCCTAGTCAAAAACTTTTCTTTTGTTTTTTCTTTGGCTGCCTTAAGGAGATCTGGAGAGAGAGATCATCTGAAAATTTTAACATTTTTGTACCTCATTGGGTCTTGTATCTTGTATATCTTTGATATACATCATCTGGTTGTGTTTTCTGTATTATCATAGGTGATATTTTTACCTATGAAGTTCCCAATGATTGAACGTTATTTGTAAGTTTCAGCCTTGTCTGAATCTGATGTTGAAAACTAATTTTGGTTCTGAGGGAACTAATTAATTTGGCTAATATTTTTTCTTTAATTTTTTTCCTTGGGGTTGTTTTTTTTTTTTTTTTTGTTGGGGGGGGGGGGGGGGGGGGGGAGGGTTGAACTTCAGTGGACCTTGAAAATATATCTTCCATTTATTTAGCTTGATACGCAAGCTTCAGTCCTGATATGAAAATTCTTCTGGATGATGAGCATTGTGAAAATTTGATTTTATACTCTTGATGAAGCTCCCATTGATTGAACCTCACATAAAAAAGTTTCAGCCTTGTCTGAATTTTGATGTGTGAAGACTAGTCTTAGTTATGAGGGAGCTTATTTATCTTGCAATTGTCTATTTTATTTATGTTCCCTACTGGATGATCTCTCTGTTTGTCCTAATTAAGTTCTATTCTTTTCAATACCAGGAAGGCCATATGGGTCGAAGGCCTGCACGGTGCTATTGGCAAATAAAAAATAAGCCCTACCCAAAATCAAGATACTGCAGGGGAGTCCCTGATCTGAAGATCCGGATTTATGATGTGGGCATGAAAAAGAAAGGAGTTGATGAATTTCCCTTTTGTGTGCATCTTGTTTCCTGGGAGAAAGAAAATGTGTCAAGTGAAGCCTTAGAAGCTGCACGCATCGCATGTAATAAGTACATGGCTAAATATGCAGGAAAAGATGCTTTTCACCTTCGTGTTAGGGTCCATCCTTTCCATGTCTTGCGCATCAACAAGATGCTTTCTTGTGCTGGGGCAGATAGGCTCCAAACTGGAATGAGAGGTGCCTTTGGGAAGCCCCAAGGTACTTGTGCAAGGGTCAGCATTGGACAAGTCCTGCTGTCTGTTAGATGCAAAGATACAAATGGGAACCATGCACAAGAAGCCCTCAGGAGGGCCAAATTCAAATTCCCTGGTCGACAGAAGATTATAGTCAGCCGCAAATGGGGCTTCACCAAGTTCAGCAGAATGGACTATGTTAAGTGGAAGCAGGAGAACAGGATCATGCCTGATGGAGTAAATGCCAAGCTTTTAGGATGCCATGGGCCTCTTGCTGAGAGGCAGCCTGGAAGGGCCTTCCTCAGTGAAGCATTGAAATCTGCTGCTTAATTTTGTTTTTTAAGTCTCAAATGGATTACCTTTTTCTCCAATTACTGCTCAGTTTTGGGATTCTGTGTTGTTTATATAATACTGAACAGTAGTGAAAATTCCTTTTTGGAGAGAATTATTTTTGGGGCTTTTATTATGGCCATGTTGATCTTTACTATCCTAATTTGAGTTTGAAGATGTAATTGTACTTACTAGTGCAACCTTCTAGAGCTTTAATAATAATATATCAGTAGCCATTCTCTTGCTGATGGCTGGTAAATTAACGCCCAGGCAATGAACATCCCTCCTACTGCCAGCCACTTCAACATGCCCTTCTTTTCCTGAGAGATGGCAGGCGGAGGCTGCCTTGTGGGGTATGTCCTAACTGGCATGGGAGGAAGGAAATGCTCCACTTGCTCGCAAGCGCACCGTCTTGTAGTCCTGTACTCCAGCATCCAGCCTCTTAACAATGCCCCACATTCCGGTTCGCACACCTATCTTTATGAGTTCTCTGGGCATACCAATATCTTCATGGTGAAAGAGAAGCACTTCTGTTGCCCCCTGCTGCCTTCCATCTGTACATTTGACTGTGCAAGGTCAGGATGCCTGAGGGCTGGGCTTAGTGACCTACTGATCTCAGGAACAAGATGAGAAAGTGGTACGCCTACCTGGTCTTACATGCCAGCTAGAATAATAGTGATCTACCCGTCTGAGTTTTTTGGATTTCGGCAAGGATGGATGTTCTGTTCCCTGGCCGGGTGATTATCACATGACAGGAGTGAAGTTAATTCATCGGCTCTGACTAAAGATTCTACCTGCAGGCTACTTAACCAGTAAAAATAGGGGCCCTGGGCACAGAAATAATGGCGTGGTTCCAGCCAATGAGCCCTCGGAAATCATACCTTGGTTATACAATAGTATGTGGATTCAGACTGCCATAATCGCCGTGCAATAATATACTCTCGTTCTCCGAAGAACACTGGCAACTGCAACTCTCAGAAGGAAATGGGGAAGAAGGTAACATACACAGCACAATTAATGTAGGGCAAGGTAGGGGAGATTATGATTGTACCTTCCTGATCCAATGAACAATCATGGTACCGGTTTGAGGACAAAAATATAGAGTCCTGGAGTAACGGAGCATGTCATCCCACTTGGGACGGAATTGATCGTCCCAGAAGAAGTCCTTTACTAACTCTGGAGATATGTTGTGGAAAACCGTTCTGGTTCGGTACTGTGTAGGACCTGACTATAATGTGAGGTAGCAATTACAAGGATCAAATACTACACAATATCTAAGAGCTTGTCTTGTCTGGCGCGGAAAAGCAAGAGACAAAATGGGAGTCGGTACCTGAGGATCTCTGTACCATGCTTCGTATGTCAAAGTTGCAGTGGAGCGCTTCATCAGCGGTTGCCATGGGGGACCTCCATCTGTCTCTTCTATGTAAGACTCCAATTGCGTTAGATCATTCTCATCTATTTCCGTCCCACCGCTCCCTGTACTGGACAATGATAAGCAAACCGAATCACTAGGGAAACTCCTACTACATAGTTGGATGCATGAACATCTTGAAGATATGATGATGCGGGTATGCTCTAAAACTCTTCCCCCAAAAAATTGATTTGAACTAAACTACCCCTTCGTTTCACTTTGCCATAAGGATATATGACACACGGGACCAAAGAGTATTTGGAATTGCCTAACATTACCTACTGGAGACGGTACTGCCACGGGCACCATAAGACGAAGTCTTCAGCATCAGAAACTTAAACACGAGATTGAAGCCAGGGAGATGTCTGCTTCTCAGAGCTCGAATAAGTGAAAAAGAAAAGGAGGGGCTCATTTGCCATGGCCATAGCACTATGAACTTTCGGACTCCTAATCGCGTCTGTTTTGTCATCACAGCAGCTAACACAATTATGAATGTCATGGAGGCAGCACTAGAGCCATTATCCTTTCACCAAACTTGCCATTCAACTTTCTTTTCTCCTTTTTTTTTTTTTTCTGTTGCTCTCCTAGACATTGTCTTAAGAACCCAGAAAGGTATTGCCTCTTCTCCACTCTTCCCCATCATCATTTCAATTCATAGATGAATTTTCTTTCTAACACTATCTAATAAAACAAACAAAAATCAAAATATATACTGTTACTATATATCACGACTATGCAAGTCAAAAACACAAACATGCGGAGGAAAGAGAACACAAACATGTGGCTTTTAATGGCAAACCCAACCCATTATCATTCATTTTGTGGGCCAGTGACTCTTATTTTGCATTAAATGTTCTACTTTAAAAATTGGAACTATCACCCACCTAGGAGTAACTAAGGATTGTAATAAGCACAAAGATAATCTTACCACTCAGTCGATTGTGGTAAAATTTTCACAATGCAGATCCATAGAACAGAATACATTGACTTATCCAGGGAACTCATCATGACACCAAGTTTATCATCCTCAGGTAGGACGGCTTATCTCATACAGATAAATGCATCAAAATCCTAAGAGAGATTAATGTTGGCTTTAGCTCAATTCTGATAATACCAAGTAAACCTGTATACATTATGACAAAATATAGGCATAGCTTGCAGGGACGAGATGTTACAACCACAGCACCAGCTATCCAACAAAAACACAGGCATATGCCCAAGAGATGTTCTCTAGGGAAGAGAATTTTTCAGATCTGGCAAAGATAGAAAATTACAAAATTCCTACTAAAGAAATATCAAGAAGTTTTCAACAACATGCTAGAATCCTGTTAAAGCAACAGCTAAAGAATGCAAGTAACGAGCTTTCATGAAGACTGCAACAAGCTTCGCCGCTTCTACTCCTGAAAAAAAGAGGAGGGGGGAAGAGGGAATGGAAAAAGCATTAATATAAAAAAAAACCAGTAGCAAGGGCACAAGGGAAAGTTACTAGCTAACAGAGTAAAAAACCAAAAACATAATTTAAAAAACCCTAATAAACATATTTATACACACTATATTACACTTAGGTTTGGAAGGGATCCCAGGTTAATATCAGATCCTGCCCCAAACTTAATCAAGTATTCACGTCAATCAAATCCCTTCCAAACCTATAGTTGTCAAGTTAGCAACTTAGATGAACAGATACTGATTCAGCTTCCATATTTTTGCATACATATCATAAGGAAAAGAACCAAAGATTTAAGAAATCCTCCTAAAGAAGAAACAAGAACAGAAACTTATACAACACTATTGTGATTCTTTAAGTCATTGACTTATCAGCTCTAATTCTTATCAAAGCAAGTAATTTCCCTAAAGCCAAAAGGTTTGGAATCAGAGAGAATGCACCCACCATCACTACTAGTGCTTATCAACCTAATGTTGTTCATTTCATTACCAATAAGCTTGTCTAGTAGCAAAAACATTTGAAAAGCAACATATTTACTGGAATGCTAGAAGCCAACACCATCATGTCCCTCAGGAAATCTTCTTTCACTCACCCATAATGATCAACCAGTAATAAATCCCATCAACATAACAAGCCCTGCTGGGGAATTTGGGTGGTAAGGAGATTACCAATCAACCATGTGGTCAATCATTTCAAACTTTATCAAAACAAGTTCTATTCAATCTCCTCTTACACAAGCATAGACTACAATGATTTCAGGGAGGATCACTTCAGACTTCCTTCCTACCAAAGTAAAAACGCGTGAATCAAGAACTTAGAAAACACACCACTATGCTTAACCCTTCTACGAAATTTGTGTGGTAAGGCAAAGGTCCATCTAGTAAGCAGTTTATTCAACCAAAAGAACTTATATTTATACATATTTGATTGCAATTCCACTTTAACATGAATCCTGACCAAATACATGATTAAACTATAATGAAGTAAAGGAAGAACACTTCAAAATTATCTTTTGAACTTCCAATTCAAAACAGGTTGACTCCAGGTCATTAGACAAATTACAAAGTTCTCAATAATTAGATCCAAGATGCTAGTCTCATAAAAATTCAGGCAATAGGCAACAGTGTGATGATAGAAGCCCTAACAATCTCGCACCTACACACGAACTCTTCCTAATTCCAAGAACAAACATAAATATTTGGGTGAAGATTTGTCCTTTTCTCTTATGGCCTTTCCGCTTTAAAACAACGACATAATTTTCACACTTTCTATGATAACCCCTCTTTCATTTAGCACTATTATTTGTTCAGGTGAAAGATGAATGTCTCTGTTGAAAGATGACACTCCCACAAGTGATCCAGTGAAAGAATGGAAGCAGACTCAAGCATATACATACAACAACTAAATGCATATCAGTGTGTGTGCATGCATGCATACATACATACATATATATATACTTACACACACACACACATGTTGATGTATGTATGGATGGATTTAGTTGTGCATGTGCATGTGTGCATAGCAGAGAAGAGTGCAGCCTCCAGTGTCCAGCAGAATCATGGAGAAGACAGAGAAGACTACAAGAATAGAAAAAGTAAAAATAACTCTGCCGGAAAACCACATAACCTGTTCCATGGGTGCAGATTCATCATTTGTATGTTCTTCCACACTCTTTGGTTCAACATCAGCGTCATTTTGATTGTTAAGGATCATGTTTTCATCTTTTTCATTGATGTTATTGGCCACAGTATCATCATTCTGAATCTTAAAATCTGCAGGAAGCTGCCCAGACTTCAATGCCTGCTCATGCAAAACCAATTCAAAGTAAAACGTTAATATTATGCACAAAAATGAAGTGATAAATCTAGAACTCAAGAGGGGCATTCATCCAATTTAAGTAACTGCTATGTACCTTCTCAAGTCTTGCAACCTCTTCAAGAGTCTGGGAATTCACGATGGCAGCCTGCATGCAGTGAAATGGAAAATGAAGCAAAGCAAAATGTCGGGATAATTAAATTCCTTTTTTTTTTTTTTAAACAATTGAGGAGGTATCTAGATTGGGGAATCCGATTAATGGATTTGGAATCCATCTTTCTCAGGTCCTCAATTTAACGATTAGAAATAAACTCAATGGCTCTGAAGGGATTCGAACCCAACACCTACCCTACAAATTGAAACTTGCTTACCAATAGGCTCAACCCCTCAAAGTTGATAACTAATTTTCTATTAATAACAGAATTATGTACTAACCCAGAAGCGACCAGTTTCCCTTCTAGATAAATCTTCTCTTTAAAACTAAGATTCACCCCAATCTGCCCTTTGTCCTACTGTCCAAGAGCTCCATTATTTGTGTACCACTTCCCACCAGTACAACTAAATTCTTTTCAAATATCTACAAATAACAGTGTCTTCTTAACATCAAACAAATTGTCGAACCCCTGCTCCTCATCAGAATGACCAGTCACTTTGTGTTACAAAAGACACGCATATAAGACATCACACCCCTAACATTCACCGATGTAGGACAAGCTAGCAAGGTAGGCAAATTGGAAAAACAAGGTCCAAAAATGGGGAAACGAGAGCACAGAACCAGAGATCTTGACACCAGGTATCATATTCTCAAAAATTTTCAAATTTGGTTAGCATCACGAATAAGCTCTGAATCATCAATCACATGTCTCAGATCCCTACAAGAGAAGATCTTATATAGGCAACAAACAGACTCCCAAATAGGAAATCAATCACTAATTTTATAAATCCTACTTAAACTCCAAGAAATCAGGAATCCAAGGACATTCTAAATTGCCCAAATATCTCCAATAGTACAAAAGGATACATGGACAATTACATATTAGTTCTTAGAAAATCCTAAAACAATAGAAATTCTGCATTTAATATCCTCGAATTCTCCATCAGGTAATTCAGCAGGCAATTGAGCATAACAAGTGAACCACACTATTATTACCTTCTTCAACATTATAACCTTTAATTGGATCAAGGATAACTGGGCATCGGAAACTGAGATGCATGGTCTGTCCATACATGGCCCTACATTTCCAGCATGGATGCCTCTAATACTATATTGTCAGATTCTTACTCCACATCAAAAATGACTAGTCACTTGACACTACAGGTTCCACATGTACAATTCATCAAACACATCTTCACCAAGTGATGGGATTTGAGGAGTATCACAGAGACTGACTCTATAATTGATATAATGATAAGCTGAGGAGGTCAGCTAGAGTCCCTAAGAAGAATCCAAACAGGGAGAGTGTGTTGCATGACATGGATGTGCAAGAGTTGAGGTATCATTGGCAGGCTATATTAAGGGTAGTAGTTACTTCAGAATTAATCAATAAGTTGAGAGGATCACATCCCTCTGTTTAGGATAGCTAGTTGGTTGTTTCTCATTTTGTTGCATAAGAATCGGGTTTGTAGTGGGAGTTTAGGAAGAAGCTGTGAACCCTTTTGTATTTAAACTTGGGCTTGGTTAAAGACCAGGTAGTTCAGTTTTAATCAAATAATTCTAAGGTTCCATCTAGCTTGAAATAGATACATCTATCATATAATTGAAGTTTGAGTCTATAATAGAACCTGCAAGAGGCTGAAACTAACAAATGCAGTCAACACTCTTGCCACAGATTTCATGATCGATATAACTGAAGTTTTATTCCATGAAAGAATCAGAGACCAAATATCAAACTATATGTCCTAACCTCCTCTACTTGCTATAGGCATCGTTCTTTTTTTTTTTTAAATCTCCAGAACCCTATTTCCTGACTCTATTCAAAGTCATACCACATAGATATCTCAAATAATTCTATAGTTACATCAATTTTTTACCAACATTTACTAAAATTCATTGGTCTGAGAAATACCTTGATAGCTATTATTTGCTCGGGTGTAGGGGCAACCACTTTTGGGGCTTGATGCTCCTCCAAAGCTTCTGAAACATTTGGAACCTCACCCATGGTGAGCGACTTTGCAGGTATCTTCTTTGCCTCCTCCTCAACTTCTTTAGATGCAAACAAGTTTTCTGCCTCTGTTCTCTCCTATCATCCATTAATGCAATAATTGAAAGCTTATTTCATGTAAGTTACTCAAGCTAGATATACATAAGGAAAATTCATGCACTGTAATCACAAAAAATGCAAATGGCACCATCAAACACATAGATTACAGGCGTCAATGTATGGAAAACCTTTCGTGCTAAAAATCCTTTTTCTTTGCTAAGATTATGTGGCAATTAGGTGTATAAACACAAAGATAACTAAAACAAGCATATAAAGCACTAGAAGGCTGACAATATGAGAGCAGAACAATATATGAACTCCGAAGTTTGAAAATAAGGAGAAAAGTCCAATTTTGAAGCAATCTATTTTTTGCTTTATGTTCTTGTTATATTGATTAATTGCTGCCTTCCGGTTGAGGATTTTGGATCTTGGTTTCAGTTAGATTTTAACTAGGTATTCATTTTCTTGATTGTGTTTTGTAAAACTAGGTGGGTGAGAATCTCACGCATTAGGGGGATCAATTTCTATTCTTCACATCATGTTAGGTGAGAATCTCATGCATTAAGGGGATCAATTTCTATTTTTGACATCATAGTGGACCATTGGGTTTAGCATGACCTGAGGAGTCATCCCATAAGGGCTCAAATATGGACTCATCTTTGATATAGAATGAGCTTGCATACTCCAATGAAATTGAGTAAGATGTATAGATCTTGAGTGAAACTCCAACACAACTCTAACAACCAATTTTTCTCATGAGCTGCCTCGATATCCTAAAGTTTTGCTCAGCTTAATTCATTTTCAGGCATACAAGCATGTCCCTTGGTGGTCAATTACCAAAGTGGTTGCCCAAGTGATTTCCAAACATAAACAATCAATACCACCAGCAGATCATCTAGTAAATATAAGATGCTCCGAAGGCTAATTCCAATATAATCCTAACTTTCAGCAATATCAACAGAACATTGCATCTCCCAGGACACACTTAGGAACCTAACTTACCACTGCAAGACGCCATTTTAGCTTCACAACAGATCATAATTAATCGAGTAAATAAAGCTTCAAATTAAAATTTTATGGGCTGAAAAAGTTTTCCTAAAGTTCTTAGATTTTCTTAGGAAAAAAGAAAAGGAAAAGAAAAGAAGATCCCTAGCTTTATGGGTAGGATTTAATGATTTCGAACAGGGTTATCAGCAGTAAGCTACACACTGAAGCCTAATTGGAGTCTTGCATAATTTAGCAAAAGCACTCTAGAGAGAGAAAGTAAAAACATGCTAACAGAAATATAACAAAGATTGTCTGCCTCACCTTTGCTTTCACTTTTTTAAAATCCAGAACACGAAGTGATTTTAATCTGTGGATTACATAGAGCCGATAATTTGGTTTCTTTGTGACATTGTTATCCAATAGACTAAGGAACTGTAGCTTAGGGAGAGATGCAAGCGGATCAATCTCCAGAAGATTCACAAGCCTGTTGTTGGTAAGAACTAATGTATGTAGCTTTGGCAAGAATTCTGCAAAGAAAATAAGCAATGTAAGAACTGCTCTATGCTTCTCAGCCAGATGAAAATATCAGAGTTGGTTTGCTTTTGATCCATGCTATAGGTAAAATGAAACAACTGTGTACAAGAGCTCACCTCCAATGTTGGGATTGATTCGAGTAATTCGATTGTTATTTATGATCAAAGTACCCAACCGATTAAGATATGGAAAGTTTTCCAGCTTGACAATCTCATTGTCTGACAAATCAATTGTATCAAATTGATCCTGCCAACAAGGCAACATAAGATAATGCAGAAATAGTTGAGAAATTAGAGGGCAAGTCATATACCCTATCAACAAGCTATTACTATAAGAGATACAAGTAATGTGGAATGCCTCAGTAAAATTAATTGGATTATTAGGTTCGCTTTTTAAATAAAGGCAAAGCCAGCTGAACTAATGAGTTTTTAATATATTATAATTATTTATAAAAAAATCTTAAATTTTCCGGATATGAATCAACATAGAACTTCAAACGTCTATTCAAAGTGTCACAAAATATAAAATAAAACAAGTCGCACCTCAGTCGCGCCTAAGTTTTCAATTACAGCAATCTTATTGCCTGCAGCCAAAACAGTAAAGTAGCGAAAACAGAGGAGAAATTAAGCATTACTGAGAGTTATCTGAAAAGCTCCAAAACCGGGACGGAGAGAACAAGAGTCAAAACCCTTAGGGTTAGACTGATGGAGAAAATAGAGATGAAGAACAAAAATAGAGTACCTCGAAGATCTAATTCACGCTCCTTAATGGCATTGAAGAAATGAGGGCTTTTCCAAATCAAGTCGGCGGTGAGCTTCACCATGTTCTCCTACTTCTCTGGCAGTAAAGGGAGAGCACACACTCCGAAGGCGTTAGGTATTAACTTCACTTAATCGAGCAAGCACCCTTCACCCAGCGGCCAGCGCAGTCCAGACTCAGCGAGAGCCAAAAGCCAGCTCTTTTTCTCTAGTCAGGCAACTTAAATTTTTGTTCCAGCCAGTTTTCATTTGTTCTCTCATTCATAAGATATGTTCATTGGATTAAACATATGGGTAAATGTAAAAATTATATTTTTTAATATATTAATTAAATCTATTATATATAATTTTTAATTTAATTTTCAATTAAATTTAATTTTGATAAATTATAATTAATAAACCTTAAAGTCGACAAAATTTATTAAACAAAAAATATAAAAAGTCCAAATATCTTAATTTATATAACTTTCTTCATCCATCTCAATTTTAAGAATTTTGGTGAAATGTTAGTTCTTGTTATGTAATTAATTTAATATTTTATTATAGTTAAAAAATAAATTCAAATAAAAATAAGAGTAAATATACATTAAATTTTTACTTTATTTTATATTATCAATTAAATATTTATATTTAAAAATTAATAAATTATGATCTATCAATTTAGTTTAAATTAAATTTTAACTAAAATAATTAAAAAGTTAAAGATACTTTCATGTTGAAATATTTAAAAAGTGATTCAAATGAAATTTTTACTCTATTTTAGGTTTATTTTTAAATTTAAATAATTTTTTATGCAAAATCTATTTTTGTTAATTTTTTAAAATTTTGATAATGTAAATTTAAAAATATATATTTTCAATATTGAAAAATTCTTTAAAAAATTTGAATGGCAAATTGAATTTTTTTTTTTTTTGCATTTGTAAAAATTTTAAATCAAAATTCATTGTGCAAAATTTTAATTTGAATATTCTTAATTTTGAATCTTTTAACAAAATTAATAAATTTAGATTTGATTATCATTTTTAGATATAAAAATTTATTGGTGACAAAAGATAAACATCAAAGTACTTTTACCTTAAAGAATAACTATATTTTTTTAAATCAAAATATTATTTATTATATTTAAAATATAATTTAAATAATGAGAAAGAATACAACATCAACCTATTATTAATATTAACGAACTAAACCTATGCAATGCGTAGGACTAATTTAATATTTTATATATTGTATGAAATAAATTTATATATATTGTAATATCAAAAATTGATTTTTAATATTACTGTTTTATTTTTAATGTATAACTTTTAATCGTTAATTATTGATTAAATTACTTTTTAAGTATCATTTTGCATAATAAAGCCACAAATAAAATCATACTTTTTTTTAAAGAAAAAATTGTACCAAACTACATTATTTGTATTATAGTTTGCTTCATGTGTAATTTTTTTAAATCTAAACAAAATGAAGATGATGAATTAATTAAATAAATATAATTAAAATGATATGAAAATATCTATCACCATTAATAAAAGTGCACTTTCTATAAATCATTTAAAAGAAAAAAACAATAAAGTTAATGAACATTGAGAGCTGAAAATAAAAGAAAAAATGTTAATTTTATATACATAAAAATATATTACGACAAAACATAAAAATGTATATTATATGCATAATAAAAATTAGGTAAATGTTATTTAAAGTTTTAAAAAATATATATTTTTTAAAAAATTAATCTTAGATTTCAAGAGATGTTCAAATAGACTTTGATGAGTTAGATATGTTTCAGGTATTTTCGCAAATTAGAGTTTTCAAAAAGGCGAAACTGGTATTTTGAAAATAAGCTTGCCTTCGTGACCAAACTGTCCCTCTCTGTGCTTCAGAGAGAACTAATTCAAATATGAGTTTTAAGCTCAAATATTTCTCCGCTTTCAGAGTACCATCAAATCTTAAATCTTCTTTCAGATTATCCACTTTCAAGCTACTGTAGTGAGGGCCAGATGGCGGGGAATCGTTTCACCACGGGAAAATGCTTTTTTAAGACAATGAACTAACACCTTCTACAAACATTAATAGGAAACGGACTAAAGAAGTTGGATATGTATTGCTTAGCAATTATTGTAAGACAATCTTCTAATATGGAATCCCAAATTTGTTCGTCAAACAGATACTACGAAATCTATTAAAATGATTAAAAAAAAAAAAATGGGCCAAGATAGAAAGCTACTGAAACAGCACATGGGAACCAATAGCCCAAGTAGCGAGCTAAACGAATCCAATCACAGCTGCTGCCACAGAGCAGGACCAAAGAGGGGTAACCTTTGGAGACACGATATTTCAAGGAGGAACCCCCGCCCCGAAGGAAATTTCCACCGTGCTATTCTTTTCTTCTCTCCCTCCTCATCTGATTTCAAATCAAAAGCCATCACAGTACTCTCACTTCCACTTGATGAATTCCCATCTTCTTACTTCTATCTTCTCCATGGAGCTAATTCCACTGTCTAATTCAGGCAATAGCCCCAAGCTGTCTCTCCTACACGTAATCACCCATAGTAAACTTTATCTTACTTTCATCATCCTAGAGTTGAACGGCCAATTTTACATCAATAGTACTAATTTCACTAACATCAACAACAAATTCTCCCGAATCAATCAGTCTTATCACCCAGTTCCGCAACCCCTTCAAAAGCCACTTAGCCTTTTTAAGTTATCCATAAAGCCTGGTTCATTTTATACATGAAAGTCATCAAATTTATGCTTATCAAACTGATCACTGCTTGATCAATCGAACCAAATATCGCCCAAATTCTTCCTCTCGTGTCACGTCTCCCTAGCATTAATCCAACTCAGATTTTTGGTTATGTACAGAAAGAATGGGACTTACGGATTTTTGTTCTCTGTGATTGAATAAGAGGCTGTGCTTGAGATGAAAGGAGGACGATAAAGAAAAGAAAATGAAAGGGAAAACAAAGAGAAAAGCTTTCGGTTTAACAGAGGAAAGAGACGAACTTGCATGGACAAAATTACCCTTCGATTGAATTATAATTAATTTTTATATAAATCTAATAAAACGAAAATTCATTCCAATTAATTTAAATTATAAAATTTTAAAGTCTAACTTATAACTAAATTAAATTTTAAAATATTTGATAAATTTTATCAAATTACTCTGAAATATTGAACTTATTACTAAGCAAATGTGGAATTGTAGGCTCGGTTTTTTAAATTCTTTCATGACCTCGAAAAGGATGAGTCTTCTGTCCATTAGTCAGATTTCTTTTTTTTGACTTGAGTATCTCGATTACAAAAAATTGAATAAATAATAATTTTTATCCATAAATATTTTTGTAAATAAAAAAATAAATTTTGTTAACTCAAAATTCATGATGATATTATCCATCTTAATATATTTTGAGAATTTTAACAAGATTAAAATTTTGTAAATAAATGTTATTAAGTTTAAAATTTAAAATTATGTAAATGAAAATTATCAATATAAGTATATTATTATAATTTAAAATTATTTAATATTTTTTGAAATTAAAATTATTTAATATTAATATTTGTAAAAATATAATGCAATATATATGTGTATACATAAAGGTAATATCAATATCATGTGTTTGTTTCGAAAATAATTTTTTATTAGAAAAATGTCATTTAAAGTTTTAAACAATTTTAAAAAATTATCTAAAATTTTAAGACATATTTAAATAAATTTTAATTAATTAAAAACAGTTGAATTAAATCTTTTATTGGTTGGTTTTTCATTGTATTATTGTAAATTAGAGATTTAATGAAAACAAAGAATATTTTTAAAATAAATAAATAACTTTTCAACTATTATTGAAAATAATTAGAAAAATTGTAACTCTTTCTCCACTGTCAACAAAATTGACAGACCGAGAGAGGGATTGAAAAAATAGGCTGCGCTTGAACAGGGGACTCAGCCAATCACCATTTTCCTTCACTTTTCTATCTTTTCTATCTTTCTCTCTCACTCTCGGTCTCTTTTGCCTTAAGAATCTATTTTTTTTTTTTCGAGAAAACTCGATCCTTGCCTTTAATCCACATTGGGAGTTCACCATGTGAAAAGTAAAAATCGTGGCTTCTTTGATAATTTTCCTCTAAAAAGTTAAACCATCCTTATCTATTAATTTTTCCTCCAAGGAACTTTCTGCCTCTACTCCCTTTAGAAGATGCACTTCAATGAACTATTGTTTTTGATTGACTGAGTAAAGGGTGTTGCTAAATTTTGGGTTCAAAGAGAGAAGAGAGAGGCCTAAATAACAAGAAAAATAGACAAAAACCTAAACTGATCTAAATTGCCCAGAAACACTTAACAATAATGGACATCAATGGATTCTAAGTTTAATTTAATTATTTTCTATCAATTAAATTTATTTGGATATATTTAAAGTTTAAAATTAATTAGTATTTTAAATAATATTTATTATTATTTTTTACTTTAAATAAATATTATATAAAATATTTTTTATATTACAAATAAATTTTAATATTTTATAAAATAATAAATTTTTATAAATGACAAATTTAATTTTTATTAATTTGATTTACATTAAACATTGACTAAAATAAATTTAAAAAATTATGATTTATTTTTATTATTGAATTGTCTAAAAATAACTTAAATAAATTTTACACTATATTTTGAATCAATCTTTTAAATTTAAATAATTTTTGTTCACAATTAAATTTTTTAATTGCAACTTCAATATTTTTATATTTATGAAAAATTAAAATTTATTGTATAAATTTTTTAATTTAAATATCTAAATTTTTAAATATTTTGATAAACTTTAATTTAATTCAAAATTAATAAATTAAGTTTCATTTATCACTTTTTAATTAATATAATTTGTTTAATATTAGTAAATATGAAAATTTATATAAATTTTACTTGTTCTTTTTATATAATGTATATTAAATCTATATTTATTGTTAAATTATATTATTTGTTTGATTACATAATAATAATTATTCTTAATTTAAAATTAAAGAAAGGTTTACTACTTTTGAAATATTTTGCTTATCCGTTTTCAAAATAATTTTTTAATTAAAATGTATGAAGTATCCAATAAGAAGTACTGTCACAGCCGATGACATGATTAAAATCACTAATAAAAAGAAAACGGGCCTTCTAGTACATTGATAAGAAAAGTACAAATAGGAGTTGTCACTGAGGATCTAAGTGACTTGCGGAAGAACTAGGTATGAGGGGGACTCCGGCTTCGCACCTTGCTCCATGGCTATTACTCTCCATCATGACGTTGACAGTGGTCATGGCAAGGGCCAGGACGGATCGGATAAATAATTCCTCTTCGGGAGGAGTAGTTTGGTCCACGGCTAAAGAGGAGCAAGATCTGCTCCACAGGGCTAAATCCGACGATGACTCCCCCTCAGCAATCTTCAATGACCACGACATGGACGGTGGTTTTTCTTCCCTTGATGGAATGTTGCAGTGGGCCATAGGTTGCTTGCTTCCCCTATAACTATTCTGTTTCGCAGTTGTATGAAATCGTTGACGCTTCATCCTCAATAAAAGCTTCTCTGTTCCTTGTGTGTGTGTTTCTTTTTTGAAAAAGTTTCATGCCTTGCTTTTGTCTGTGGTTTGTTATTCCCTTCGGTGATTCAATTGTGTGCAACCGTATTTTGCATTTGCATCCCACTCATCACTAAATTACTTAGTTCTCTGTTAGTGATTTGTGCATTTAGAAGCGATCAACGTAATTTGTTGAATCACTTACTGATATGAATCTTTGGGCCTAAGAAGCGCCTTTCTCTTCTATGCATTTGATTCTTATTGTTATTAATCACTTTAAACTACAATAAATAGAATCTCAGTTTTACATTTTCTGTTCTGTTAGGTCATTCTGATCCGGCTAAACTAAAGGAAGCAGCAAAAGATATACAGAAATTGTCTCCTAATGAGCTACAAAGGCGTCAAGTGGAAATAAAGGTGCCAATTATGTGCTAATTACAATATGAATATCATAAACACCAAATCTCAATTTCTACATGTTCACTGTTTTAGTTTTCACTTATATTTTCTTTAAGATACTTTGTTATTATTGTTTATTTAGTTAGTAATAATTATGATTCATATAAATTGATACAGAGCTTATTCTTTTACCTTCTGTTTCCCCAATCTTGTTTCTGCATTATGTTACGGGTATTTGCTTATTGGTGTTCTTATTTAACTGGTGCCTGTATTGTGCTGACGTAGGAACTGATGGAGAAGTTGAGAATCCCATCAGATGCAAAATTGATGCAAAGTGCCATAGATGACTTGACTAATTCCTCTCTGTCTTTGGAGGATCGCCATCGTGCACTAGAGGAACTTTTAATACTTGTGGAGCCAATAGATAATGCAAATGGTAAGTAGGGATGGATCATACAGGAGCAGAAAATTGTCACATTCTCTATCTCTGGAATCACTATCTAAATGTGCATTTGACATGCTATGGCTAGATATGCTATTTTGCACAGAGAATCCTGAGGTTGTTCTCACTGTGTTTTAAGTACTAAATATTGATGAATAAAGAGAGAGAATTAATTGAGTTTGATGATGATATTTGTGTGTTTGGATGCTTGACTGATGCTGTCAGTCATGTCTTTCCAAAGAGTGGTGTATCTCCCTGGTTTGTCTTGTTTATATTCTGATTCTTCTGATTTGAAGCTCCTTAGATTTTAATGGTGATTTCATGAAGTTCCTTCTGGGGCTGGTTTTGTGGCTGCGCAAGGCCAGTGGTAATTTTTGTTTGCATGCCTGTTGAGTTTAGGGTGTCATGCAGTAGAAGATTGTTGATGTTCTGCTTCTGTTCAATGTCGTCCTCATTTAACATTACATTTGCTGAATTCACGTCTACATGGTTCAGTTCGGGTATGCTAAAAGCATTTTGTACATCTTTTTTAATGCACTGGGACCTTGAGCTTCTTACTTTGTTCTTCTTGTATTTTCCAGATTTGAGCAAACTTGGGGGCCTCAGTGTTCTTATACAAGAGCTTAATCATGCCAACTCTGATATAAGGAGAATTTCTGCATGGATACTTGGGAAAGCATGTCAAAATAATCCATTTGTTCAAAGTAAGGTATGCTTTGTTTTCTTTATGGACTCTTCTAAATATTGAGTCACCATTTCATGAATAGTGTTCCGGTGAAGGTTCATCATTTATGTTTTATTCTTTTCTGCCTTGCCTTTTCTTTTTAAGATTTACTTTTTATTTTTGGGAATCTTTTTGTCCTGTTGGATTATCTTTTCTGCTTTTTACAATTTACAGAACTTTTAATTCTTTTAGGTTCTGGAGCTTGGGGCGCTGTCAAAGCTGATGAAGATGGTTAAATCTTGCTTTGTTGAAGAAGCCATCAAAGCATTATATGCTGTTTCTGCCTTAATACGAAATAACTTGGCTGGTCAGGCTAGTTTCTATGCGGAAGCTGGAGATTTGATACTTCAGGTGATCTAAAGACAGAATCATTTCCAGTTGTATAAGTTGACAATTCCAATTGACACTTTATGTTTCTCAGGATATACTAAGCAACTCGAGTGTAGATATCAGACTGCGCAGAAAAGCTGTGTTTTTGGTGGGTGATCTGGCTGAGTGTCATTTAGAGAACATGGAAAAGGATGAGTTGCCTTTTTTCAGCAATCGCTTCTTCTTGAAGTCTGTGGTTGATCTAACATCATCACATGATCTTGATCTCCAGGAGAAGGTGATTTTTTAGCCTTCATTTTGGTTTAAGTCTTGCATGTGTGCAAAAAGCATTGTCTTTGTTGCTGAATCGATAGTTTTGCATATTTCAAGTTTCTTAATGTTGCATATTTTTGTATAAAGTCTCAAATTGGCAACTGCCACTTTATTTGATCTATAGTGTTGTTTTATTTTCACTTACATCACCTCACTTGTGAGATTTACTTCAGGCCCTTGCTGCAATTAAGAATCTTCTGCGACTCAAAACAGTGGAGGCTCTGGTTTTCAAGGAGTTCTGTGGTTTGGAAGGTGCCTTGGAGAGAATGAGGCAGCAGCTACAAGATTTAATGCTGGAGGAAGATCACAGAGATTATGCAATGGAAGTGGAATGCCTCCGTAGAGAAGTGGAGCTCATATTCCGTGGAAAACTGGGAGTGCTATGATTCATGAGTCCTTGGATTTGATTTAATTTTATGAACTTACTGTTTGACAGGAATATATAAATGACAAGACTGGGTCGTCATCCTGGTTACGTGATGCCATCATTGACCAACTTATACTAATCATATTGCCGTACCTGTAGTTGATCTCTCAGGTGCTATAATGGCTACGTGGATATCGCTTATATTGATCAAGAGCGTCTCATTTGGCTCCGAGATCCCTTGCTTTGCTATTTTTGTTTAGTTTCTTTATGTTATAGGAAGAATTATATCGAGCTGAGGAACTGTTAGATATTAATAGATATGAAAAGAGGTTGACTTAGATGTGTCCTTAATATGTTTTTCATTTTATCATATGTATTATAGATTGTTTTTCTCGGGAAAATATTTTTATTGTAGGTTTTGTGTCTTGGTGCAGGATTTTGGTGAGAATTTGTCGCATATAATTAATGCAGTGTGCAACTAATTTCTATCCTACATTTTGAAATTGTGGTGTTTCATACTGAGCCCTTTTATGATGAGAAGAACAAAATAAGGCATTATTATGGGTATGGGTATAAATATGTGCATATGTATCTGTTGCATTTAAATATTTGCATGTGCAAAGACAAAATTTGGGTCCTTGAGCAATTGCTTGGGCTTCTGTGAGTGTGCTTCTTCTTCTAGTGTTTGATTGGGGTGATTCAAAAAAAGTGATTGGCTGAAAATGCCGCGATCTTGAAAGCATACTTTGAGCTTTCTTGCAGTCTCTTTCATACAGTGGTAGGGGCAGTACGTGGAGGCATGCTTTGAGCGCACATGGAATCTTTGTCATATAGTGTTAGGGGCAGTTGGAATGAGCTTTCAATTGTGTATCTACCCCCCTGCAGGAGCCAATTGCTCCAAATCCGTCAGCTGTCGTTGCCTGGGGCAGTTAGAGTGAGCTTTCAATTGTGTATCTAACCCCCTGCACGAGCCAATTGCTCCAAAGCCGTCAGCTGTCGTTGGTGAGGCATTTTTCATCGGCTTTTAAGAATTCTATGCCTCGGGCTTGTATTTTTGCCCAACCAGCATAAAAATCTTTGGAAGATACGTACAATGAGGAGTATTTTAGAATAGATTAATCTTACTGTTACCTCATAAAAAGATAGAGGAAACTGCTCGCTTTACCTTTTATTTGTTTCCTTTTCACACATTGGTCAGAAATAACAACTTTAGGCTTTTTAATATTTGTTTTTTTCCCTATTGTGAATAAAATATCTTCATATATTAAAAATGAGAAAAACCTTGAGGAAAAGAGGGAAGTATTACAAGCTCCAATTTTGTTTTTCCACTTTCCTTTTAGGTAAGAAAATTCACTCTCTTGTATTTATAAAGAGGCTCAAAATGAAAACCAATTATTGGTAGGAAATATTTTAATTTTTGATAAATATCATGTTCAATGTTGTTTGATTTTGCTTTTTTATCACTATGATAAATGACTTCTGATTTTTTTTAATATATATGTGTCTCTTAATTGTTAGATATAAATGTAAATCTATAACGTTGACATTGTGATTGTTATAAAAGAAAAAATTTTACCTCTGAGAATATTATAAAAGGGATCTATATTTTTGCCACACCTTGTGTAAAATATTCATATTTTTCTATCATTAAAATGGTAAGCTTTACTTGATAAATTATAGACGATTACAAATTTGACTATGCTTAAAGTTTTTTTTTTTTTTTTTGACTTCATGCAAGTCAAGTTTATTAATATGTTTGTTGGTGTTTTATCACATGGAGATTATATGTTGCATATATTATCCATACAAGGCCTGTAATGTTATACTATTATTGTAGATTATTTTATTATGATTGTGTGAAATGTTATATATGGTGTGTGTAATATTATGTTATCACTGTAGATTATTTTGTAATTTTTGTGTAATAATATGAAATGCATGTATATTGATGTGAATGCAATTCCTCTCATTAATAGTATTATTACCTTACAGAATGATGAATATTATAAGAGTTCTATTATCGTGTAATAGGACATAAGTCTAATTAAAAATTAGCTTATAATATGTTTGTTCTGAGTCTAAAATGTATATATATGCTTGTTATATATCTTAGATTATAGTCTCCTCGTTTGTTTTTGTTTCAAGTGGTGTCCTCTCTAGTGAGCTACCTGAGTAACACGGTATATATCATATACATAGTTGACTCTAGGGCTCAACAACATAGTTAAGTCTATTTTTTCATTGTAATTTACATATATAGATATATTTTATTATCTCACTACCTTTTATTTAACTCTCTTATCTTTGTATAGATAAAATTTATGATAATAAAATATTATAATTATTTTTATGAATTTACTATGCCAATATTATTGTGTTCGCTCTCTGAGTATATGCATATTTTATGTTAATCTAAGATATCTAATTTTAAAGTAATTTAAGTTTTTTTTTAGGTCTTTTTTTTTTTGCAATTAATCATGAAAACTCTACCAAGAAGATTTTTCTGAATTGATCTATTTATAATGGATTCGATTATGAATCAATCATGTTTGAATCAAGCCTTTAAAAATTATAGTACCTGATCAAATATGAGGGAGGTTTAGATCTTTGACTTAGATATATAGATTATATCTGTGCTATTACAAAACATTTTTTTTTATCTTTTATATTACAAAAATTTGTTCTTGAATAGTTTTGGAGGTTTTCAGAAAATACCCTTGCCCTTTATGAAGGCCAAAGCACGTACAAAAGGTTGATATCCTTAGATGATTTTAGTGAAAATTTGAAAAAAAATAACATTATTAGACGATTGGGTGGAGTGACATAATAATCCATTATGCACACTAAATAAAGAACTACATGTATTAAAGAGAATGTTATACATACAAAATAAAATATTACACATTAATATCGTATGCAACGAAGAGAACATTACACACAAAATAATACACGAACCAAAAAGAACATTTTACACGTACTAAATTGAATACTATATGCATAATAATACACATATCGAAGTGAGACAATGCAACATACATGAGGTGCATTAATATGAATATTAATACACAAGGCATGCAGAATAACCTAAGGGCTAGATGAACTGATGTCAAATGAATCCAAATGAAGCCAATGTATCAACTTGATGTTGAAAGCCAACTTACATGCTCAAAGATCAAGTTTTTACTTAAAAAATAAAGACTCAAGCATCATCAGAACAAAATGAAAACTTTTTATGTTGGTTTGCTTCATTTTAACCTACAATTTGTTTATGAAATCAACATCTTAGGTAACAATCAACCGAAAAAAAAGATAATCTATGCGTGAACAAAATTTTTATACCAAAATAGAAAATTTAAACATTATCTTATCGAGTTTCGTTGAAATGATGAAAATAACACCAAACTTTACAAATGATCGGTGAAAAATGCTGTAACAAGTCGTCATGATACCAATGTTTAGAGGAAATGCAAAAATTTAGAGAAAAATGAAATACATATAAGTGCTTGCTTTACTTTTAAGTTTTAAGAGAAATTTCAAAAGGTTATTGAAGTTATAAATTTGCTTTGACAAATGAGGTATTTTTGTTCAAAAGTATGTATAAAAAAACTAGAAAAACTTAAAGTGAGTAAACATGAATATTTTTAAAACTTGCATTTTCTATGGGTACATTTAAAAAATTTTTACTATAAAATATTAGAATAATTTGATGAAATGATTTTTTGTGAAAGTCATTAAAGAGAAATAATCTCCATATTTTGAAACTTCTAATAATTTTCAAATATGACAAATATCCTTTTATTTTTTATTTTTGGTTTTTCTTCCAAGTTTTGACTTTTTTTTTCATCAAATTCATTATTTTTTTAATCAAGTGATTTTTAGGCAAATATTTTTAAAAAAATCTTGAACTATATTCATGATGATTGATCAAACTTTATTTTTAAGAAAATAACGAAACAAACATTTTTTTTCAATAATTAGTGAAACAAACTCCAAGCTTTAATGCAGTTAAAAACAAGGTTAATAATAGGTAAGATTGTTTTTGCCAATTTAATTTTTTCTCTATGCATCTTTGACATTTTCACTCTACAAAAATTAAAGCTTAAGGCCCTCTACAAAAATTAAAGCTTAAGGCTCTCTCTTCATCTTTCTCTTTGCACTAGCATTTCTACAAAAATGAATTTATTAAAAAAATTAATTGTATAATTGATACAGATATTAACTCATTAAAAAAATTCCAAGATAAATATAAAGTTGGCAGAAACTTAAGCTTACTAATTTCACACGACAAAAATTCAGATAGAGACTTCCTATAAAGGATGAGACTTTGCAATCCATGAGCTCAATAAAACTTCAATATAACTTATTATTCCTAAAATTTACATGAGTTAAATAGAGAGAGACCTAGAGAGAATAAACTTGTAGGCTTTTTTCTTTGAAATGCTGTTAGGCACAACTCTTGTTCTTTGCATGTAATCCCATTCCATGGACAAGAGTTCTCATATAGGAGTTATAGTTATTCAAGGTCCATTTTAGATCTTCATAAATGAACTGCGTGGATGATAAAAGTGCATAACCTTCATCATTTAAAGCATCCAGTTGACCATCAAAGTTGTTGACAAGAGCAACTAAGTAACTAAAGCTAACATATCTCATTATAAAGTGACCATTTAACAAAAAAAAAATAAAAAAATGTAGATGTAAAGTTAGCTTCAGAGTGTTAATTTCTAATATCATAGAATTATCATGATGCATCGTGAGGAAAAGTATGAAAGCAAACATCAACATCTCTAGCACCTTCCAAATAAAAGTTGTAAGGCTTTGTTTCAAACCCACTCTCATTTTACAACAACATATAAGAGTGGCAATGTAAACCCATAACATGCTTAAGGTACTCTTAATAGAATTGCCTCATTGTTTCATTAATTTTGGTTATTAGAAATAATTGTTTATGAAATAAATGTTGCAACTTAATGTACAATTAAGGAAACTTGAAGGTCGAGAACTAGGACGTTTTGCAAGATAAGTTAAAGGTAAATATAAGATATACGTCTATGACAAGGATCAAAAAATGAGGTTAGGCGGTTGATAACTATACGAAATGGCTTATAATCCCTTAGTAGATTCTCTTATTAGGAAAATAATGAAACCTACTTTTGAGGGTGAACAAAGAAAAAAAAGAATATTGGAACAAATCTTTCTTATATTGAAACAAATAAGAGCACTTACATCCATTTTTGACATACCAAATTCATTGTTTTTCCCACCTACCCACTTTGATGACGATGGCTTCAATGTGATTCAAATGTTTAATGGGTATGTTTTAATGGATGTTGTATGTTTTAATTAAAGTAGAATCAATAAACCTAGTTAACTGGTGAAGCTTTTGTGATGGCACAACATAAAGAATTCAAACTAAGATATATGTTTATATTATATCAATTGAATTTAGATTTGCATGACATATTGTATTAATGTAGCTCAAATTTAACAAGATTCATGTTTTTAAATTATCTCACTCAACCTAACTTTTTATGATATCATAATACTACTAAAGCATCAAAGGAATTTTAACATTTACAAGACTTTTATCAAACCTAAATAACATTTTTTACGCTTATAGAGGATGTAATATCAATCACTTAATATTCTTAATAACTTTTTAAGAGTGAAATATATTAATTTGATTGTCAAAATTTTTTTTAATCAATTTTTCATACTCTCTCCCTCTTTAAAAAAAAAAATCATATATACATTTTTTTCAAAGATGATATCAAGTATTATTTATTATTATTTTTAATAAATGAAGTTTCCCAGCCGAATAATTTAAAGATATATGTATTTGATGTTGTTATGATCAATTAGAAATTTTGGTTTCATTTGTGAATACATATTAAAATTTGTCATGGCTTTGGCTAAAATGGTTTACAAATGGATTCAGTAAAGAACATTGAAATTATAGAAAAAAGAGAATATTTTAAAAGATTTAATGAAAGGGTAATTTGGTTAACTGATTTTATTTTTTAAAATATCTTTGATGTTAGGAAGAAAATAGCCCATGTCATGCCCAACTTGAATTGATTAACATGTTAGCAGAAAAGAAATAGAAAAAGAAAAGTTCAATGGTGTCCAAATCCCAAAAACCTGATTCAAGATCATGCTCTGACCCATTAAATGCAATTTTGTAAGTCAATAAGAACAAATTAAATGTTGAATTATTTATAAAAAAATAAGAAAACTTAAGTGCTTTTTAATTAATAAAAATATAATTGTCAAATCTCAATACCCATTAATTTAAAATAATTAAAAACATTTACGTTATTATTTTGAAGGACATTTATTTTATTAGACTGCTGGGATTTTGACTTTTTCACAGATTTACTTTTATTTTTTCATTTACTTTAAAATGGTCTTATTTGGAAAAGAAGGAGTCTACTGTCTGCACAGATTGAAATTGGCATTTTTAATTTTAAATGTGATAATAATTAAATTAAATGCGTAGGTTGAATATGTCTAGGTCTCCTAAGATTGCTCAACCGTCTCATTTTTCCAACCAGTCTTCCCATTGTGGCAGACTAGTGCACCAGCCAGGAAACAATCCAATCGGGGCTCGCATGGCAACGCAAATCAGTGCTGCTGTGATCCTCCCCAGATCCAAATCGACCTCGCTGTATTCCTCATCTCTCACTGTCAATGAGGTGCGAGGTGGAATCCTGCGAGTGCCACCAAAAAGGAACTTGATCGGACTCGTATGTTGCAGCAGCAACAATAGCAGCAGCGGCGCCGGCGGTGGTGGTGACGGTCAAGGTGGAAAGAAAAAGGGCGTGCCTAATTCCAATTACGTCGTACCTCTCGACAAGTCCTTCTCACCTTTGTCTTCTTCGTGCATCACTCGCCCTCTAGTCGAGATCCTACGAGACCTCAACAAGAGGATCCCCGACAATATCATCAAAACTCACCATCCTCGCTTTTCCTCATCTTCTACCTTCGTCCCTTGGTATGTATATTCTATTTTTACCCCTGCTCTTTCTCCTCCTTTGGTGAACACTGATGTCCTCCCCTCTCCTCAACCCATTTGTTATAATTATCTTAGAGAGTACTGATCATTTGTCCTGTCGGGTCTGCTCTGGTCTAGGTACCATGCTAACCGGATGCTCAGCTTCTACGCCCCCGGTTTGTCCCTTTTTACCTTATTCAATTTATTTCTGACCTTTCTTTACCTTTTCAGCATCAACATGCAATTTTATGAGCTTCTAATTATCCTCGTACCGAACATCTTCTCTACAGGGTGGTGCGGGGAAGTACGTGATGTTATATTCTCTGACAATGGAAGTGTCACTGTTGTCTACCGTCTAACTATTCGAGGCTCCGATGGAGAGGTAAATTCCTTCAATTTCGTCCGTCCTCTACTTTCTTTTGTAAATTTTTTGCTATATATTTCTTCTAACAGGAGGAGCGTCTCCTTTCCTTTGTCTTCATTGCTATTTTATATGGCATCTACCATGCCCTTAGAATTCAACACTAATTTACCCTTTAGTCTATTAGCTCATGCCAAGATTATATCACATGCCACTTGCAGCTGTAAGATAGGCAACAAAGCAGCAAGCCACCAAAATGATTTAAAAAGAAAAAAAGAAATCATAGAGAAGGGCTTGATGCCTCGACCTTTTTAAGAATCAACAAGCTCAAGACTTGCTTAGCTAAAGTTATCTCCATCCCTTCAATCTAAGCCCACCATTCAATTTTATTGATCTTGTATTTTCAATTTTCTTCTAGCATTCTTCTTAGTTGCGTCTATTGATAGGTTAGGTATTCTTAGAGACAATTTGGATACAAATTAGTGCCGGTATAAATTGGCACCTCTCATGATATGCTTTAAGAGGTCAAAATGTTATAAAAACTCATGAATTTTTCTCTTGACTTTGCTCAACTTGAAATCCTATATGAAAATCAAATTTTGACCTCTTGCAGCCTTTATAGGGAGAGGAAATTGAAGTGTTTGGTACAGATTTCTCTGGATTTTCTGGAATGTTGAAAACTTTCCTCTTTTCTTTGGAGTCAGGTTGGAAGCTTTGTTTGATAGTCCAGTTGTGCTGCCTCCTAGAATACGCAGGACTGATGTGAACAAAAACCTAACTTTTTCAATGAATGAACATTTAAAAAGAGACAGAAGTTTGATATTCTCGATGAAAGTTATGATAAGAGAAGCTACATGTAAGAAGTTTGATATTCTTGATTAAAGTTTATGATAAGAGAAGTTACATGTGGCTGGCGTTTTTGAAGTTGACCTCTTAAAAGCCTATGACCTCCTCAATTGGTGATTGTGGAATAATCTAATGTTGAAAATCTTTTGATCATATAGCAGTCAATGCATTTAGATCTTGTTATCCATTATGTACTTTACTCCAACCCTTCAGATTTAACAATCCTGCCTCACAAGTAGATGACATATACATCCATGTGGCCTTGGCATCCTATTAACCTATTATATACTTTGCAACTTTCGTGGCCTATCACAACACCATATGCCCTGACCATACAATAGCAGAATAAAAAAGAGAAGCTGCACTTATAAACCTCAGGTACTATGTTGCGATCCTTGCAATTTGACTTTCGCTACTGGTGGGAAATTGAGTGCATGTATGGGTGCACATTTTGTAGACTACTCTTCTGGTTAGTCTTTCTTCTTGCTATTGGTCAATGTAATAGGGACAAGAGTTAATTGGGTGGCAAGAGTTTAGGACCCCTTTTATTTGAAAGCCCAAATGAATTATATATGTGGCTTGGAACAGATTTTTTTTTTGCTGATTATACATTTTGGTGTCAGTTAGCCTTCCCTGAGTTTAAGAGCGAACTTATTTACCAATTTGTTCGAAGTTATATCTAAGTGTCACATACATTTTTATTTTCTTCAACTAAAGTGAAAAAATAAAATCCGTGAAATGTGTTTGCACTTGCTCTAAGTTAGAGAAATCTGAGCGGGTAATTGCAGTTGGAGAAAAAGGAGACAGCTTCTTTGTTGAAAATAAGCGAGAGAAGGTAGAGGGATTTCCGTTGGATACCGCCATTGTCAAAAGGAATGAAAAAAAGAAAAAGCAATGACACCAGCATTTTAATTCCTTGATCGATGGTATTTGGGCACTAGGGTATCAAGTTGATGGCAACACATTTCTTAGTTGAATGGCTATGTTCCTATATGTGATTATACATAAAACTCAGTCACTTGAATCGATGCTCTTAATAATAAGAGTTAATGTTTCATATCATTACGAAGCCTGTCTAGCATTTCTTTGTGTGATTTTAATTGCTATTGAACCACATAAATTCAACAAATACATGTTCACTAGGGTTGTATCATGTAAATTTATGACACAATTTCCTGATACAGGCACACCGAGAATCGACTGGGACAATATCACCCAGTGATGGTCATGAAGATCCAGTTGCTGCAGCAGAGGAAATAGCATTCTGCAGAGCATGTGCTCGTTTTGGTCTTGGCTTGTATCTGTATCATGAAGAATAGATGCTATGGACATAGTGGTTAATATTTCGGATGATATGTCCAGTGGTTTGTTTACTTTGTTGAGAAATTACTTTACTTCTGCATTGCTAGGTGATGTAAATATCCAGGAATTTATAGTCATCCTGTTCATTGTGGGAACCAAGTCATGCTTCCATTTTAAAAGCTAGTTTATTAACAGTTGATGGGAGTTTGGACTGCAACAGCAATTACCCATAACCTCCTTTACTAATTTTTGAGACGCCAAGTGAAAGAGATTCTTCCTCCTGGACATATGCATATGCTTTGAAGGGGGAACAAGTAATGTAAGTTTACCTCTGGCTTAGGTCTATCTCATATATCTGCCTCCAAACAGCACTGAGTGGGATTCAGGAACTGTAAAAATCTTGATTGGACTTTCATTATCTGTAATTGGGATCTTTTGGAGAAATTTAATATCATGTAACCATCTTCTTCATGATATGGTCACAAGTTTCAAGCGCAATAAAGAAAACTAGATTTACAAGAGGGAAATTTAGGGCTGATGTGGGACCTGCATTCCCCATCTCTATTACTGAAGCAAATGAATGCATTTTACCTCATGGTGCTTTCCCAACCCACTGGAGACCATCTCTTCACTAATTATCATTCATGAGATCCTTATATATGCCTGAATGCATACAGGTATATCTTTTGTATACCAAGATACTCTTATGAAACAAATAACATGAAAATTTTAACTGTTTACAGACTGATCAGTTTTTCATTAAGATCACATGCAAAATAGGAAAAACAAATTGATCAGTCAACTATTTCACTGTCACTGAACATCCATGATTTGATACAAAATTTACATAAAATAAGATCATCCAGACGAACATATGCTAGAATGATCCTTGGTAAATCTTCTTGATTGTAAAAGCCTTGTATAAGCTAAAAAAGTCTGTTTCTATTTGGTTTTGCCTGGTTTTACTCATCACTCATGGCCTCAGAAGTTTTGGGCCTGTGTTTGAAGCCATCCAGGATGTGATTACGTCCACAAGCAACTCAACATCCTTGGAAATTTCAGCACGAAGGATCCTTGAGTCCACGCCTAAGGAATTGCCTACTTCTTTGGCAACGGTCTCCCATGGTGTCCCAACAGTCAGATTTGCCAAAAGTTCACTTCCCCGATTTACTGCATCTGCCATTGCTGGTGGAACATCTGGTAGAGCCTGCAAGATTGATGTGCAGAGTAAGTTGCCCACCTTCTTCATCAGGCAATTGAGCATAACAAATACTTCATCAAGCTGCATGAAATATGCTCTTAAACCATCTTCAAGTGTATCATTCATCCAAAATCATCAAGTTATACTCTAACTGAACTTCAATGGAAAAGAGAAAAAAGAAATGGTTTCCTCAAGCGTACTGCAATTCATAGGTTGGTGCAAATATACCTGTTGCAAAGGAAGGCCATGACCTCCTGGCAGTAAACGAATTGACATGTCTAACATTGAACTGATGGCTGAATCTGAACTAAGCACCTGAGCCAGTGTTGAAGTCTCATCAATTCCGTCATCCTTAAACTTTATTAGAAGGTTCCTGGATATTCCATAGTACGACTTTATCTGAAATAATACAATGTGTCATTGAAGGAAGATGTAGCCAACAGAAGAGTTAACGATAAGAAACTTCAAGTATAGAAGGGATTTAGATATTATGGAAGTGCTTTCTAAGACAAAAAAGTCTCATCCTGGACCTTTGCAACTATGATATACTAGAAACTCCAGAATAAGTATGGTAATGGATCAAAACAAGACTGGATAAAGTAAGACCTATAAATTGTCAAATACCATTTCCAGGTCACAGTTCACTGCAACCTGATATACTAGTACTAAAGCATCAACAGTTGTCATTACATGCCTTTAAGAAAGACTGACCAATTTATCAGAGTGAACCAAACATAAAAAAAGAATTTTCTAGGATGATAAAAGATGCACATACATGCAAGCATGAAAGACAGTAATAATGAAGGTGTAGTACTAGTTACAGATTCCACATACAAGTCTCCGGGTTTCTTCTGGTTTTGGAGTAAAATCTTCTCTTCCCTTAACCAAGTCCATGTACAAGGGAGGAAGTTGCTCAACCAAAGGAAGAACTTGCTTCATAATGGGAGGACTAAGGTTCTCTATCTGCTTTAAAGTCATCTCTGCCTGCAAGTAAATTTTTAAAATAGGAGATCATTTATAAATCAATTAATACTTATGGTGAAACAACAAAGGACGTTGCTGATGATGAGGGGAAAAAAATATGGAACAATTTTGTAGAATAAGTATAACAAAAAGCATTCTTCACATGAAGCTAGAAGATATTATATAAAAGTTGAAGAGACATAATAACCAGGCAATGTCAGAATCAAATTGTCTTTACTAATAGATAAAGCCAAAAATGCAGACCAGCTTTGGGATTCATGAATGATAATGAAAGCTACTCTGCCATTATCTTCAGATATGTAAGGCAATGTGATAACTTTAACAAAAGGTGTCAGTAGAAGATATCTCTTGTCCTTGAGTTGGATGACAATGAAGATGAATATATGACTTCAACAAAAGATACAGCATCCTCAACTCAGGAATTCACTGGCTGATAAGCAGTGAAAAAATATCTTCAAACATGTAAAGACAGATGCAATGAAAGAAAAGTGGCCAGAGATGCAAAGATCCATTGACCAGGATGTGGTAAGGAAACAGAGAGGAGAAACGATATGAAGGAATGCCAGGCTACTGATAGCAATAAAAAATAGTTCAACAGCAACAAAAGGATGGTCCTTAAATACATAGAATTACACAAGATACTTGGGGACTCTTTGTGGAAATTATAAACTCAGTTCTGATGCTTTTCCACGAGTTCACCGGAGTTACAACCCTTCTCCTCACAACCAGTTAAAAGAAGAAAAGAGGATATATTGTGATATAGTACTTGAAGACATGACAGTAATAATAATAAAGAAAAGCATTGATGATGAACTGGAAAGCAATCTAAAATAACATGCTTCTAAAATATTATCCTATCATCACAAACACAAGCTAGGGCTTTGATCCTCACCCCGAGGCGCACTGTTGGTGATGATGCAATCTGACTTAGAACTGGTCCAATGCTTTGGGCCATAGGGACAATTATAGGCGAGAACAAAGGGATAGCTAAACTTGCTTCCTGTAACCATGAGAGGATATTATCAAACTCAAATCCATGAGTAACACATTTACTGACAAATGCTGGACAAAAGAGAAAACAAAAATATGCACCATTAAATTAGTTTGATGTGAGGAGAGCGCAAATACTCACATAAACAGTAAAATTGAATCCATTTGCATTAAAACTGGGTAAGGAACAGATGGGCAACCCCACTCTTTCATAGAATACTTCTAAATTCTACTAAGGATGTTTTCTGCTAAGATGTTGCATTTTTGCCTTATGGGAGAAATCCGGCAGAAACTTTTAGGTGGCAACTGAAGACCATATTCTCTTTGATAAACCCAGTTCTGTCTCGCAGATAAAACATAAATGTGAGAATTCAAGTACCTTGTTGTTGAATGCCAACAATACATTCCCACTTCTCTGCACAGCGTATCTTGATCCTGAACAAACAAGTCACTAGTCTAATAAATTGCTGCAAGCCAAATCAGTACACTTCTTTCTTGGTAAGGCAAATTAATTGCATTCTTAAATATTAACATCAATAAATTATGGAAGGAATAGGTGAGCCTTTGATAGCACGGAAACACCAAGTGGTGTGCTATGTGAGTCTTGGCTTAGAGTATTCAAGTTTTGGGGTTCGGGGGATAATTTTGTAAATGAGGAGTTTACAGCTGAATTCATATATCTACTAACCAAACAGTATCGACACAAATGTAATGGGTTGCATCCTATGGGTGCCAGTAAATAATACACTTTAACTTGTTTCTGCTCAAAAAAAAAAAAAAAAGGGAAGATTTGTATTACCAATCAGAAGGTGGATGACAGATCCCAAAGAATGGCCAATTCCGAAAGTAGGAAGATCCTGCACCTGTATGGTATGACCTTTAGACTATTTTGCCTCAATAAATTTACTTTTTTATTTGCTTCTTTTATGTTCCAGGTACAAATAAACAATCTTTGGACTATTTTTGCAGTTACATTTTTTTCCCCTTTTTTATGCAAAAGAAAAACTTTGAATTGAAGCAATTATACTTCTGCAGACTATGTATCAAAACTCACTGTTTCTTGTAGAAATCGACAACATCTATCAAATTTAAATTGTGTTTCATCTGCAATGGAGAAGTGGTCAAATCCACTAGCATATGGTGTTGCGATCACCAAAACTCCCCTGGATGACCAAAAAGGTTTGACAGTCAATTTCATTGATTTTAGCAGCAGATGACAGTAAGAACCCACCCCACCCAAACTAAACAGCATAGGAAACAACCAATAATGAATCAATGGTTTTTTACATCTAAAGGCTGAAGTCCAACTTCTAACCCAAAAATAGTGCCCAGTGAGCAGAATCTTAAGAGGAATAGTGAAAGAATTTAATTCAGTAATCATAGTTTTTCCCACGTGACATAATATTGAGGAAAGCAAATAAGCATGGAAAGTAAGTAACCTTAATATTGGCAAAGAAAGTAAATATTGGTAAAGAAAAACATTTATTTTGCAATAATAACTCAAGACATGAAGCACAGGAACAACTAACTAGACAATTAAAAATACATATGAACATAAATAGTCTAACTATTGCACTACAACGACTCACTTTTCTGAAAGACGCTCAAGAAACAAACGATAGGTGATCTGAGGGGCAGCACCAACAAATATACCACCAACAAAATGAACAACAAACTTGGGACGTGAGTTCCTTGGTTTGAGGACCCATGCTCCCTGAGATGGTATTACGAACCAAATAAGATTACATGAAATATCTATTTAGTACAAAATATTATATATTTTCCAAGTCTATATATATTACTATCCAACATATGTAACATTACTAGACTTAGGGTTCGACGTTATGCATTTATAGATAATGAGTCACCGGAACAACAAAAATGGCACGTAGATTTGGGCACCATCCGAATTGAAAAACTTACATAACAGCCAAGTAGCCATATCAAGGGACTCTATGTAGGCTTTGAAACCTCTTTCACCTAAAACTTCAAGTGTTACGACAACGTCCAAATCTTTATATTAACCATAAATTTAACCACGCTGAATCAATGTGAGATTGATATCCAACAGGTTGACCCCAGCATTGAACTACTTAAAAGTTGTTTTTAGCCTTCAAAAATGATATCTGACATGCAATTATGACTTTTGAAAATGATGCATAATGTGACAATTTGTTATTAAATTTCCTGGTATGTTACAGCATGAGTGAATTGTTTGGAAAATGATAGGCATTTCTAACTAGGAAGCTCATGCCGGTACCACCAGTTTCAAACCTTGTAACAAATTCTTGGAAAAAAAAAAAAAAGCTTTGTGGGTTTTGTTTTGTGTTGTTTATTGGACATTTATTCTCTGTCTTCATGTTTGAAGGCCTCATGAGCTTCCATTTCCTATACATTAAGAACAAAACATGTGACAAGAAACATTTGAAGCCAAAGCTACTCGCAAACAGTTAAGGGTTCCTGATTCCCACATAGCTTCACCTTATGTCCAAATTTGATCAAAATAAAACTTAACATCATGGACACTATGTTCGAAATGATCCTAAGAAAGAAACAAATCAAGCATAGGAGCTCACAGAAACAGTAAGTTAGGGTAACTACTTTTGTAATGATTTCATATGATAGGCAGAGTTCTTGCTTGGGTTCCTGATTCCCATATAGCTTCACCTTATGTCCAAATTTGATCCAAATAAAACTAACATAAGGGACACTATGCTCAAAATGATCCTTAGAAACAAATCAAGCATAGGAGCTCACAGAAACAAGAAGTTAGGGAAACTACTTTTGTAATGATCCATATGATAGGCAGAGTTCTTACTTCTTCAACCACAGATCACAGCTGCTAGAAGGACAGTAAGTTGACAAGTTGATACATGTAAATTAAGCTAAAGGGTAATTTAGCAAAAAAAAAAAAAGTCAAATCATAAAACACCTCAACTTCAGTCCAATCAGCAGAACCACCCCAAGCATCTTGAGATTGCTTTACTGTCTCAGTAAGTAATCTGAAAATATACAGAACAAAGTATTAGCAATTCTCATAGTCCGGGAGATGGTCAGGGGCGAGAAATTAAAGGCTAAGGGTTGGTACCTTTCAATATCAGCATAAAGTTGAATTCCTGAAGATTGTGATTGTTTCCTGTTGGTATCATCATAGTTACAGTAAAATCTACCAGGAAGTGTTTTTGCCACCTGGAAACGAAGGCGACGAGGATGAAGGTGACCGGAGTCGGAGGAGAAGAAACTGCTGAAGAATCGACTCCGACACTGAATAAACGGCGACGATATCCACAGGCAACTTGCCATCGTCTTTCCTCAACCCCTAAATCTTAATCCTTCTTAGTTCCTGTGGAGTGCAGACATACCTCAGACATGCGACAAGGTGCCACCGATGAACGCACAGGATAGGTAATACCAGGGATTCTTTGCCTGTTTCAATGAACTGACTGCTTCTCCTCTTCTATTTGCGTAGATATCTTAAAAGTGAATGATCTTCGCATTCTTTTTAATTATATTATTTTCATCTAAGAAATAGGAAAATTTTGAAATTAAAGGAAATCATTTTCGTAGATTGAACAATTAAGTGAAATTACAATTTACCTCTTCTTGTATGAACATTTATTAGGGAGATTTATTCATATCGATCAATATTCTCGTTAGGCAAAAAATATATATATATATGTGCATTTTGGTAGTATATATTAATTTAATTTAAGATATGTTTGAAAATTAAATGGGTATTCGAATAGAGCTTATTTTGCTGGCTGGAAAAGAGCAAAAGAGGGCCACTCATTTTCTGACGTAATGAAGCCAGGGGGTGAAGGCATTCCGTCAATTTCCACTTGTTTTGCCTGCGAAACCTACTATCTCTGTGCTTAGGTGTTGCCCGCGACACTCAATGTTGTGCCTGAAGAAGACCAAGAGGAAGCAGAAGAGGAAAAGGGAGCCCAAACAGCGTCTTCCACTTTGTTGCCGGCGGCACTGGGCAGCTGTAGCGGCAGGATTCGTGGCGGCGCTGTTTATCTTGTTCTTGGTCCTGGCTGTGCCCCTTCAGTCATGTTTTGCTATCTTTGTTCGCAGCTCTGGCCATGGTTCTCAAATGACCATCCAATTTGATGTGTTGGCAAACACCACTATCCCTCTAAAGACGAACTTTACAGTTCCTTACCATTACAATTATTCCAACTTTCCTTCTTCTTCCTCTAATTTCGGGGACGCAGATGGAGCAGAAACAGCATCCCGAGGCCCTTATCACGATTGGAAACTTTTTGCTGCGGATTTCCAGCAAATGATGCGTAGTTTCAAAATGTTCGTTTATCCGGACATATCGGCTGACAACGACCCATTCGCTCCAATCTTCCGTCCCCACCCGGACCCCTTCAATCCGAGACTGAGGAACTACTTCAGCGAACACATGTTCAAGGTGGCTCTTTTACGAAGTTCTCTGATCACGCCCAATCCTGAAGAAGCCCATTTGTTCTTCTTGCCGTTCTCCATCAACAGCCTGCGGAACGACCGTCGCGTCCATTCCGAGATATTAATTTCGGAATTCGTGGCCCAATACACGACCAGAATTAGCCGCCAGTTCCCCTTCTGGAATGCCTCCGCCGGTGCTGACCACTTCTACGTCTGCTGTCATTCGGTAGGGCGAGAGGCTGCCTCGAGGGATCGTGATTTGCATGGTAATTCCATTCAAGTCACATGCTCCTCCAGCTACTTCCAACGCTTTTATGTCACCCACAAGGATGTTGGGCTGCCTCAGGTTTGGCCTCGCTCTCACCGGGATGCTTTGACTCCGCCACATGCCAGGTATGGGTATCATATCTTATCTCGCATCAAGCATTGCGCTACCCAATCTCTGCTCTGTTCTTTTGGCACCTTCGTCTTCCGTTCATATGCAGCGATATGTTCTCATTACTATCGATTGTCCGCTTTTCTGAACCTCATATTTGTGGTAACCTGTGGCCTGTGGGCGTTGTTACTCTCTCTGTCTCGCTGCAGGCATAAACTTGTTTACTTTGCTGGACGCATCAAGAATTCTCATATTCGCCAGCAACTTATAACTTTATGGGAAAATGACACTCATATGGACATATTCCACGCAAGTTCGTCTTTCCCATATGAAGAAGGCTTCAGAAGGAGCAAATACTGCCTCCATGTTAAAGGTTATGAGGTTAACACTGCAAGGATCAGTGATGCTATACATTACGGTTGTATCCCTGTTATACTTTCCAACTACTATGATCTTCCATTTGCTGATGTCTTGGACTGGAACAAGTTTTCAGTCATCATGGATCATCGCCAGATTGCCTTCTTGAAACAGAGACTGTTATCCATTACTAAACAAAATTACTTGAGCATGTTTCATAATCTACTTCAGGTTAGAAGACACTTTACGTGGCATCAAACCCCAAGGGGGTATGACTCCTTTTATATGACGGCTTATGAATTATGGCTAAGAAGAAACATACATCGTGTATCCTCCAAGGTCCCATTCTAGTTTTTTGTAATTGATCTGTATATTATCTAGTCATTGCAAACATACGGAAAAATTGATCTGCTCCCAGCAAATTATATATGTGCTGTTTTTAGACTGTTCTACACAGAGTGACTGCTGTGGTTTTCATTATTCTGTATCCATTCTACTGATATGATATCCGAAAATTCATGAGGCCAGAGAAATCTGTAACACGGGCTTTCTATGCTTTCTGGTCATAGCCACGCTGGATTCTATCTTCTGAAGAGCATGCCATATCTCCCTTGTCATGGATTCAGACCAGGAGGTCTTGATTACTATGCAACTGGTTTACTGTTTTGGTTCAACTTAATGCAGTTAGGCACAAATGATTCACTTTACACTCTGCACAGAAATTAACATCAGTGATCCGAAGTAAACTCGTTAGTATCTTCCATATGAGCATGCCTTGATAGCAAGAATATTCATTCCTCTTCAACCTCAACTGTTTTTCCCTCTTAAAACACCAAGGCAAAATTCAAGTAAATTTATATGCTTGGCCAACAAAGAAACTATGGTTGAACATGCTTTGATAGCACTTGGTACCAACACTACAGAGGATGTCTATGGACAGGTGTCTCTTATGGTGGAAATCTGACCACCCTCACGGCGCAGACACACTGGGATGAACAAAGACTTAATCTTGTTGCACTCAAGCTAACTCAAAACATATATAGAAAACAAGTAGGATCGTTCCAGTAAAAGTCCATCCAGTTCCACACATGAACCAAGACTTAATCTTGCTGCACTTAAACCAACTCAAAACATATAGAAAACAAATAGAATCGTTTCAATAAATGTCTACGCAATTCCACACTGGTGTACATGAACAAAGACTTAAACTTGCTTCACTTAAGTTAGTTCAAACATATACAAAACAAGTTGAAAAGTTTCAATTGATGTCTACAACTCCACAATGAAAACAGCCAAAGCATACAGAGAATTTCACTGAAACACATCACTTTTAGTTATAAAACATAATAGCAGCATTTTATGGCCTTATTCTGTAAGATTAAAATTATGTGGAGTGCTCAACAGGGTTGGACTGGTATGTACGTCGCCTGAGCTGGGATTCTGAGTTTGGCTGCTGCAGAAAGATTCTCGTTGGATCATTAGGGTCAACATACCTGCAACAAGGGCAATTGTCATATACCAAACATGCCATCTCCCTTTTTAGTCTCTTCAAATTCATAGTAACTTACGCATGTCTCATCATTTCATCCACTGGAGTATGTGCTGCCTGTAATGGATCCACTCGTGATTGCACAGGTGACTGAGACTGTTGATTATATTGCCTCACTGACGAAATCAAGTTGAAGAAAAGTGGAACAAAAGTGCCACAGCCCCCTTCCTTGAACAAAATCTTGAATGAGTGAGTGGAATAGAGGGCCCTGTGCTCGTTTTCTGGGACCACCTGCAGTTCAAATGTACCAAGACAGCACAAGTTACCGATGTATTTACTCGGCTGAATTCAAACAACTAACAGACTGGTAGCAGTCAACAACTAAAGGTCTTCCACTGGTATACTTACAGGTTCTACATGACCAGAAATATTGTTGCAATGGAATATTGGTTGGTTAAATTTTTCACCATGGACATAAAGCTGCACATTAAAGCAAGTTATGAATAACTAGAACCTCAATGCATGGTTGTAGACATAGTTCAGATAAGAGAAACCAATAGACAGGGCTAACGTGAGATACTGTAAGAAAAGTGAAACAAGAAGCAATTTCTAAACTGCCAGCTTAACTAGAGGAGAGCTTAAGAGCATAAAAGTTTAAAGAAGCCAACAAAGGCATTCCATCAGGATTCTTAAATAAAAAACATGTACACTTGCAGGCAGCAAACAACATGAGAACGACTTTTTAGCCCCAAACACCATCAAGCTCTGAATCAATTATCAACAAAACTAAAGCAGATTTACCTAACTATTTAGCACCAGAAATTTGCAAAACATAACACTAACGATTTCACTATCTTCACAACTAAACCAACTGACTGATGCATAATGATCCAAGACAGACATTTTAAGAGAGATAAGAAAATGAAAAACTTTAGCAGCCAACCCAGAATAGTCAAATCTTAGGCACCCCATTGTTGCAAACTCTTTCATATCCAACCAATGGATTTCACAGATGAACTTATATATTAACATACCAGAGGCATGTCAAAAGCCGCAAAGTCTCCAACAGGCTTACTCGCAACAAAGACCATGCGTATGTTAGATAAGTAGATTATTCCCTTCGCTTTGACATGTCCCCCATGAGTTCTGAAAATAAAAGAGTTGGATTACCCACTAAAATAAAGTAGTAGCATAATGGTTGACACTAAAATTGATAGCAACATAAAATATTCCAAAATTAGTCAATCAAATTGCAAGAATGGTTAACTTAAACTTCAATCTCAGGTTTCAACTATGTTAGAATTTACATATCTCTAATTGACACATTTAACCTTTTCCGAGAATTTCTGAACCAAAATTCACTGTGAACTCTCATCTTATATAAATCCAGTCTCTCATCCCGTGCTTTCAACAATTAACCTCATACACGCTCCTCATCCGGTCAGCCCTTCCTGCTTCCTAATACTTTGCACTTTTCTTCCACAATTTATCCTTCCTAACTCAAAACAACCATAAATAAAATTCCAATGAAAACCCAGTTAAGGAAACTCAAATCTCTCACCCTTGAACCATGAGAACCCTCCTCGATCCTGTTAAGCATACCATACCAACTGTCTACACCAGCTCAGCCTTTCAAGTAAGTACCTCATTGACTAACAAATAATAAAGCCAGAGGATGCTATATTACCAGATTCTAGGTAGGATTAATGATTGAAAAGTATAGACAAGAACAAGAAGCGCTACTCAGGAAAAGGTGAGTAAAGAATCTTCCAAAGAATAACTGTTACGTCATTTAATTATCATGATTACTGAATTTGAAGGCATCGCAGATGAAGAAATGAAATGACACCGGTACATTGAGATGAACTAAGAGTTAACAAAATCTAAACCTGAATCAAAATACTTAAAGATACTTCTTATATGAAGAAAAGAGGAAACAGCTCCGGTTAACGACTCAAACCCTAGCCATCATCAATCACAGAATGAAATAAGGAGCGCCCGGGAGGAGGTGACAAAATCGAGCAAGAAACAAGGCATCGTATTAATAAAAAGAAAAACAACACGCCGTCAGCACAAACAAATAACAATAATACCTAGCAATAAAAACGAGGAGAAGGACGAAGAAAAAGGAAGCAAACCCGGGGATCTTATCGACTTCGAACTCGACGCCTTCCCTAGCCAGGACAAATATCTCGTTCATAAACGGAACTGGCACCCCATTTGGGAACAGCTGAGGGTTCAGAGCCATTTTTCTCTGCCACGGATCAGTCGATCAACCGAGGTCCTCCTTCAATTAATTATCTCTTTCTCATTATTTATAAAGGATTTTTCCGCTAAGGTGGCGTTCAGAATTCAAATAAATGGAATGTCACTCCGTTTCCACAACCTTCTCGAGATGGAAAATCTCATTACTTAGAATATATATTTTACTCATATATCTTACTGAAATATCTATAAAAAATAATGAAGTAAATTTGTTTTTTTAAATTTATTGTACATTTCACTTTTAATTTAATTTAAATCATCAAATTCAAATTTATGTAATTAAAATTATCGATAATAATATATTTAAAATTTTAAAATATTTAATGTTAATAATTTCAAAAAATTATAATTTATAAAAAAATAAACTTCATATATATATATATATATATATATTACCTTTATGTACATTTTAGTTATAAGTTGTAGACGAAAGCAACAAAACAATTTAAAACGAAACTTATGCTTGACAAAGTTCAAAAAATGACTTTAATTAAGGAATAAAAAACTTGTAGTAAGGAGTGTTGTTGGACTATTTGGAAATTTTTTGATGCTTAAGTCAACCATAAAAATGTGTGAAGTAATAGTATATTGAAAGAATGCTTAGTTGCCTTTTACAAAGTTTATTATATTTATTTTAATCTTTTTACGTTTGGTCATAACAAGTATAAAGATGACTATTTTTTACTATTTCGGCTTGAGTTTTGAATATTTGGGTAGCTTGATGGCTTTAACATCTTGTTGTTCTTAGGGTGTTTTAGGATGTGTCCTTAACGACCTTAATGTTGTCGGTTTCCCTTCCTTGCCATGATGTGGTTTGATAGGTTAGTTCTTAGTCAGCTTGTTTTTGGTTTTTCTGGGCCAAGTAGTCTTAGCTAGCTTGTCGAGGTGGCCCAATTCTTAGAATTTAAGCATGACTTAAAAAAAGAGATATGTGCCATTCAAGTCTCTTTATGAGGAAAATCTATGGGTAGAAAGACAATTTTCAAAAACAACTTGATAGGATTCTCGCTCAATTAAAAAAAGTTCATAATAATTACGTCCTACGCAAGTAGACTATCGTTAATGGGATGGTGACTATCGTAGAGGTACAAAGGGTAGACGTGCGCAAGCTACAAAGTTTTTCTAGTATAAAGAATGCTTGAGAGATGGATAACTTCTTATGGGCATAAATGTTGTAGTATTGTGGTAGAAGAGGAAGTCTAGTGACATTCATAAAGGTTTATGTATCCTAAACTCTTTTGCTGATTTTCAAATAAAATTAAGGAATCAATTCTTTTTTCAGAATGCCATTCTAGAAGTAAATGGGAAACTTTGCCAATTTAGATGTAACATAAATAATTACATAGAGAAATTCACTATGGTGGTATTTGAGGTCCCTAATCTTGTAGATGATGAAACTATTTTCTCTTTTGAGATAAGCTTGAGAAATGGGCCTAAGTAAAGTTGGATAGGCATAACGTTTGATCTTGTCTCACCCATAAAAAAGAGTTCACTTAAAGTTCAGGAGTCAGTTCGATAAGAAGACTCTTAATTGCTTTTTTCGTGAAGATCCTTAGTAGGTTAGGGAATGCTTAAAGAGGAAGGCCCTTACTCCATTGGCCATAAAATTCGAGGAGAATATGGATGGAACCTTCAGGTAGGATCACTTCAACTTATTACATTACTGCAATCCACTCCCAAGCCACAAGCAAAATGCCTTACGTATATGGATGTCATCAATTGGGTGCTCTCGAGCATTGTAAACACAGGTGCGTCACACGATCTCATTTTTGTCGAGGAGGCCTAATAGATTAGGCCTAAGCCCATTTGGAGGTGGGGGCTCCCTCAAAGCAATCAATCAGAAAGCAAAGCCCTCTTAAGATGTGGCTTATGAGGTACAGCCTAGAATGAGAAATTGGTCGGGTCATATAAATTGTTCGGTGGTGTTGATGGATAATACGTTAATGGTCTTTGGGATGGATTTCTTGGACCAAGTCAAGACCTTTTTCTATTCTATTTGCCAACACAATGTGCATAATAGATGAAAAAAAAGCATGTGTGGTACCGATAGTAGGATCTACAAGAATTGATTTTAAAGCTCTTTTTGCTTCACAACTTAAGAAGGGATTGAGGAAGGAGGAAGAGAGTTACTCAGTCATTCTTAAAGAGTATCATTATGAGAAACTAGCTCCATATAAAGTTATGCCAGTGAGATCTAGGAGGTACTAGCTGAGTTTGGGGATGTGATACTTAATGCATTACCCAAATAGTTACCATCCAAAAAAAGGAATAGGCCATAAGATCAAGCTTAAGCTTGGTTCCAAGCCACCCACCAAAGGCCTTTACTGCATTGCTCCATTAGAATTGAAGGAACTTCATAAGCAGCTAAAAGAGTTATTGGAAGTATGAACCATCAAGCCTTCCCATTTTAGTGCATCAGTGCTTTTCCAAACAATGAAAGATGGCTCTTTTTGCATGTGCATTGACTACTAGCTCTAAATAAAATGATAGTGAAGAATAACTATCCAATCTTACTCATTATCAATTTGTTTGATCAATTGGGTCATGCGAGGTACTTTACTAAACTTGATCTCAGGTTAAGGTATTATCATGTTCAAATCACATAGGAAAACGAGCCAAGGATTACTTGTGTCATGAGTTATAGTGCTTATGAATTTCTTGTAATGCCTTTTGATTTAACTAATGCACTTGCAACCTTTTGTGTTCTGATGAACAAGATATTCCAACCCTATCGTGATCAATTTTGTAGTGATATATCTCAATAACTTGGTAGTGTACAACTTTATCTTAGAAGAGCATGTTGAGCACTTAATTGATGCATCAAAAACATGATCAAAATCACTATTAAAAAGATAGAACTCTTTAATTTATCAGTGTAAAATAGACATTGTCAATATCATAGCTAAGTAGTTAATTCATTAAAATAATTAATTGACAACATTACAGTAAATTAACTATTCATAATCTATAGGACTGTATAGGATAATACATCAAACAACTTATTCATAGTCTCTAGGCTGTATAAACTAATTATTTGTAAAAACTATTAAACTAACTTTTATGTGTAAACTTTAAAAACTGTATAACTAGTTATGCGCAATTGTTCACAACTTCTAACTCTCAAAGTAAATCCTTAATAAACGATATCATATATCTTTTGAATTAGCATATATTGCTAGTTAATACAATACTATACAAACCAAAGACACATTTAACCAAAGTCTTTAGAATTTGTATAAATTTGCAACGTCATTGATTATCAAACCTATGCTATGGCACACATCAAAGTCAAATAGAAACCATCCATGATCAACTCCATGAACTCAACACAGACCACTTCATAATTTCTTTTGCAATTTAAAAAAAAACACAAATAGTCAGTTATACATAAATTACACATGTAAAGTTAAAATAAGTAAAATACTCACTTAGTCACTTTGTCTGTTATTAAGTGTTATGCTTGTCTAATAAGTTACTACACTTAATTAATATGTCACTATGTCTATTTAATAATATACTTGATTAATATATTAATATCTTTATTTAACAAGTTATTTTGTCTATTTAAATAAGTCATTATGTTTATTTAATTAGTTATTACGCTTGATATATATATATATATATATATATATATATATATATATATTACCATGTATGTCTAATAAGTTATTATACATATTTAATAACATGACTAATAAATTATTGTGATAAACTATTTAGTAATTATGTCAAATTAAATACATATCACACAAAATTGTTATTGAAATAAACTATGCAAAACATAATTGTACTAAAAAAATCATAAAAATGTCTAAATTTAGTAAAAAAAAGTAATTATTTATATTAAAATAAAATCAATCTAATAAGGGGATTAAATTGTAGCATGATTAGTTTGTAAACATAACTCAAATCAACACAGAATAAATAAACAAATCAACACAAAATAAAGGAACAAATTAGTACAAACAAGAAAATAAAGCAGTACAAAATAAAAAACAAGATAATTACAAATAAATATAGTTATAAAATAGCAAATATGGTTAATTACAATAGAGAAATCTGCATTTTTGGTACGGGGGACGTATATAAAAAATTGTATCAAATTAAAACTTTCGTTACATGTTGATTGCAATGTGAGATTTTTATCAACTAAACATGTTAAACTTAACTACGTTACTCATGTGATAAGTGTGTGGTTATGGCCACGTGTATCTCATATTTAGAAATCCTAAATTGCCTTTAGTGCCATTGCGTATGCCACTGCCACTAACTCACACTTAACGTTTCCCTAATAAACTCTTCCCAAGAATTTTCTCTGTATTTGTCTTTAAATCAACCAAGAAATCGCACCAATAAGGTTCAAGGTATTCTTTGCATCCATAATTTTATGTCGCTCTTAACGAATTTATGGATCAAGATTTAAAGCAAATGAACGAGGCATCGCACTTAATAATCTTGAATTTTATTTAAGCAATTTCTATTTTTTTTTTGGTTTTATTAATAATTTGATGGTGGATTTCGAAAACTCAATCACCTATTTAATGAATATAATATGCATCAGATTCGAACGGTGGATTTCAAAAAATAAAATTCTTTAAATTCGAAACCCTAATGCCACTGGTTTAGGAGAAATGAAAATTTATTTATTAATTCTATAAATTTCATGTTGAAATCCTCTTTATGCATATTATGTTATAGATTCATATATTTCAAATCCTTTTGTAATATTGTTTGTGAAACTCCTTTAGGTTGATTGAAAATTTATAAAAATTTATTGATTATACACTGTTTAGATTATTATATGCTTAAGTTGGTTTATTTTTTTTATGAGTTTAGGTAGCAATGCATTTTATTATTATTTTTTAGTGATATATTATATAAGTTTTAAAGTCTTTTATGGTTGGTTATTGAAGGAGGAGCTTAAAGAGTGTGTGAATCACTAAGAAAGCCCCATTAAGCTCATAGATTTAGATTACATGTGTTATTTCAATTTAGTAGGCTCGTGTAAGGATTATGGGTACATAGAAGGTAACAATATCTATTATTTATTACCAACTAGTAACATTGTGAGTGAGGATTACATTATTGTGTTCTGATAAAGATGCATATAAAAAGATGGGTAAATAACTCATATAATTGTATGTTGTGTTAAACAATGCTCATGTGGACAGTATCGATGATATAAATTTAATAAGTTTCAAAAATATAGATAAACATTTAGATAATGAGGTGGTTGTAAATAATGGTAATAATATAAATGACTTATACGATGATGATGCATCTAAAAGGGATACTGTAATAAAACAATTTAAGGATGAGTCAATAAATGATGATCTCATTGAGGTTGGGGTAGATCATGCAATAAGGGATGTTTGAGTTTAACATTAAGTGTAAAGCCTTTGTTGGTAGAGAAGGGGCTGAGCTTTCTAGTAATGAAGAAGTTACTAGTGATGATATAGATATTCATAAAAGTGATGATAGTGGTGAAGTTGAGGGTTCAAAATTTGATCATTTTAACCTCGATAAGGATATGGATCACCCTATTTTCAAGGTGAAATATTATTTTTCATTAAATGGATTTTAAATAAGGTAGTTAGATAGTTTAAATAGGAAGGCCAAAAAGAATATTAAATTTCTCCATAATACAGCAACTAGAGTCATTATTTACTGTGAAAAAAATGTAAATGAAAATTACATGTTATAAAATTGAATGAGAAAGACACATTTTAAGTGAAGACATATTGTATAAATCATAGTTCTGTGAGCAGTTTATGGAAAAGGTTAGAGATGACAATAGTTATAAGGTGAAACTTATAATGGGAAAAGTGAGGAGAGAGTATCATTTGGACATTATTACAGCTACTGCTTATAAAGCTAAATTGCAAGCCTTACAGATGATAAATAATGATGTTAAGGATCATTACATAAATCTTTGAGATTATTGTGGGTTTTAAAATAACATAATAAGGGGACTTTTATATTTTTGAAGACTATATTGCCCATAATCTTAAAATTCAGAGGATGTATATAGAATTAGATGGATTGAGAAAATGTTTTTTAGATGGAGTTAGACCGTTTATTGGATTAGATGGTTATTTCTTAAAAAAAATTTATGGTGGCTAATTATTGAGTGGTTTGGTCACAGATGCAAAAGATACTTTTTATCTAGTATCTTTTTCTATTATTAGGAGTGAGAATAAAGAATTTTAGATTTGGTTTTCAAAAACTTTGCTAAGAGATATTGGCCTATTTAAGAGGCATTGATGGACATTCATCAATAACAGAAAAAAGGTAACCATTGCGTTCTTATTCTATGTCCTTTTAATTTATGCTTTATTACTAATGTGATGCATCACTTGGTTTATGCAATAACAGGGTTTGATGGAGGCTCTCGACATTGTTATACTAAAGTAGAATATAAAATATGTGTTTGGCATTTGCAGACCAATTTTAAAGATCATTTATGGATAGAAGAAGATTAGAATCAAAAACTATAGGCTATCACATCTGCATATGCTATGCAGAGTTCAAGGAGAAGATGACTATCATCAAATAAGGTCATTAGATGCTTATAATTATTTGATGGTGGTAAACAGGTGTCTGTGGGCTAGATACACATTTTTGGTAATTGCAAGTGTGATCTAATTGTTAATAGTTTAATAAAGAGTTTTAACGCATACTTTTAGATAGAAGGGATAAACTAATAACGACAATAATAAACTGATTAGTGGAAAACTTATACAGAGATTTCAAGTTAAGAGGGACAACATAAAGAGATATAGGAATTAAAACAATTAAAGTCAAATAAGTCAGATGTCATAAATTATAAGGCAACTTATAGTGAAAGAAGGTTGTATAAGGTCCATTGTAAGGGAAAATAGTATGTTGTAAATCTAGTGTCCATAACATCCGCACTTAGGCATTAGAACTTACTTGGTATCCCATAAAATTTGCTATTTATAGCATGTAACACAACAGGAGGGAACTTAAGGATTATGTAAACTATAACACATCCATATATCTGAGATCCTATGAGCCCTTAATTTAACTTATTCCAAGTAAAAAATAATAGGATGAAACCTCACTGCCTAGGCTTCAATCCTCACAACCTAAAAAGGCATTAGGGAGGCCAAAAAACAAAAAACAAAAAGACTCTAATGGTCCTAAACCTAACACATCTAGTAAACTGAGACATGAATCAGTTAAGTGCTATAAATATAGTTAATAGGCACATAACTATAGGATTATAAAGCACTTATTAACCTTAATGTCAAGAAGAAGAATGCATATGAGAGTAAGGGAACATTTTTTGTTACTTCAGCCTCTAGGACTTTTGTCGAGCCATTATCTACCTCAATTAATCCTGCACCAGTAACCATAACACCACCACAACCAACCAAAAAAAAGGAAGGCCTACTATTAGTGTTCACCCTATGTTGATTAATAATTTTACATTGTATGAATCATTCATAGTTAGGTAATTATCTATAATTTTAGTCTATTTTATTTTAGTTAAATGTATGTTGTTTGTACCTAATTATAATTGTCTTATTTCTTTCTTTATTTTTAGCCATCTACATAACCTAAAAGGAGATCAAATAAGATTTGGAGCACTGACCATTGAGCAATCCAATAGGACAATCTAGTTGCATTTGCAAGCTTATGTGCTTTGGAAATTGATTATATAAGCAATAAATGCTTTTTGTTGAATATACAATGGATATTTTCTTATTGGATAATATTCATCAATGTTGGATAATTTGAAAAACTTGTATAAGCATTTGATATTTTTATATTTCTGGATAATTCGCTTTATTGAATAAACAAATGAAGATAATTTGCTTTGTTGATTAAACAATTAGAAAGCTATGTAATGTTGAATATTAAGCTGTGTAATGTAAGTAGTGAATTATTTACTTTGTTTCACATGGGATAATGATCCATGTAATATGAAGCTTATAATAAGACCTTGTTATTAAAGTTTAAACTTCTCTAGTGTAGTTTCATTCTTTTGATTTTATATTTCTTTTTGTTATGATTAATTTGACCACATTATTTGATAATTTATTAAATCTAAAAATAAAAAAAAATTATATTGAATCAGATTAATTTCAAATGATATACAATATTTGATAATCTAGGAAACTAAAACTTAAAAAAAAAAAAAAGATTTGATCATCAGATTTCAAAGGGAGCATTTCATAAACTAAGAAAAGATTTGATTACAAAGTTTAACTCTTTCCTAAGATCATTCAACACAAAGTATAACGTTATGAAGTTTATAACTCATAAAATCACCAATAAATATTTTAACGTTACACATGTTTGAAGCTTGCAACCCGTAAGCTTGAGATCATTCTTTAACTCATTCAATAAATATTTTATCACATTTTTTGACATTTCTACCCTTTCTTCATTAACACAAATCATAACGTAACAATGAAGATCACAAATAGGCTCTAAGATAAAATCAGCAAGCCTTTATACAATACCAATTTAGCTTCAATATTGTTTATCCACTCAAATACATTATGAATAACTCGACATATATGTGGACAAGCACTTGGATCATGCTAACAAAAGAATTTATAATTATTTGGTTGTATTAATGTAAAAACTTATGAATTAACTTAAAATACTAATTAAAACTAAACTAAAATAGACTAAACTAAATATAAAAAAAATTTAAACACTGAACTAGACTAAAATTAAACTGCATTGGATATAATATAACAAATAACCAAAACAAATAGTGGCCAATATCATACCTTACTATAATTTTTAAACTAAAGCAGTCTAAAACTACAAGATGTGTATAATCCATTACATTAAAGCTACAAGTAGAGATTTTTCATAAATCTAAGGATATCATGTGTTCTTAAGAATATAAGTATACAATTACAGAATTAAAAGTTCTTTTTTATTCTTTTATTTTATTTAAACGAAACACACAATGCACAACTATAAACATAAAACAATTAGGATATCAGATCACTACAATGTCTCAAAGTATTAGCATTTCAAGCAGTATTAAGCAATTAACATATATAACTTACTGTGAAAAAACATAAAAATTACTATAATGTCTTAAGTAATTAGCACAACACACTAGACAAGTAATTAGCATATGCAGTTCAATTTATCTTATAGTAAAATCATAACTAATTTTAGCAACTAGCATATGAAATCTTCTTCAAATATCATCTAAAGTCAAATCAAGAATACTATAGTGCCTTGGTTTATGGGCAACTAAAAAATTACATCCTAAAATTTGAAGCAGTCCATGCAGTCCTCAATAGCACATTGATTCCACAAAAGTATTGAATATTTTTAATCTCTTTAAGTTTTACTTTTTCATTGTTTGATTGATATGAATTTGCAGCCATTTTAACCTAACCGAAAAAGATACAACAGAATGAAATAAAAAGTGAGATGATCGATTAAAAACCTAATTTTCTCAAATATGAAAGGAGTTAAGGGATGGGTAGCTAATAATCTCGAATTTCAATAATAATCAATGCTTGCATTTGGTGGATGAAAAGAGAAAGGGCACAAATTCGTTCCTAAGCCACGATGTTTTATTTGATTGTGATGAGAGGGTCTTCCATCTAATTGCACACTTAACAAGTACACACTTATCACATGAACGAGTCACGTAATTAACTTAACGAATTTTATTAACGGAGGAATCACATTACAAGTGACACGTGATAAGTCTTAATTTGATGCAATTTTTTATGTAGGTCTCAATTTGATATTGCACCCAAAGTGTATGTCACTTTGGTGTAATTAACCCTAACAAATATGAATTTCTTAATTAGATGCCTTAAAATTCTTTATTCTTATCAAACACTTCTTAATTTATCTTTATTTTGTTATTTAATTACTCTTTAATTGTTGATTAATTAAGTTCTTAATTTTATTTTTTTTCATATCCTAATTTCCTGAAAATCCAAAAAAAAATTTAAAAATAAATTTTATTCTAAACCATAACAACTACTAAATATTTGAGATCACTGTATACAAATTAACAATATCTTTTTCTTTTTCTTTTTTCACTTTTCTTTCCTCTTTCTATTTGATTTTTTAAAATAATAAAAAGAAAAGATAAAAAATAAAAGAGATTTGTTATTAACTATAAACTCATATTCATACCCATTTCGAAACATTCAAGACAAACCAAATAAATCATATTAATTGTTTAAAAAATATGGATAATATATCATTTTGTTCATCCTAAGCCGTATTACATCTATCTTATACCTAGTTCATGCAATGGATAAATAAAAATTTGATTTTTTTTACCATATACCTTTTTATATTAGTGTCTCCTATAGTAAATACAAACAAGTAGACAGAGAAGCACAAAAACCACAAAAACCTTTCGTGTACAAGAGAGAAGCTTTTGATGATAAAGGACCTATGGATTCGAAAACCCATAGTGTAGGTTTTGGGTTTCCTTGAGGACAAATGCAATGCTTTGGAGAAACTAATGCTAAGGGAAAAATGGTCAATGGTTAGAGTAAGCTTGACAAAAAGTCGAAGAGAAAGAGAAAAAGAACAAAGCGCTAAGAGAGAAGACAATGAACGAAAGAATGAGAGAATTAAGCTTTTTAGCAGATGCTTAGGGCGCTGACACTTTTGAGAAACTAATGAGCAGAATTAGGGTAAGCTTGACAAAAGATCTGAAAGAGAGAAAGAGAACATAATGCTAAGGAAAAAAAAAAGTTCGAGGAGATAGTGAAAGAAAAAAGGATTTCTTATTAAACACTTGATGAAGAAAGAATGTAGTCAACAAAGAAGGTGATGAGTTTTGAGAGAGAAAAAGAAAATAAAAAGTCATACTTTCTGGTTAAAAGGCAAAACTCAACTAACAACCGTCAAATAGTATTATGACTATTTAATGCTTCTCACATGGATGACATTTAAAATCAGATAAAAAAATTAAGATGTGAAGGAAATTAATGGGATTCTTCAGAAATGTTTTAGTATTATTTTGTTAAACTAAGTAAAAATAATTATATTATTAATTTTAGATATTTTTGTAAATATTAACAAAAATTACAAAAAAATTATTATTTTAAGATTACATAAATTATTTGTAACTCAAAAAGAATATAGTAACAATAAGAATCATAAAAAAATTGTAGAAAATGTATTGCATATTTTTAAGAATATCCCACACAATTATATTAACTATATTTATCAAAATTTATGTGAAATAAAATGAATGAAATTTATATAAACTAATGTTTTCATGCTTATGTAATGTAAAATTTCTATTTTCTATTAAAAAATAATAAAAGTCACATCAAAATAAAAATGAATACATGGTGAAACCTTTATTTGTGCGACAAACATACCTTAAATAAATTATTCTTTAATAAGTATTACTTATTGATTGAAATCTAAATCAACTATTACAAAAATACCTTAAATTAAAAAATTAAAAATCAAATGTCATATTAAGTTATATTCACAATTTTCAAAAAATATAATATAAATATATAATATATATTAATAAATATAAGCTAATATGATCTTTATTATTATATTGTTAATTAAAGAAAAATTATAACAATATCACATTTTAATAATCTTATTTCATTAATAATTAAATTATTAATATTATTTGTACTGCAATTATTAGCATATTATAAAAAAATATTAATAGTATAATAAGTATATATATATATATAAATAAATCAAATCTATTTTTAAATTTAAACTTCAAAGTATCACTTGTGCATTTGATTTTTCAATTTAGTTCAATTTAGATTTTTTTTGTTAATTTTTGTATGAAAGTTATTCAAATTAAAATATTATACAATAAATTTTGACTTAAAATTTTTTACAGATATAAATAAATGTTCAAACTATCATTATAAAAAGTAATTAAGAGTTGTTTTTTTTATTGCAAATACTTTTTTAAAAAAATTACACTATTAAAAATTTAAAAATTCAAAGTTGAAGGACTGAACTTATTTAAGTCATGTAGAGGCATTTCGACAATGAGTACCTTTTAATTTTTCACGACTCTAAATATTATATATATATTGAATTGAACTCCTTTTTCAATTTAAATTTTAATATATCTATTTGATCAATTGTACATTTGATTTTTCAATTTAACTTAAAATAGATCTTAGGTTATAAAAAAATTGATATTTACCTATGTTACCAAATAAATTTGGATGTTCAAAAAGTGAAAAAATTAAAGGGATATGAACAAAAAAGCATCATCAAAAGAAAGGGATAAACTCTTCTTTTCTTAACTTTTCTTGTAACTTTGATTTGTTCTTATGGTATCTTTTTGTCAATTTTCTTGATTCGCTTTTATCATATCTTATTGTCAATTTCTCTACTAAAATTAAAGACTCGTGCTTTCTATTTCTTAATTTGATAAGTGTTGAGATTATATTTGGCTTGTTTTTACTCCAGATGTAATGGGATTTAATAGAATCTTAAAAGTGCAACAAGTAAAACCATAGGTCTTTCAGCTTTTTTGTGTCCCTTTTGTTCCAAGATAACAAAAACAAAGTTATATTTTAATAATTTTTAGGTAAAAAAGAAATTTGTGGATATAGATATGGACAGTCATGATGTGCAAGTTAATGTTGTTATGCATAAACAGGATAAAGGTTTCATATTTGACATAAATAATGGAACGAATGGAGTACCTTGTTTTGGGAGTTTTTAAATGGAGAATGCGCGGTCGATCATTCCTTTCTCTTTTATTCCTTCTTGGTTTTTTCCTTTTTTTTTTTTTCCTTAAGCTACTCTTAAAGACCTTCTAGTAAGGTAGCTTTTCAAGGCCCAAGCTATTGAAAATACTCTTGGAAACTCAAAATACTAAAGATACCCAATAATCTATGAGTTATCTCTTAAATTATTTGAATGCTTATCACATAATTTTCTATGTTTGGTGATGTTAATTTATTCTTTCTTTACAAGCAGATATGAAGTTTTAATATTCATTGAAGAGTAAGATTTATTTTGGGAAGACGAGTAAATTTTGTCTTTTTACTCCAAAGAACAAGACCAACAAACAAATTTTAATGCCAATAATTTAAGTACGAATGCTTTTCTTTCTTTGGCTTGCAAAAAGATTACTGATTATGATTTTGTCAAAATATGATTTTTTGGGCTTGACAACACTTGTGATAATAATTCTCGTTTACATTATGTAATTGTTAAAAGATTCTTAGATGATCTTGGAGGATTTTGGAAGATATTTGGTTAAATAAGCTTGCAAGAATGAGAGAAGAACACCAGTGATCTTAAAGGTCCATTCAAATGCTTAAATCAGATGATAAAACTTTAAGAAAGCAATATTGATCAAAATGAGAGTGTGAGCTCTTGAAGGAGTGTACGTGGATCTTTTATAGACACCATTCTTTTTCCATAATTTTAAGGTGGTTTTTTTGATGTGTCATAGAGGTTTCATTGTGATTGAAAGATCTTGTGCAAACTGTTTCCAAATAGTTTTTTTTTTCTATTCGTTTATTCTTCCTTTGTTGGTTTAAGTTTCTTTTTGCTAACCCGAGAATTTTGGACTTGAATTTTCTCTAGATCTTTCATTTGAATGAGGTTCATAACATGAAATAGGCTTATAACCCTATGTTTTAAGCATATTAAATGGGATAGACTATTGAGTTTAGACCAATAATACTCGTATTAGATTGGATGCTAAAGGTCATTACCTATTATAAGTTTAGAAATCTCATTATTACTCTTGTATCATAATAAGCTCCTCTCTAGCCTCCATTTTTCAAAGAGACAAGCCATGATGATCTTAGCTTATGGCATTAACTTGCCTCTCATTGGCTACACAAATTAACAAAACCTTAATGCCCTTTCTTTTAGACTTCCAAGTATATACCACCATATGTCATTATCTTTAACATGTACACTTCCAATATTGAATCTTGAGATTTATAAATGGGTCTGGTTCTAGTTTTATGTAGTTATGTGTAGAATTTTTTTTTTTTTTTTGAAAACTCATTTTGCCTTTGCTTATTCATAAACTTTCATTAATTGCATTAAAAATCCAAACAATAATTTATGGTTTGTTTTGTGATGTTTAAAATATTGAGACTTATTTGTTAATATATGGTAAACATTAAGTTCCATGTAATCTTTACTCATCTTTAATAATACATGAAAAATATTAAATTTTAATTTCAGATATAATATTAAATTATTATATATATTTTACAAGTTTTAAACTAATTCAAAAAATAATAAGCATAGAAAATTTTAAACCTAAATAGAAAAATAGGTCTTAAAAATGAATGATTAAAGATCTTAATGTACGGGATTAAAACAAATCGTAACAAATAATTTCGGTTAAAATTCTTTAAAAAAAAAAAAGAACTACATGTATAACACATATCATCACTTCCACCAAATAATTACTAATTTATTTTTTTGTTCACTATTATGTTCTTTTCACATATTTCATGCCACTTAAATAGAAGTCAACAATAATGAACTCAATATAAGAGATAAGATGAAAACATTAAAATTTATTCTATTGAAAAAGATATGTAATTTGGGGTGATTACAATTTGGGTTCAATTTAGTTTTAATTTTGAACTACTAGTTTAGAATTAAAAACTAGGAAGAATCAGAATAAGTTAAGTGCCATTTAAAAGAAAGATCTAGACCTAAGATATAACTTAAAAGGATATTGCTGAATATAGTTGTAGATGGTTTAAGCTTGGCAAGTTAGGTGCAATAAAATGCTAACCTATGTTGCTGAGAAAGATCTTTTGAGAAACAAAAGATTTAATTGTTATGACAAGTTGGTCAAGAGTTGGTAAGGAGGAGTGACAGAGATCATGAAGATTGATAAGAGTAGCATGTATTCCATTTGTTCAATCCTAAACTATGACAATGTTGGGCTTATACTAAAGAAAATAGTTGTATTCATTAACCAAGAAAAAGCTTGATATAAACATTTAAAGTGGTTGTGTCATAAAAAGAGCGACCAAATTATTATACTACACTTTTACTCTTCATTAGCATCTAAATAAAGTTAATAAATAATTTGATGAAATAATGGGTTTGTTTAATAGAACTCAATACAAAACACTTTCTTTCTAGGTGAAAATGAGTTTGTTTTAGGAAAAAAAATCAGAGTAAACAGATAAAATTACTTATCATTAACATTTAATTTAAACGATGTTAAAAACCTTGAAGTTGACATTCAGTGTATTCTTCAGACTTTTATATGATATTTATCTAATATTTAATAATTTATTTGTTATGTGTTTTGATATATCTAAACTATTGATGTTTCGCTTTATCATATAATTTCTTCTAAAATATCATGATCAACACTTATAGCGCTTAATATTTTATTTTTTTTCTAAATTTGTTGGGTTTTTGTTTATATTTGATTTCTACTTTGTTTTAACTCTTTTTTTATTGTAATTTTAAATATGTACATAATACTAATCTTCTTTTTTGGTGTATATATTAAAAAAAAAAAACTCTGAAGTATAACCCAAGTTATAACTTGAACCCTATTGTTTGAAAAGTGACATTACAACCTTTAATTTCTTATGAATTATCGAACCAAACTCTGAACCCTAACGGCATCTAAAACCAGTGTTAAGTTAAGAGTAACATTGTCTTTTCTACATTTTCTTCTATATGAGACCAAAACTAAATCTTTTTTGCCACCTTCATATAATAGTAATTTTATCTTCAAAACCTTTTTTATTTTTATATTTTATCCCTCAAATTAATAGTAAAAAATAGAAATGTATACTATTTCTAATAATCTATTACCTGTTTGGAAGGTTTTGATCGATGAAGAACGCAAAAAAAGAGAACTATTATTTGGGATTTAATAGAAAGGCATAGAATTAAGATAATAAGAAAAAAATTGAAAAGATAAATTTAGTTGTTGATTTCTTTCTTTTTCATTTATCTCCATTATCGTAGAGGTTCATATCCAACGACTCAATCCTCAAATTTTAAATTAAAAATTAAAAAAAAAAATTGATTCATAATAGAAATTATAACAACAAATTGAAGGTTTTACATGAAGGGGTAGGTAGAAAGGAGAAGAAAAAAAAAATATAGAGAAGAAGGAAGAAAGTGAAAAGAAAAAGAAAGAAGAAATTTTTTTTTGAAATCTTGATCTCACCCTTAGTTAAAACCAAACTACCATTAATAGGAAGAATATTTCGTTAATAAAGGGTTTATATCGGTCCAATATAGAAGTTTAAAATTTGTTTTAGCTCTTTTTAAAGATAAAAATTTGATTCGGTATCGAGGGTATACTTCAAGGTTTTTTGGAATATTTACTTTTTTTTCTATGATCTTACTTTTCTTATATGATGTATTGTAATATTGTATAATTCCTTCACACATTCAAATGATGATGATATAACGGTGAAGATAATGATAACAATGCTGATAATTAAAAATAAAAATAACAATGTTGATGACAAAAAATAATCATTTGTAAAGTAAAAATAGATATAAAAATAATTTGATCTCCTAAATTCATAAGATTAAAAAAGAGATTGTCATGTAAATAATCTAAAACAATTTGTTCTTTTTGATTTTTTTTTATTAGTTGGAATTTTTAGTTTTATTAAATTATTTTTTCTCTAATGTAAATTATCGCAAATGGATAGAGATGCACTTGACATATAAAAGCCCATTCAACTTGTTTATCTCTCATTTAAAAGTGTATTTTAGCGCTTTTCACGGATTTATTCCTCTCTATCGTCTCTTTTATTTCTTCTTTGTGAGATCTCTCGATCTTTGAAGAAGTTTTAATTTTTTTTTTTGTTGTTTTTATAGAGTCGAAGTATATGTATTCTTCCTCTAAGATCTAAGTGAGAATTAATTAAACAAAAAATAATTTTATGACAATATTTGGAGAATATTTTTAATGGGGATATAAAAACACAAGAAGAATTTACTAGGTAAATGTGTTTTTTCTTTTCTCAGTGGTTGAAGGACCTTGCAACATTTTGATGCACTCAAAGTTTTTTCTTTTTCACATGAAATCTATGTGAAGTTTTGTTCATGTTAATTTCTGTAATATTTAGAAAGGCACGTGTAAAATTTGTCAAGTCCTCTTATAGTATGATTTTGTATGAAGACATAATTATGTGTAAAGTAGTTAATTCGTATAAAGATATTGTTTGGGATAAAGTTATTTATCCCTATAAAGCTATCCACGTGCAAAGTATTCATTGTTCGTATAAAATTGTCAATGTTTGTGTAAAGGTTCTAGTGTTCATGAAAAGATGCGTGTTCTCATATAAAGTTGTTTGTATAATGTTTCTTTTAATGTAAGTAATGTATATTGAAAATAATATATGACAATATTTTTGATTTAAATTAGTATATAAAGATTATACACTCGTGATGTTCTTGTTTCATTGAAGCATATCTTAACAAAATTTTTTGAATAATCATGTATCATGAAATCGATATATTTATATGTATCATAATTAGATAGATAACTGACTTCCTAACTTGCGTCGATCTTTAACAAAAATATCCCAAAATCAACCAAAAAGTTAAGTCTGAGCATGTTTCAAGAAAAAACTTAGATGTAATGATACCAAAATACCTCAAAAATAAACATTAAGGCCTAATATGAGTTAATATGTATATTGTTATAGGTGTCGATCTTCTAATTTTACATTAATGAAATAAATAATAAAAAATTATATGAAAATATATAATTGTAGACTAATATATTTATACCAAAACTACCATCACTAAATATGCTCATATGAGTTCATATAAGTATGGACATCGTAATTTTAAGACAAATATTTGTATAAATAACAAAAAAAAAATTTACGAAAACATAAAACTGTACATGAAAAATTAATGTCTTTACATGAGAACGAGCATCATTACATGAACTTTGCCTTTACATGAAAATTATTGTAAGTTCTTAAAAAAAAAAAAAACTCAAGATAATACGTAACTCTATTTGTATGGAATACTAGTTCTCTTATACAAAACCCATTAGAAGTTACAACAAATTAGCTTAAATGAGATTCTATTATCATATTAGAAAATTGCAAGAACTTACTGCTAGCAACTACAATACTCATCTTCACATTCTTCACCTATAGTCCAAATAATTAAACAAAAATCTCTAATCATATATTTGTCAATAATTGATCATAATTTTAATAAATATTAATACAACTTGCACTATTTGAGCAAAAAATGATAAAATGGATTTTGTAAGTTTTTAAAAAAAATGAAGAAAAAGATTAAATTTTAAAGAGGATAATTTCATAAATAGGTTTTAATAATTTTTTAAAAAATATATGAAAAACAAAAAATTAATAAAAATGCATATTTTTTTAAGGTGTACTTTATAAAAGTTGATTTTTTTTTTCCACATAATCTACGTATCCTTTTGTTGAATAAGGAAAAAGACAACTGATGGGTTGATTAAAACAAACTAGAACTGCAGCAAACAAAGGGACTTTCCATCAAAACTACGCCCTCTTTCCTCACCCCTTTCATGTTCTTCATCTCCCTTCCGTCCCCGGCGACCTGAATTGGTGAGTGCTCATCCCATGTATCACTCTTTTGCACCTCTTTTCTTTTTCTTCTTCATTTCTTCCTTTTTGCGATCTAGTCCGCTCTCTTTACCGCGTTGTTCTCTTTCTTTCTTTCTCTCTGTCTCTCTGTGTCGCGGCTCCTTCTCTGGAAGTTTCTCTTCTGCCTTCCTGCCGCCTTTCACTCTCTTTTTCCTCCCACCATCACACACACACCTGCATCTCGGACCGTGGGCAGCAGTATCTTTGCCTCTGGCTGTAAAGCCCTGAACTTTCCTAATGTTCGCCGGAGCTGCCTCCCTTCTCCCTCCATTGGACAATATCCCGGACGCCTTTACCTTCCTCCACCAGCTAAACCCATCCCCTCCTCATGAAAGACTCAACTTCTCCCTCTCCTCCTCTGTATTTCAGATATTACCGCAAGTCGGCCGCTAGGGTTTTCTTTCATCACCATCAACAAAGACCTCTCGCCCCTCCTCCAGCGTCTCCAGCATCTAATCTCGCATCTCCTTGACGCCACTAGGTCCATAGAGGCTGACAGCCACTGTGTTTCATCCCATCCCAGATACAGAGACTATCGCCCACGGCGACTTTGCTCTGTGATTTTGAGACCAAACTCTCCACCTACCTCAACCAATACCTCCAAAATCTTGTGCTCGACGCTGATGGCGAAGGACGGCATCAGAATCGGGAGGCACCACCTTACTCCTTTGAGGGCCAATAGCCCTTTACCTCTCTCTCTCTCTCCTCTTTGTCTTTTGAGTTTCCCACTCACATTAAATGTATATAGTTGTTATGCAGAGAGGTGTTGATGAAATGGCGAGCCACAGCCCTAATACTGAAGTTCCTGATAAAGAAAATGGAAACGGAGAAGAGGAAGTCAATCTTTCAATGACTTCAGAGCCTTCGAATGGCAATGAAGAAGAAAAAGAGGAAGAGAAAAGTCAAGGTGATGATTTGCTCTTCATATCTTCTCTAGCTTGCAGTTCTTTTATAGTCATCTCTCTTCTAATCAAGTCTAACGTATCTAAACTGCCAACAACAAGCTTGATGTCTGCATATTTGCGGTCATCATGTGTAATTGATTTGATATCAGTTAATGCTTTTAGGTTCAATGGTGTGCTATCTGGTATGTGTTTGCAAGGCTTCCAATAGCTGGTGAAAAGCATTTTATGATAAAAACTAAAGAAAGCACATCAATTTATTAGTCTACACACCTTAAGTGTACAATAAAAAATGGCACCTCTAAAGTTCTGCAACAGGAATTAAAACTCTTCCAACTCCATTAAATATTGTGCTCGTTTAGGTGATGTTTTCCATTATTTTTACACAGTCTGTGTTTTCTTTTGAGCCTTAGAAAATGTTTTGCATAGCCCTGTAGGTGTTGGCTTATCATAGCGGATGTTAAGGCCTATCCACTTGCTTTGGTCTTGAGATATCCTTACCTGTTTGGTAGTTCTTTTCGCGGGAGCATTAAACTGTCCTGGTATATTGATGTAAATTCAGTGCTCCAAATTGGCTTTTTATAATATAGATTATATATTTATATGTTTGGTCACCGTCCTATTCCCATACATTTCTAACACATGTCCTTTTGTGAATTGGAAAAAATCCTTTTCCTTGCAGAGGTTTCAAAGAAGAAAAAGAAGAAAAGCAAAAGCAAGTGAGGACCTCTGTCAAGCTTTAGTAATCCTTTTTCCTGTTTCTTTTTTTCTTGTCTATTTTTACTGGAAGATTTAATGATGTCATCTCTGTAACAATTAGGAAAAAGAAGGAATTGCCTCAACAGACTGATCCACCATCTATTCCAGTTATTGAGCTTTTTCCATCTGGAGAGTTTCCTGAAGGTGAAATCCAACATTATAAAGACGAGTGAGTCCATGATCTTTGATTTCCTTCTCTTTTACCTCCTAGTTGTGACATCTTGCAACTGGTTAATTTTGTTGCTAGAATTGACTTGAGAATTGTTAGCAGCAGTGATGTTACTAATTTCTATGACATTTCTAAGAACTTAGAAACTTTGTTGTATTATGTTGAGGGGGCAAATCTGCTAATATTTGAAATGTTCTGTATAGAAATATCTGTATATGTAGACAGCAAAAATATCCGTCCGGTTTGAATACAGACAACATAACTTGTCGTTTGAGACATGTTTTATTTGTTATCAGTAACTTATGGAGGACTACATCTGAAGAGAAGAGAGAGTTAGAGCGTCTTCAAAAACCAATATATAACTCGGTTCGTCAAGCAGCAGAAGTTCATCGTCAGGTTGTTTTTAATTCTCGTATTTGTGTGCATTAGTATAGGCAAATTGTTACTCAAGGACTTCGGTAGTTGGTTTTTTTATTCGATTGAGGCATCTTTTTTTTTTTTTTTTTGGTTATCAGGTTCGGAAATATATAAAAAGCATTTTGAAGCCTGGCATGTTAATGACTGACCTCTGTGAGACATTAGAGAACACAGTTCGTAAGCTTATAGCAGAGAATGGCCTGCAAGCAGGCATCGCATTTCCTACTGGATGCTCCCTGAACTGGTCAGTATCAACTGCCTCCGTTGTGCAGTTATTTTTCATATGGTTGGATCTTTACTTCACCTTCTTTCCATTGTCAGGGTTGCTGCTCACTGGACCCCAAATACAGGAGATAAAACTGTGCTTCAGTATGATGATGTAATGAAGTTGGATTTCGGAACACATATTGATGGTAATACTATATTTCTATTGGCCACTCCTTTCATGACAGAATGTCCCCTCTTGATGTTAGTTAGTACTCTTCCCAACCTTTTGGCCGGGTTTAACTTTGCAAGGTTTTGTTGGATTTCCAGGATATATCATTGACTGTGCGTTCACAGTTGCATTCAATCCTATGTTTGACCCACTGTTAGAAGCCTCACGCGAAGCAACAAATACAGGGATTAAGGTGCTGGACCTATTAGCCCTTATAGTTACTATCTGGTTATCATGTTTATCATCCACCATGGTTTGGTACTTGAGCCTGTCTTTGCTGCCAGTGGCTATTGATTGGACAGAATCTATTTGCCAGTGTGGGGGAAGATTGGAAGTAGATAGGTCTGAGAATAAGAGAAATATCTTATTTTTCCTTAGTATCTCTTTTTTTGTCATCCAAATAGACTTAGGGATTGTCGATTTATCCTCTTTCTCCTTTTCCTGTTTTTTCTTATGATTTATCCTGGCCACATATGATTTTTGTTTTGGATCGAAACACATGATTATATTACTTCCATGACATGAAGGGGTTGCCATGAGATAAAGAATTCAATGAATTCCACTAGGTCTTCCTCATTTACAATGTTCATCCTTTTAACCCAAGTTTTCAGTATTCTTATCTATCTATCTATAACCAAAAAAGAGGAGTTTTCCTCCCCTTAAAAGCTTTTCTATTTCTCTCATTTCATGCTAGCCAAACAATCAGCAAAGGGATTTTTGTAGCCACTCACCTGCAGCCCTCCACATGCACAAATCTCAGCTGTCACCGACCTAGCCACCACCCATCTGTAGCTCATCAAAGTGAAAACAGTTTCCCATGTCAACCGCATCTATTTACACCAAAGCAGCTGTCTATTGTTTATATGCATATGTGCTTGGAACTAATATTGTAGTTCGAAGATGTTAAAGGCTGACCTGTTTACAATGAAGTAAACTGATTTAATTGAAATCTTAAATCACATATAAGAGTATACCAATGGTTGTCTTTGACTGTTTAGGAATCTGGAATAGATGTGCGTCTTTGTGATGTTGGTGCTGCAATCCAAGAGGTCATGGAATCATATGAGGTTGAAATTAACGGAAAGGTGTTCCAAGGTATGAGATTCATCAGAATATTGGATTGTTAAATCGATGTTTTAAATTCCACTTGATATTGCCAGGTAGAACTTATTTCATTTTTAGCTAGCATATAGAGTACATGCTGTTAGTCATGTTTGATTTGATGATTCATTGGTGATGAGCTCATATATTGTTCTGCTAATGTATGTGCATCTCATGCAAGTAGAGTCGGTCAATCCATTATCAAATATTAGTCAGTTCTGGTTAAGTGAACTGCTTTAGGATGTATGGTCATCACAGTGATATTCACATTCGACAAGCAATTGCATTTTTCTTGCAAGTGAAATTCATTTAGTTGAATGATGTACTAAATCCAATCAAGGTTTACTGATTTAATCTCCATGGAAAATTAAACTGCATCTAAGTTAGGGGTAAGTATTTTTATTACGGACAGCAAATATAGCTGGTGCTACTATTTTTTGTTTTTTTTAATCAAAAACAGAATTAGATTTGTATTAACGGTAATGGCACCAAGGGTGCCACCCATTTTTATATAGTTAATTTGTACCCATGCAATACAAGCCGATGGATTCCTCGAAAGACCTCCATAAGCGGTTCGTCCCCACACCACCGCTCTTGCCAAAATTTTATGGTCTCTCCTTCCAACTTCATAACGCAATAATGGTTCGAAATCCTTCCAATCTTTTCTAATGGCCTTCCATACACCGGTGTCATAGTTGTCTTTTGTTACCGATGTTACTCGTCCGCCTTCATTTGTTCTATGCTTTGCTCCCACTACTCTTCTCCGAAGGCTTGTCTTCTTTACCATGAACCTTCAACTCCATTTTCTTAGAAGTGCCTTATTAAAGGAGTAGATAGACTTAATCCAAAGTCCCCATTTGTGGACCTGGTTGTTTAACAATCTCCCACCTTTCTACTATTGTTTGAAACCATTAAAATAATAATACCATTCCAGATGTGGTTCAATATATAAGTTCATCCCTTTCCAATTAGAAACTATCGAGAAAGTGGCATTTTGGAAGTAGTAATATAGCAATTAGCTGAAAGAAAGTGTCTTCTTATAATCCCACATTGATTTCTTCTAAGGCTGATTGACACATGGAAATTGCAAGTCAATTGGTATAAACTAAATAGAAGGTACTTAAAGCTTGTGTCATGAGCTCTATTAGACAGTGGAAGCATTTCTATCTTTTAAATGGGAAGTTCATTTCTTGCCTTTAGAAGTGGAAGTACATTGAACTAACAAACACAATTACGTGATCTGTTGCTGTTTCTGAAAATGCCTGAGCTCGAGGCTCTTTCTTTTTGAAATATATTCATTGATGGAGAGCCCTGGCTGATGCGGCATGTATATCAGTTCAATTTAAACATCTTTTCATGCTTGGCTGGTTAGCTGTTGCTGATACTTATCTATTAGTTAGATGCTGACATGCTGTTTCCAATTTAATAAAATGCCAAATAAAGAAGAAACAAAGGAACGGAGGGAGTTCAATAGTAATCTTTAGAATCCAGGCTAATCATCAATTTGATGCCAGTGACCTGGCCAGTTGAAACCTAGGTCAAGTTGAAAAGTCACTTGGTTAGTTCGTGAACAAATTTATAACTTTTGCCAATATTTAAGAAGCCTCTCAAGTAAGGAAATACCTTTTTCTGAAACCAGATTTCTTTGTTGCTTTTTTGAAGGTAACTAAATAAAGATTTCTATGAAAAAGAAACTAAATCTATAAATTGATTTTGGTGATAACTGCAGCATGAATTTGTTGGTAGATGAGTGATTAAAATGTGAATTTTTCATACTCAAAAGTTTCTTCAATAGGCAAACTATCAAACTGGTATTCTGGTAGTCTATTTGTTCCCTCATGGTATATTTTATGGATTGTTCAATTTCAAATAGAATTTGATGCTTTTAAGTTGCCCTCACCGCTTCATGTCTTAATTTCATTTTGTCAATGGTTGCTGCACCCTTTTTGTATTCATTCATCTGTTCAGCCCTTGTATATTGCACTGCGACCTTCATGCATTGGGCAGTTAAATATCATATGCCTTTCCGTTGGACTTGGATTTCCTAGTTATTCCTTACAATTGGGCATGGATGCAAATATGCTATTGGCAGTTAAAAGTATCCGGAACTTGAATGGACATAGCATTGGGCGTTATCAAATACATGCTGGAAAATCTGTTCCCATTGTGAAAGGTGGGGAGCAGACAAAAATGGAGGAAGGCGAATTTTTCGCGATTGAAACTTTCGCATCAACAGGTAGTGCCATTTCCATTTGTTGCAAAAGAAAACACTGAATTTGTATTATGGCTTTCTGAATGAATTATGTGAATTGTGGCTTATATCTATAGGAAAAGGGTATGTCAGAGAAGATCTAGAGTGCAGTCATTACATGAAAAATTTTGATGTTGGACACATCCCTTTGAGGTTGCCAAGAGCAAAGCAACTGCTAGCAACAATCAACAAGAATTTCTCAACGCTGGCCTTCTGCAGACGGTATTTAGACCGTCTCGGGGAGACCAAATATCTAATGGCATTGAAGAATTTATGTGACTCTGGCATTGTTCAGGTATCTTTCATCAATAGGGATTAACTGTCTTTTTTTATTTTTATAGAATTTTTACTGCATTAGGAGCCCTTGATACTTGATTGAACATGCAAACTGTCTTTCACTTATCAATTTTGTGTGGTATGTGATTCCAGATTATGCACATCCTGATATGATTCCCTGATATGCTCAATTTCCTTGTTATGTGGAAATAAGTTGATTACACTGGTCGTAGTTGTTCCGTAGCTTCTTTCTGAGAGGTTCTAATGAAAATCATCGCAAGGATAAGAATCGTGAAATTTCAGATCTTTTCTGGGTAATGTCTCTTTGTGGCTTTTAGTTTGGTTGGTTGAAGAAGAAATGAAATGTGTAAGCATTATGTGGTGGTGACATGAGATGAGACAATCAAATTACCATCAGATACAAGAATTTGCAGCAAAATGTTTAATATTTTTCTTAAGCCCCCACCTCCTCTTGTCTAAGAAAAAGTTGACAGAATGATACCACTGGTGCAAGCAGATAGTCACCCCCTTCCATCTTTCGTGTAAGAAGTTGCTGAAGGGAAGGACTCCATTGAAGTTTCTGGCACCATCGCCCCTTTCAGTGTTGCCAGAACTTGAAAATGATCCTTTTCTTGTAGTTCGCCAAAATATTTATTAGGTAGGAGGCACTGTCACTAGGAGTTGAATTTTGGAGGTAACTTTTTAATAGTTAAACTAGTTAGGTCCCTAGGATTTTAGAGTGAGATATTAAGTAGAGCAATATAAGCTGTTCAAAGTTGTGTTAGACTCTGTTGGACTTGATGTTTATGTAATTTCTTGCAAGTAGCCAGATGATCTTTTTGCTTCACTTGGTAATTGACTTCTGTTAGGAGAACCAAGGCCCTTCAGCCCTCTTACAGGTAAGGGCCGGGTTCTGTCCATGCAATCCCTTTCCTCAGCCCAAAGTAAACAAGAAAAAGGGTTTATGAGAAGATTTGTCTATATGCATCTGCATAGAATATTGTTAGCTAGCATATGGAACAAGTTTTACAAAGTTAGTGCATTTAGTTGCTTAGAACTTCGATTCAGCGTAATAATAATTCAGTGTATTCATTTTCTGGCTTTAATTTAATAATAAATAATTTTGCCAGAATAGCCTTATGTTTTGCTGAATAAAGTAAGAAAGGGTTGGTGAAGCTGGAAATATTTGTGCCTATGTGCAAATAAACATTTCTACTTATCCAGAGATGTGTGTGCAAATGTGCATGTGTGTATGCATGATAGAACTGTTAATATAAAGAGAATAATCCTAAATGCTTGGTTTTGTTACTGAATGTAGACTCTAATCATCTGGAGTCACATTTCAATTCTTAATATAATCTTCCTTAAGAAATGTAGACAAAGGATTTGAATCGAATTGTAATTTTATAAGATTAATTCTGATAAAAAAAATTATAGGATTTAAAATTTGAAGGCCATGCATCAAAAACACCTATAGGTCTTTTCTTTCTTTTACTTTCTTTTTGATCTTGTGCTCTTTTTTTTTTTTTTTTCCCTAAAATGCTTTTGCGCTTGTTAATTGATGATAGGATATTAGAGCTTCTTAGTCCAGCTGTACAATCCTCCTGATGCCATAAATATGTGCCTATTTATACTCCCAAATTGTTTTTCTTGGCAGCCTTATCCTCCTTTATGTGATGTTAAAGGCAGCTATGTGTCTCAGTTTGAGCATACCATCTTACTGCGGCCAACCTGCAAAGAGGTGATATCCAGGGGTGATGATTATTGATGTCAATGTCAATGGAATAACATTTTGATCTTCTGGATGGACACTAATCAGTTGAAACTTTGAGTATCCATCTGTTTTCATGTTTGTTTTATCTCAGCTGCAGTTTTGGATGAATATATAAATAAGGCATGTAATAGTGAAGTGTATTCTATTTAGTCACAGTATTTATTTTGGTGGTAGTATCTTGTTGGGGGAGCTAACCATAAGTCTTAAGCACCATCTAAGCTGCCCTCTGGTCATTAATCCAGTTGATTTTAATAGAGTTAATCAGATTATTATGATTATTTGTTTATGAGTTAGTGATGTTATTTACGAAAATTTTAAATGACTTGACAATAAGAATGCTTTCTAGAATGTAATCTATTATTGCTTCAGAAGATAAATGATGATTTATATGAAGTGATTAGAAAAATAAAATGATAAGCAAAACTGTTCTCAAATATATTTATTTTATTACAATTTAAATATTTTTTAAAATTTATTTTCTCATTTTCTTCATTATTTTTTTCTTCAATGGAAAAAAATTATTTTCTTTTTACTGTTCTCTTTAAAAGTTCTTAATGATTTTAGCATGAGAATGCTCGCTAAATGTTATTGAATGATTTAGTTGAAATTTGATGATTGAACTTGATTTTTTTATTTTTATATTAAACAAAATAAAGTTGATATATGAAATTTTTTAATTTATTGAGGTTATTTTTGATAAAAATGTATCTTTCTTTCTTACAACAAACATGAGAAACATAAATGTCTTGAAATCTTGATTATTAGAGCATGATTTATCAAAAGTGTTGGTGTAAATTTATTTGTAATGGGATTTCAGTGTTAAAATAACTCAAAATCACAGTAATAATTTTATTTGTAAAATCAAACAAGTTGCAAGGTATTTTGGTCTATCTGATTGTGTTTTAATTTTTTTTAAAAAAATTATTTTTAAAAATAATTTGAAGAAAAAATTATTTGATAATATTACTTTTAAAATAATTTGTCATAATCTTTTAGATTGGTTAATAATTACAATAATGTCGTCAATGAAAACGTGTTTTTTTTTTTTTAAGTTAGGAAACAAAATATTTTTTTATTTTCTGTTTTAAAAAAGAAAAAATATTTTAAAAATCAAATTTATCAAATAAATTTTTTGTTTTTAAAAAATAAAAAATATATTTTTAAAAATAAAATAAAATTGATTGATTTTTTTATTTTTTATTTTCAATTATGAAAAATTGTGCAGATGAATTATAGCCATGCGCAATAATATATAATACTATTTACGAGTGAACAAACTTTATTATTTATGAATTAAGGAAGTTTGTTAAAAATGAAGTTGACCTTAATTATTCATAAAATCATGGGTGGTTATATATTATTTAATTATCTTTTGATGGGTTTAACATTAGATGATAGAAAAACATGATGAAATTAACTTTAAAAAATTTTTTCACTACAAAAGTAAGTTAACATTACTAAGTTGTATGATTTTAGTTTTTTTTTATTGTGAAGATTGTCATTTTTATTTTTTTGGTACTCTAGACACTGCACTTCATTATGCAACAAAGATAATACTATGTTTTATGAATAAATTGATAATGTATAAATTATATTAAATTTAAAATAATTTTTTTAAAAAAATTTACTCATTCTTTTGTTTTGAATATTTTTTTTTTTAGTAACAAACTCACAATAGATGTTACCATCCAATGAATTTGGATTAATGAATTTTCTTTTTTTTAACGTAACTCAATGAGTTCTATTTCAAAGTGAAATAATTTATATTCGTATGCATATTTTAAGTATTATTATAACATTCAAATAAAAGTCAAAGTATTATATAAGTAATTATAACTCACAACTCAACATTTAAGTAATCATGTTTTACACATAAATCATAATGTATGAATTATAAGTTATTTATGCATATCAATCAAGTCATTATTGTATCACGTATAATTATTATGTAAGTTATATAAATTATTATTATGCATGTCCATCAAATCACTTTTAATATTTACTTATCTACACTCTACATGTAAGTTATTATCCAAATTATACAAATTACTATGCAAGTGCACATGTCGCCATAAAAACTCAATAATTTATATTAAATGTAATATCAATCCATTAGGAGATAAAATTATAATATAATAAGTTTTATAAACAAAACTTAGCTCAAATTAAATTTATAAAAAATAATAAAAATAAATTAATACAAAATAAAAAATAAATTAGTACAAAAAAAGAAAACAAATCAAGATAATTACAAAATAATTAATTTGAACATCTTTTAATTTTTTCAATTAAATTCCTTAATATTTTTCTTTTATTATTAAATATATTTTAATTTATTCTTATTTTACTATTTAATTATTATTTATTCATTGGCTAGTTAAGTTGTTGCATTGCAAATTCTCTTTTCATATCTTAATTTTTTAAAAAAATTAAAAAATCAAAATATAAATTTCATTCAAATTTTCAACAATTGCCTAATGTTTTAGATTACACACTAAACAAATAATAAATATAAATTAATAATATTCTTTATTTTTTATTTTTTTAAAAATAAATAATTAAAAAAGAAAATAGATTTCTTATCAATTGTAAACTCATACTTATTTCTATAGTGAATGTAGAATAAGTATATTATATGTTAAATATAAATTATGACTTCACTCATATCCAAAATATGAACTTTCTTCTCGTTATATATATATTCTAAATTATTTTAAATAAAAATAAAAAATTATTGTTACAAAAATCAACAACTTGTGATTACTTAAAAAAAAAAAGATTTAATTGCCATGAACTTGTAATTTGCAAAGCGAATGTTAAACACTATAATAAAGATTTCAAAATTGACTAAAACGAATGAATAGAAATCTAGTGTTTTAATTGTATGTAATCAAAACCGATGCAAACACTAAAGAAGTTGACCCACAACTTTAACAAAGGAGATTTTACAAATTTCAATTATATTTTATAATTTGTTCATAGATATTGTAACAAACTTTTTAAAATATCTACTTGTTTTTGTACCCATACCCACTTTATAAATTTCAACCATATTTCATAATCGAATATCACTATTAATGGCCAAAAACAAAGAAATCAAAAATATTGTTTCAAAGTCCATGCCTATTTGAAGCATTAAATATTAAAAAACTAAAATTTGTACTATATTTTTACCATACTTTTACAACAACAGTGAAAAAAGAATTTCAATGATTAGATACTCCGTATAATTTCAATGGAGTTTTCAGAGTAAGCTTTTTTGCACGCATTAGTTTGACATGATGAATGACTATTGAAGATGATCGGAAAAGTGATTCCTCAAAGTGCATACACACTTATTCGATGACAAGTTAAAGACGACAAAAAGGTGATATAGGTCTTAAAAATGGGTTTAGACTGACAAGATGAGGGCAAAGGTTTTACGAATGAGCTCGAATATGGCCGCAATTGTATCGGTGGCGTTCACTCTCAAAGTTTCAAAGATAGATAATGAAGAATGGGGTAGACAAGGAGGAATAAGGAGACAATGAAAAGAGACGAAGAAGAATGAGAATGAGTTTCGAGGAAAAAGAAATGAAGACTCTTAAAAGGAACTTCAAATTTTTTGAAAATTAAAAGAAATCGACCATCGAACTCCCTTGGGTAAAAATGTGTGTCCGGTCAATATCCATTTGATAGGTATTACATGACTACATATGTGCCTAAAATGCAACCAAAACTAAGCTATTTGTTTAAAATTTTTTATTGTATTATTTTATGTGTTTGGTGTTAAAAATATAACTTACAGATTATGGATTTTTTAAAAATAATAATTAAAAATTTTTACCTTATTATATTATATTATATATGTATATGTTTTTAATGTAATACCACGGACATAATATTATCCTTGTTACTAAAGCCACTCCCCAATTCTGAAAAAAGTCTGTTCCAAATGCTGTAGACAGACCCTTGTGGCTGTTGAGACCTCGCTAAGAGAAAACCAGCCTCCTACCAGTAGTATTTCCGCCGTCTACGCTTCAGCTCCAGGAACACCGATTGCTCATAGCCGCCTGAAAGGTGACTGCTCAATTCTTTGTGGTATTTTCTCACACTTGGATGCAATTGACAAATCGACCCCTGAGGTTAATTTCTTTTAAACTTTGGTCTTAATTACATATTTCAGGTACTAGTCTTCCTCTCACCATGCTCAGTAGCCTTTGCACCGTTATGTGTATTTGCTTAAATTTTCATCTGCCTTTTTTCCTCTATTGCATAATTATCATAGTTTTCTTTTTCTTCTCCTTCTCTGTCCTTCATCTCTTGTACACTTTGATGTATGGATGACGAAACATTTCGTTGTTATCAGTTTCTGTAATCAGGATTCAGACTTATATGTGTCTGGATTTGAACTGAAGTTTTGATGGTTTGACTTACATGTATTTCCACATTTCGTGCTCCTTAACTAATAGGAAGTGTTGGATTCAGACCAACTCCACTCTTTTTTTAAAAAAATATTTTTTTAAAATATGTGTATATCAGTGTATAAAATTGAATTTTTCTATATCAATTTTAATTATATTTGAAGGTAATGTTCATAATTAAGTTGATCTCTATTAGGTGGTCTTTGGTTTTATTTCCCTACCATGGGCTGGTGGAATCCTTTAGGTGTTGTCTGGTTAGCGGAATCATCGAGGATTTTCTAGAACCTTAGAGTGGTAAACCAATTTGTCCATGTTTGATTTGCGAAATTTTTAGGATTCTTAAGAAACTAGGATTCTGATGAGCAGTTTTTCATGTTTCCTGCGAACTGATGCCTGGGTAACTTAGTTTTCCATGGTATGGAAAATTTATATATATATTTAAAGGACTGAAAGTCATGTTCTCTGTGGTAGTTAGAAAAAGGAGATCCCTGCATTCATACTCGGGGAATACAGTTCTTTAAGTACTTGCCAGAAAGAGCAAAGAAAACAGAAAGTGTCCACAAAACAAGGAATTGCATTCATACATAATCAGGAAAATGAGAAAGATCTTTCTGGGATTTATGATTATGGTACTGATATGTATCTTACTGCTAGTTTCCATCACATTTCCCATATTCTGCATTAGCTCCTTGCTTTAATGATCCCTAGCTGTATTTCAGGTTGGAGCACCTTATCCCCTCCGTACAAATAGGATTTAGCTTTCTAGCATTATTTTAAATCAGATTTTCATGCCAGTTTTTGGCCTTTACACATGATAATTCATCAGATTAAGTTTCTTAGTGGTCTTTTAAAGGAATGTAGCATTAGGTAGGTTGAGTTGTTTGAATAGTATTAAATGATAGAAGAATTAGTATGATCCCTTCTTTAATTTTTTCTTCAATTTTTTTTTTGGTTGGCCATCAAAATTGAAGTATTTTACTTTTAATGAGCAAAGCTTTTAAAACTGGGAGATTATATATGTCCTTAAACTTTACTAATTTTCAGTGGTCCTTGCAGAACTCACCTACCAACAGCAGCCATTCGTACTGCTTTCCGTTTTGCAATACCAAACACCTCTCTCTCTCTCTCTCTCTGTGTATATATATATATATATATATATATTTTTTTTTTTTTTTTACACACATACGCAGAGACACGAACAGAAGACAGTAAGCCCGTTTTCTTTCTACTATCTAACATAAAATTCTAGGGTTTACAACTGTCCATTAACAATGTCAACCCCATCTGAAATCCCCTCAACGGAGGAAAAAGAACAGCCACCAGCAGCAGGAGATGAAGAATCCTCCAAAGGGGTCAGCAAAAAGGCTGCCAAGAAGGAAGCCGCCAAGCAAGAGAAACTGCGACGCCGCCAGGAAGCTGCCGACGCTGCAGCAGCCGCTGCTGTGGCTTCGCCGCAGGAGGAAGACCCACACTCCGCCAATTATGGTGACGTGCCGCTGTGGGAGCTACTGGCGGTCGAGGATCCAACAGCAGGAAAATGGTGCGAGGCCGTGTACAGGAGAAAAAGGACCCCAGTAGGGGAGCTTGCGGAGGAACTGAATAATAAGGAAGTGAGGGTGCGAGGTAGGATGCAGTCAACAAGAACCCTTAGCAAGAACATTGCGTTCTTGGTGGTGAGGGAGATGGGGTTTACTGTGCAGTGCGTAGCCACCAAATCTGAGGAGAACAATGTAAGCAGCCAAATGATCAACTACATCAAGGGCTTGAATCGTGAATCTATTATTGAGGTCATCGGCCTTGTCTCCATCCCCAAGGATCCCCTCAAGAGCACTACTCAACAGGTGCCTTCTCTTTCTCTGTGTGTGTGTGTGTGTGAGAGAGAGAGAGAGAGAGAGAGAGCCATGTATGTATCTTCACAGATAGATACTGACAGTTGCAATGTTATCGCGCCTAGTCCTATTGCATTGGCTAAGAAGGATCTCTGAGCGAAGTGGGCACCCACTTTTTTTTTAGCTTACTATGCCAATATGTGAAAAAGAGGGTGTGCACGTTTGCAGGTTGAAATTCAGGTGAGGAAGTTATATTGTGTTAGCAAAGCTTTGCCAACACTACCCATGAACATTGAGGATGCTGCACGAAGTGAAGCCGAAATTGAAAAAGCTTTGCAGGTAGATTCAGTCATTAGACTCTCTCTCTCTTCCTCTCCTTCCCTGTTTACACAAACAGGAAAGTTGGATAATGTCCCTGCATTTTACTGATGGAGGTCAAAGAAAATTATTGTAAATGAATTGTTGCGATACTTCCTGCGCCCTCTATATTTAATGATCATTTTGATGGTCTAGGCAGGGGAACAGCTTGTCCGTGTTAACCAGGATACAAGATTGAACAACAGAGTTATTGACTTCCGAACACCATCCAGTCAAGGGATTTTTCGTATTCAGTGTCAAGTTGGAGCTGTATGTTCTTGTTTGTTGGATTACTTGTTTTCTTTCTTTCTTTCTTTTTTTTCTTGGGTTGTTTTCCATCATTATATATCAGTTCATTTTCAACCTTATCTAGGCAGAATTTTTTGTTAAAAAAGGCCTCTGACTCTGAGAGCATAGTTGTGAAAATTTACCCATCAGACGGGTTCTTGCATTGTTTGTTGAGAGTTAACTAAGATGGGAAAGCAATTTTGGGGGAAATTTATACCGATGATTTTGTAGAACTCTAAGTATGGGTTGAGAATGTCCATCTTCGATGGATGCTACACTTTTCTGTGTGGTGCTCTTGGAGTCAGGGGGGCTCTTGTAGTTGGTGAAATTCTTGGACAAACAAAAAGAATATATTCGCATCTGTGCATCTGTGCGTTTATTATTTTCATGTTTCAGATCTTTCTGTTGTATTTCCTTGTTTCTGTGTCAATGGTTGATTATTAGAATGTTGGTACTAAAATTTACTTAGTGAATTAGTGGACCAAGTTAGCTTAAAATTTTATATGTACTTTTTTGTTTAACTTGAAGTCTTCCTGGTTCTTAAAAAACTGCATGATTGTGCAGATCTTTAGAGAATTTTTATTATCTGAAGGCTTTGTTGAAATCCATACGCCCAAATTGATATCTGGATCTAGTGAAGGTGGTTCTGCTGTATTTAAGCTTGACTACAAAGGACTTCCTGCATGCCTGGCCCAGTCCCCTCAACTTCACAAGCAAATGACTATTTGTGGTGATTTTGGGCGGGTCTTTGAGATAGGTCCTGTTTTTAGAGCAGAAGACTCCTATACACACAGGCATTTATGTGAATTCACAGGTCTTGATGTTGAAATGGAAATCACTGACCACTATTCTGAGGTATTACTGGAATTTCGGTTCTTGATTCTCATGAGAAGTCATATTTGTCAATGTTTTTTATTTTTCTGAGGAAATTAGCTTGACTATGCAGGTGATGGATATTGTGGACCGCTTATTTGTCAAAATGTTCGACAGATTGAACGAAAAGTGCAAGAAGGAACTTGAAGCTGTGGGGAGGCAATTCCCATTTGAACCTTTGAAGGTCATCATCCCTTTTACATTATAAACCACTTGGATTGTTATTATGAAGAAGTGGTTTTAAGAATATAATGTTTAAGCTTTTGTATCTTTTAAAAATATTTTTCTTATAAAAACAATCTTAGGAATCTTTTTCTCTTGACCTGATTGTTGGCATTTGATAAATGTCCAGTACCTGCCGAAGACTTTGAGACTCACATTTGAAGAAGGGGTTCAAATGCTCAAGGTAAGTGGAGCAGTATCATACCTCATGCTAGTATTTATTGTTCCAAAGAGCTACCTTGCCTAGGGATGGAAGATTTTTTTGGCTCCCCTAGGCCCAGTGGATTTGTCAATAGAGCTTCGAGCTAAAAATGCGGAAGGAATGCCATACCACGGTTATCAAAAAAAAAAAAATTGTTCTTTTATCCAGTTTTGTTCCATTATAGTTAACTAAACGCTCTTGTATATTTTCTTTGGATTATTATTTGAATTATCAAAAAAGGAACAGCCACCATGAAACTTAGCATAAACTTTTTCATATGTGGCTTATATTTGCCGTGTTTCCTAAAGTGTCTTGTTGGCCTTATATTTTCCCATTTCAAAATTAGATTAAGCAGAGAAAAATTTTAATACCATATAGAGGAGCTAATTTAAGGAATTATAGCAAATCTTGTTTTTACTTGTCATCTTAGTTATATTGTCATGTGTTTTTTAAGGATGCTGGTGTGGAAATTGATCCTTTTGGCGACCTTAATACAGAGGCAGAGAGGAAACTAGGCCAGCTCGTTTCAGAGAAGTAATTCAATTTTTTTTACTTATATTTATCTGCTTGGCCTTTTTTCTTTATTTCAATCGTTGAAGTTTGAAATCTTCAGATTTCCTACATGTGTGATGTGGATTGTACCCGTGATGATAGGTACGGCACTGAATTTTATATACTGCATCGCTTCCCTTTGGCAGTCAGACCGTTCTACACCATGCCTTGCCATGATAATTCCCTTTATAGTTGCTCATTTGATGTCTTCATTCGAGGTAATTGATGGGTTAAATCCAACTTCATTATTAATGATTTTGTTCGTATAATTGGTCTTTGATTAATTCCATAACATGCTGCTACAAGGAGCTTTTTTCATTATCATAGTCTGTATATTGTTTCTTGTTCCTTGCCTATCTTGTTTCATTATTGTGGTCCACACGTTTTGTGGAGGCTGGATGTTTGAGTTCCTAGGAATAACATTTGTTTAAGGTTGATATGGATGCCTCCCACCAAACACAAATCTGGAGTGCATTGGCATACATGCCTGTGTTTACATTTCCTTTCTGTTGCACATTCCCAAATTGGAGGCACAGAATATTTAATTTGTCTTGATATAAGTATTCTAATAGTGTTATTGTTTGGTTATGGCCTGATTGTTTGTTTTCTTTTTTGCATTTGCATTGCTTCCCTGGTTTTGGTTAATCTGTTTGTCTACTTCTGCTAATGCTCAATGTGCTTTATGATTACTGTTTCATTTTATGCTTGTGGAAGTTGGAGATCTATGTATACGCTTATGTGTGCATGTATATATGTCATTTTCAGATGCAAATAAATTCTTTTTAATGCTTAATTGTGACTTTATGGTATTTTTCTTGTGCTTCAGGTGAGGAGATAATTTCAGGAGCTCAGCGTATCCATATTCCGGAGTTCTTGGAGGAACGTGCACAAGCCTGTGGAATTGATGTCAAGACAATATCAACATATATTGATTCTTTCAGGTAAGTCTTTTAACTTGTTCCCACTGAGTGTGTAGTAAATGTGTGCAAATTCTTCAAATTTGTGTTAGGCAGTTTTGTCTCTTTGAAGTTTGAAGGAACCAAGTATCATTTACTTATTTATGACTTGGACAATGTCATTCACTTCTGTCTTGTGAAACCAATGTGCTTTTGTACTCAAATGTTTTGTCTAACCTCCTTTTATTGGTTGTTTTAAGATATGGTGCCCCACCGCACGGCGGATTTGGAGCAGGTTTGGAGCGAGTGGTTATGCTTTTCTGTGGTCTGAAAAACATTCGCAAAACATCACTTTTCCCCCGCGACCCTCTTAGGATTGTCCCATGAGCTTGGATTATGGCAACTCTTCACTCCCCTGTCCTGGGGGAGTTCCCTTTTTAACCAATTTTATGCTTAAAAATGTTATCTATATACATCTGTCAGGGGAAAAAATGTGCTTTGTATTTTTCTGCTGACTCCGAGTACATTGAAACATAGCAGTCTCAATAATTATTTAATTTTCTTTTACCTTCAGGAAAAACATGGTTGTGATGCATGGCAATGCAGATCTTGTTTTGTTTTGACGAGTAGAGATGGAAATCTTTGCCAGCTCTGGTGTAACGCTCTAACCTGAGGTTATCATCATTCTGCCATTCCATTTTTCTTTTGCTGCAGATCAATTGAACAGGTAACCATGAAGGGCTGTAGCTCAGCTTGGTTTACATGCATTTGGCGTTAGATGGAGATGCTTGACTGATCATGTATAGATAATGACATGTAGATTATGATAGAGAGATGCATAAATATACACATTTTGTGATGATGATTTGACTTTCCTAGTTTAAAAGTAATGAAGTAAAGGTTGAAAAAAAAATTAAATAAATAATATTAAAATATATTTTGAAATAAAAATTTTATAAAATTTTATTGTTTATTTTATGTTTTTAATCAAATTTTTATATTCAAAAGTTAAATTTAGATATATTAATTTGATTTAAATTAAATTTTATTAAAAATTTTAAAATTAAAGTATTCAAATTAAAAATTTTGTAAAATGAATTTTAATTTGAAATTTTTTATAGATGAAAAGAAATATTTGAGTTATCATTATGAAAGAATTTATAATTTTTTGAGTATTAAAATTATATTTTTTAAAAATTGGTAATGTTAAAAAAATTTTAAAATAGCATAATTATTTAAAAAATTATAAATATTTTTGAATATTTATTTATATTTTTAAAAATTTTTAAATTAAAATTTGTTGTATAAAATTTTTAATTTGAATATTCGTAATTTTTAAATTTTTTGTTAAGATTTAATTTAAATCAAATTGATGAATTAAGTTTTAATTTACTATTTTTTAAATATAATGGTTTAATTGGTAATATAAGATAAAGAACAAGATTTTATAAGACTTTTGTTTTTTTTTTATTCAAATAAATTTTGAATAATATTTATTTGATTTATTGATTTGTTATAAATTAATCTTTTATTGACGATGTTAAAAATCAAAGAGTATTTTTTTAATTATTTATTATATTTTTTTGTCCTTGTTAACAGCTCCAAAAGAATAATATTTATTTGATTTATTGATTTGTTATAAATTAATTTTTTTTATTGACGATGTTATGACGATGTTAAAAATCAAGGAAGAGTATTTTTGTCAATTATTTATTGAGTATTTGTGTCAATTATTTATTATATTTTTTTACCCTTGTTAACAGGTCCAAAGTATTTTTTTTTTTGGGAGAAAACTTTAAATTGAAAATATGTAGTTTATGAAAATTTAAGTTTTAACTTTAAGAGAAAGATTGAAATATATTTAAATAAAAACTTAATTTTTGAAGAGGATAAGTCACTTAATAATATTTTTATCAACAAAAAAAATTTAATTTTAAAATATGTGTGGTTAATTAAAATTTTATTTTAAGTGAAATAAAAATTTGAATAAAGATTTCATAAAATCTTGGTATTTGACGTATGTTATTGAATAAACTTTTACGTTCGAAAATGATGATAGAAATCTTGATGTTATTGTCGAGATAGATCTTTTGCTAACGACTCGTTAACAATTTTAATGTATAATCAATGGTAAAGTTTAATTTTATAATTTATTTATTAAGTCAAAATAATGCGTTATAGCAAAGTGAAAAAATTTGAACTTGATTCTTCCTTTTGCATTGGACTCTTCTTCTTATTCCTTGAGCACTTTCTTTTTTTTTTTCAATGTGCTTTTTTACTAAGATTCCTTGGTAGGTAGTCTGTGATAAAAATGGAAGCATGCCCATTAACATGCTTGGTCCATACTCCCAAACGTAATCCTTGACCCGATCTAATTGTGAAGATATATCCATGATAAAGCCACCATGGTAACAACCTTGACCCAGTCTGATAAGAATGCAGTGACAAAGGGTACACTGTTGATAGGAACTTATACCGATCAATATGTCCATGACAGAGCCACCATGGTGGCAACTCCAAACCCGCAGACCAATAAGAATGCAACGATGGTGATAAAGAGTACGGTGCCAATAGGAACTCATATGGGGCTTGAAAGGATGATCAAAGACATGGAGAAGATTAAACCCAAGATGATTGTAATGATGGTGATACCGATGAAGAAAAGTAGGATGGTGTCTTTGATGAAGAGGGTTAAGAAACCTATGAGTTGGGATGAAGTAAGTGCATGGACTTAAATGTTATGTAGAGGTGTTGTGGTGGTTGGGGTCGATCTTAGGGCTCTTTGGTCAAGAATTTGATGAACTATTGTTAAGAGCTTAGAGTTACAGAGAGAAACAGAAAGAAAGAATGATGTAGAGAAACAAAATAGAAGATGGCAGTTTGCTTTTGGTACTTGCAACAAGACATATTGACTAAAGATAGAGATCTAATAGTCCTTGATATGAAAACCAGATGGAGGAAAATAATGATGCATCATTGACAATCTTAGCTAGTTTTTATAATATTAAAGAAGCAATTTCAATAAAGACTATTATTTAATCTTTTGCCAAGGGTACTATTTCTTTTTATTTCCTTTTTCATTTTTTAAACTTCTGCTTCTTCCAGATGGCTACTTGTTAAAGATCTGTAAGTTATGAAAAAGACGACTGATAGAGTTTAACAACATCGGCGTACCTCAAGATTCACAACTTCGAGTAGCAAAGGTGTTGAAGTTGTTTCTGACAATTAGGAGCAATCTGAGAGCAAACAAAAGAACTTCTTCTCGTACCACTACGATGTTATGGTGGAAAGGTGGAAGCTACTGAGAAAAGTAGTGAAGTAAAGTGTCAAGTTCAATATGCTTGAGTTTTTATCTCAGTTCAGGAAGGTCTGTGAAACCCAACCTGATAAATCATTGGTCTACTCATTAATTGATTATACATATTAAACTTCCTGAAGTGCTGTGAACTCTTTATATATGTTTTTTTTTTAGCTTTTACGTTGTTGAAAATGAAATATGAAAGAGACACATCATATTATGAAAGCTTCCTAAAAAGAAAGAAAATATTGATAAGAAGTAGAAAGTAGTTCGGGTTTAGGGCAAAGCATGTGAGGATAAGCATGTTAGATCGAGATAACAACTATAATCTTTTTATAGAGGAAGGTATTGTATGATGTTTATTTCAACTATGATGATTTATAGTTTATACATAAAAGTATAAAAAGTGTTGGGGCTTCTTGCTACTACACCATGGTTGCATCTGTTGCCTTTTCACTTTGAAAAATGGTTGAAGCTTTGCCCGTTTACCAAGTTCAATCTTAATAAAAGCAAATAGATAAAGCTATCTCTTTTAGTAGTTATTCAAGAATCTCTTGTAACCTCCAAAGGAGAGCGAAAGATAAATGTGTTGTATTAGATTATTATTTATTATTTAATTTTTTCTTTTTAAATATATTTTATTGAAATTTAAATACGCAAATGTTAGTTCATCATAACTAGGAAAGGATGAAATTCATAGATCATTGACCTATCATTGTAAACAATCTCTATAGCTATGGTTACCAAGCTTAGTCTTACATCAATCATGGCTGCTTCCTCGTTGGTGAAGTCTTTATATAGAAGGATTTATCATAATAAATCATATTGTTTTTCTATTTTCATCATTTTTCTATTGTCAAACTCGACGTTTGGACACTTCTTTCTCTTTTCTTTTTATTGTTTTCTTTCTCAATTATTGTACTTTTCCTTTTAGAGCTTTTGATTTATGGGTTCATCTTTTCTTGCTCGGTTATCTTCTTGATTTGTGTTCTTTAAAGAGTTAAGAATATGTGCACATGCATATTAGTGCATGTGGGAGAAACAAGCTTAGAGGGGTGTCTTTATAGTGCCGTACAGATGTAGAGATTGCCACTTAAGAAAAAGAAAACATAGAATTGAGTTTCATTGGTGGTCCAAAAATGGAGAGCAACTAAAAATAATGAAATAATGAAAACACCCTTGAAATTGATGTTGACTTTAGACGACATCAAGCATCAAAGAGTATATTGTTAAGTTTCATTACTTTAAGATTTGTAATATCACTTTGAAATATAAGGGTTTGTTTGATAATACTGATTAAAAATCAAAGTTTTATTAAATTTTTACTCTAAAAATTTAGATAAAGATTATATTAACTATTAATAGATTATTATTTTTGCTTGGTGAAAAAAAAGTTAAGTTTAAATAAAATATGAAGACTCTTAACTCTCTAGGTGATGTAGTTTTGTTTCTTATATTGTTTCAAGATCTCTATTTTAATTTTTTTAAAATACTTAATGTCATTGAAATTAGATAAAGAAATGTTTGATTTGAATATGATTAATAAATTAAAATTTGTTTAAATATATTTCAATATTTAAAATTTATTTATAAAAAAACATTTCTTAAAGTTTTTATGCTTAAAGTAATATACAACATTTTATTTTATTGTCAATGCTGGTCTTTGATTTATAAAATTCAAAAAAATTTGTTAGACATTTAAAAAGCTTGTCTAGTATTGACATTTGAATAAGGAGAAAACAAGATTACTAATTGGTAGATCAAATTATTTATAATTTTTTTAATATAATAATTTTTCTTGGGATGCTTTATTCTATGGGAAAATTGAAGCTAACCAATTCTAAAGAAAATTTAAATAGATGGAAGAAATTTTGTTAAATGGCATCATGGGTTTAGCTTCTCATGAAAAATATTTAGAGATTATTTTAATTATTGTTGATATTAATATTTTACAAAATATTTAAAGATATTAACTTAATTATTTTTAATATTTATTATTTCATAATTAAAACTCAAATACTTTTAGATGACTAAAGTGAAAATAACATTATCTTTTTCAAAAGGAAAAGATACTCCTTTTTTTCAAAAAAAAAAAATAAAAATCCTACTTCTGTTTTTATGTTTAATATGTCTTCCATGGATGTGTGTTTAGTTTCAAATAAAAAAGATTCATAATTATGTTATAAAATACAAATATTAAAAAATAATATAACATAAAGATAATAGAAAAAAATTAGTTTGTAACATGATAGAGAAAAAAGTACTTTTTTAATATTTCCATTTCTCATCTTAAATACGACAATTTATAGGTCATTTTTCACCAATGAAAAGATACAACTTCATTGTGTTATAGTTTGACAATCAATATGTATTAAAGGCCCAAGTAAATGGGAGGAAGGCAGTGGAAGGATATATTTTGAATAAAAAAATGTTAAATTATGTGTTTTGAATATAAATGGATATCCACCATAGTATTCATAATATTCTCTTTTAGATATCTATATATAAAGAATATACTTCATTAAAACTTTACCAAAGAAAAAACCTTGTAAAAAAATCTTAATAAAGAAAAAAAGTATATTACTCTTGTATAAATAGATGTTGAAAAGGTATCTTGTTAAAAACCTTATTGAAAAAAATTCAAAAGAAAAAATCATAGCTACGGAAAAGAATTCAGTGTGTATTAACTCTCTTTTATCATTATATGAGATCTTTATGTCGACGCATTCTAATACTATGTTTTAATTTCTCAAATGTTGAAGTTGGTAATGCTTTGATAAATAAGTCTATTAAATTATCATTTGAACTAATTTGTTGAACATTAATATCACCACGCTTTCGGAGGTCATAAGTAAAAAAAAACCTTTGGTGAAATATGTTTCATTTTGTCTCTTTTAATATATCATTATCTTTATATAATTTTATGGGATGGTATTGATATTTGATAAATTACATGTTTTCTAGATATGTTGAATCAGTAATTTTAACTATACACATTCATGACTTGCTTCATGGATCACAAAAATCTGAACATGATTTAAAAAAGTTGTTATAACTGGCTTTGTTGCATACCATGATATAATAGTATTACCATATGTACTGAATAAATAACCTATCTATAGACACCTAATTTTACTCCCCAGAGTTGCAAAACAGAAGTCCATGAGAAAAAGTACAGTAGCGAGAAAATATGATATCCGATGTTAGGTCGACAAGAAGATAAACCCAAGACTGAATATTTTAGGATTATGATAAAGCCTAACATCGGGATCAAGAGTCGATTGTTACTACTAGCTTGGATTAGTACTTAATATTAAGGTTATTATTAGATTAGGGTTAGGATGTGATCCAATACTTAAACTTGAAATGTTGCAAACTCAATGTGGTATTAGCATCCAAGCTCGTACTTAACATTTTTTTAGTCAAGATGGTTTTAGGATCATGATTGAAATGATCATGCAAGACGAAATCAAGTGAGGGATTGAGTAATCAAGAAAGGTCAATGTTCAAAATTAAAGATCGTGAATAAACGATAAGATTTGAAAAGAAACCACAGAAAGTTGAAAAACATCTCATATGCATTAATAAAGCCTTGAAGGCCAAAAAGCTTCATTATAAATAAAAAGGAAAAAAAAGAGAAAAAGAAAAAAGAAAACAATTAGATTTGGGCCGACAAAGTAACATAAAAAACAACAGTTAGAGGAGTAATAATAGCATCAAGGCAAAGGAAGTAGGACCAATAACATCAAAAGTAGGAACTGTAACCTCAAGAATTAGGGCTTTAACATTAGGAATGAAATTCTTGAACTCAGGAGGTGGCAATTCACCGACTTTAGGATGTTTAATGTGTTCGACTTTGGGAGGTACAGGCGAAGCTTCTAAGAAGCTAAGATCCCAGTTCGATCGATCAAAGACTTATTAGCATTTTTTGACTCCTATAGAGCGTTGATCAAAACCCTACTACTAAAATTATATTTCTGTTTAATAAGGTTTAAGGTTTAAGCATTGATCAAATCCTAGACTCCAAAGTCTAAACCTTTAAATAACTTAAATCCTAAACACCTTAAATCTTGAAATCCTTAAAAACCTTCCTAAATACTTTAAACACCCTAAACACTAAATTATTTATAAACCTTAAACCTTAGTTATCCTAAACGCTCTAAACTCTCTCTCTCTCTCTCTCTATATATATATATGTATATATATATAAAGAAAACAACTTAAATGAAAAAAAGAAAAAAAGAAAAGAAAAAAAGAATAAAATAAAAGAAAAAAAATGGAAAGATAAAAAGTAAAGAAAAAAATTATAGATAAAAGAAAAAAAATTAAAAAATTGAAATATTGAAAAAATTTAAAGAAAACAAAAAATTAAAAAAATAAAGTATGATGAAATTAAATTTCAAAAAACTAGAAAAATAAAAACTGAAAAAAAGAAAGTTAATAAATTAATAAAATAAAAAAATGAAACCCAAAAATCCAAGAAAGTTACAAAACTGAAAATATATAAAAAAATAAAAGGAAAGAAAATCTAAAAAATAAAAAATTTTGAATTAATAGAAAAAAGAAAGAAAAAATCAAAATTAAAATAAAAAGAGAAATATTAAAAAAATCTCTAAATTAAATTCGTTTTAAATTTAAGGAATGATGTATCAATTGGATTAATTGTAAATATATTTTTTCAATTTGATCCATTTAACATTAATTTAAAAGATTATAAAAATTTAATGATATTTTTTGTTATTAAAATATTTTAAAAATAATTTAAATAAATTTTGCACTCAATATTAAATTTATTGTTTAAATTAATTTTTAACTCATAAATTATTTTTGATTAAATTTTAAACTTTTTATAATATGTAATTTTTTCAAAAATATATTCAATATGTAAAAATTTTTTAAAAATAAATAATTCTTAACATTTATAAAAAATTTTATATCAAAATTTGATTAAATGAGATGTTATTTGAATATTTTAATTTAAACTTTTAATAAAATTAAATTATTTTAAATTAAGGAATCAAATGTATAATTAATTAAATTAATATTTTAATATATAAAATAAAAAAAAGGCATGTTTCAAGATTTTTTGATAATTGTTTAGTAAAAAAATAAAATATTATCAAAATTTTAGGAAATAAAATTGAACAAAAACTCGAAGAAAATAATAAATATTAAAAATAAAAAAATCCATAAATTTAGCAAAAAAAGGAAAATTAAATAAATTTACAGAAAGTGAAAGACAATTCTGAAAATAAAACAAAATCCTGAAAAAAATCAAAATTTGGAAAATATAAGAAAAGCATAAAATATCGACGGAGGAAGTCATTCAGTTCTACTAGTTGTAAGATTTCTTTGGCTGGATATACTATGGAGAGGTTGAAATCTTTGGTGCCCGACGATCTTAGAAGGGTGGTGGGAAATGGAACTTCTGACAATCTTCTTTCCACATCCACTTCTCTTCTTCGGTTGTTCCTCGATCTTCAGCAATTTCATGAAGTAAATATCATGCCTTTTTTTTTTTTTCTCCCTTCAGCTCTTTCCTTAGATTTTCCTCTGGATGTGATAGATAAGTTTGTTTTCTTTACTTTGTAATTCTCTTTTTTGTTGCTCTTAGATGGTCCGAGAGTTGGTCGACCCAAAGGCCACTCGTTGTGGCAAGAATAAGGATGCTGCTTTGGAGTTGAAACAAAGAGGGAATCAATTCTATTTGAGTGGAGATCAGAATGAGGCCTTAAGTTGCTATTCCCAGGTCCTTTCCTCTCCAACCTCAAATGGTTCACTTATTTCTTTTCCAATAAATTTCTTTGCTACGTCAGGTTAAGATTTTTTTTTTCAGCATCTTAAAAGTCCACTAGCTAAACATTTGATTGTCATTGAGTTTTCTAGATATCTAATTGTTTGGCATAACTTGTTACTGATTGGTGTCCTTTATTTTCCCACAAGGCGCAGGCTTTGCGAGTTGCTCCAATGGATATTGATCACATGGGCAAAACTCTGGTTGCAACATTATATGTCAATCGGGCTTTTGTATTTTATGTGAGTTGGACAATTTTGTTCTACTTGTTTTACGACATAATTTTGTTTCATGCTATTCTGGAAGATCCCTCTATGTATGTGTTTGTGTTTCTTATATGTAAGAGACACATTCGGCTATGCTCAACTAAGCCTTTGACAAGATGGGGCATCCTTTTAGTTGTTGAATCATTTTTCTTCATTGGTTAATGTCTGATGTTCTGTATCTTGATTGTTAAAGGAATTGGAATAATATCCTTTTCAACTGGCTAGAATCCACTGGTTGAACAAAAGTAGATGTCCTGAAATTATATTCAATTTTTAAGCATATACTTTGTTCCTTTGCTTAAAAGTCAGTTCTTCTTTATTAGTCATACATTGCCAAATCCAATTTTATTTCTATATATTTCTAAAAGTGTTCAATTGTATGCATTATTCCTGAAACTATTGATCTTTCCTGAATTGGCATATGTGAAACTGATAAAATTTTACTACGAGATGGGAAATCTGGTTGCTATTTGTGAAATATCTACAAGTCACATCATTGGATCTGGTGTGCTTTGTGTCGCTGTAATTGGATCTTGGCAGCAGTTATTGATGCCATTTTGCCTGAATCTCACTAGGTAATTGAGCTGATTATGTTCGTCATTGCCAATAAGCAACAATTTTTGTTCAGCCAGTAAAAAATGTTCTCATCATGTATACACTGTCATAATACCTCTACTGTATTGGAGTTTGAAGTTTTGGGATAAGGTAAAGGCTTGAAAATTAAGTTTTCCATCATAATTTGAATCAACACCCTTCCTTTTGATTAAACTAGAGAATCACATTTTCTTTCCCTTTTAAGTAGACTTAACATTTCCTTCAATAACATGGCAGCAATTATAGTTTCTGTTTCCTTTATTTTGTATAGAACTCATTGCATCAATGTGACCATAGCAAGATTGATTGGCTGGTTTCTTATGTAGTTTCACTTGCACTACTATTGTGTGTTATAGATTGCGAATAATATAGGAAGATATCATATTCCTAATTGTCGAGATCCTAGAATCGCAGGCATCCTAGTTTGTATACGTTCCTAGTTTAGATTTCCTAGTTTTGTATTTATATGTAACAAATCCCTCAAGAGAAATATAATAGAATTTTATCTTTCTCATGTCTGATTGCCTGGTATTGGTGCAGGCAAAGGTTAGGGATTTTGTTTTAGAGTTTGAAATTCTTTCTTGATACACAAGCAGATTAGGCCGGTCTTCCTTCGAAATTTGAGACCGCTAAATATCAAATTCTCTTTAGTTCTGAGATATCCTCTTTACAAGACGTATTTAGTAGGATGCTTCACATAAAAGGTACTTCACTTGCTCAATCCAGCAGCACTCTTGGCTGAAATAATTACAAGTCTAGGTGATCACGCCACATGAGTGGCAATAAAGGAGGGAACCAAATAATTTCGAGACTCGAGCACAAGGTTTTGGAGGAATTGTGTCATTATTGTCATAGGCCACAACATATGAAGCATGATTGTAGAAAGCTTTAGAACAAGGCTCAAAAATCTCACTCAACCCATATTGTGTCCATCAATGGCGCATCTAAAAAATCAATCTTGATCTCTGTAGATACCTTTGCCAAGTTCTCTCAATATCAACAATCATTAAAGTATTTAGCTACTCCAATCACTGTTATTGTCAATTTAGGTCAACTCGATGCGTTTCTTAATTTCTTATCCTCTAAATGGATCATTGATTCTGGTGTCATCGATCATATGATAAGTAATTCTAACCTCTTTTCTACTTTTCAGTCATATAAAATTGATTCTAGTGTTACTTTAGTTGATGGGACCCAATTTCGTGTTCTCGGGTTTGGCACGAGTACTCCAACTCCTCAGCTTCTGTTATCATCTATTCTCTATTTACCTTAATTTTCCTTTCATTTGATTTCGATGAGACAGCTTGCTCATAGAATTGCTTATTTTAGGATCTTATAATAAAGAAGATTATTAGTAAAGGATATGAGTTTGGAGGTCTCTACATTCTTGACATTCACATACCTAGAACCATTGCATGTTCTTGAGTCATATCATCGTTCGAGAGGCATTGTAGATTGGGTCATCCCTTTCTTTCTTTGCTCAAGAAGCTTTTGTCTACATTTTGCTATGGTGTCTTTATTAGGTTATGAGTCATGTCAGTTCATCAGACATCATCATAGTTTTAGTCCTAGAATTGATAAACATGCTAGCTTTTGTTTTGGTTCACTTAAATGTTTGGGGTCTAAGTCTTATTATGTCACCTGATTTTAAATATTTTGTTACTTTTGTTGACGATTTCTTGTGTTACTTGGCTATATTCAAAGAAATCTTTTGTGCTTTTTGTGTTGAAATCAAAATTTAATCTCATGTTTTTGTGCACACATTGCGAAAGTGATGATGCCAAAGAATATTTTTTTGAGCCATTTCGGTCTTATATGATTAGAAATGAAAATTTTCATCAATCATGTTTTGGGATATCATCTCAAGGAGTGGTAGAGAGGAAAAACAGATACCTTCTTGAAACAATAAGAGCTTTTCTATTTTAAATGAACATTCGAAAACTCTTTAAGGTGGATGTTGTTTTTGCAGCATGTTTCTTGATCAACCGCATGTCTTCATCTACTCTTAATAGTGAGATTCCTTATCATATGCTCTTCCTTGTTAAACTTTTGTTTTCTATTGAAGACAAGATATTTGGTATGATAATTGTTTTGTTTATATTGTGTGTCTGAAACTCATAAAATTATATGAATCATTAAAATGTGTTTTTTTTTTGGGTACTCCCATCTTCGAAAAGGGTATCGATGTTGTTGTCTTGATTGTGATCGACATCTTGTGTCAATTGATGTTACTTTCTTTCCTCTATCCTCTATTGTTGCAAGTCAAGGGGAGGATGATCTTTTAGTCTACACGGTCATATCTACTACCCGTTCCTCTTATACTAACTAAGCCTCTTATACTTCAGGTCTATTTTGACACCAAGCTCCGCTTGGTACATATCTTGCACCAACATCGTCGTCATTAGATCCGGTCTTAAGTGATGATAACATGCTGTCTTTCATGTTGCCTCCATTCTTGTGTAACAAACTAAGCACATTGAAAATAACTATTATTTCATCTGTGAGAAAGTACAAGAAGGTTTGATCTCTATAGGGTATGTGAAGATGGAAGAACAAGTGGGGAATATATTGACAAAAACCTTAGATGAGACTCGAATTGATTATCTCTATAAGAAGTTGGGCATGATTAATATCTATGCTTCAGCTTGAGAAGGAGTGTTATAGGTTGTAAATAATATAGGAAAATATCATATTCCTAAATGTAGAGATCGTGCTGAGATCTTCTACCTATTTGACATAGATCCTAATTTGTATATATTTCTAGTTTAGACTTCTTAATTTTGTGTATATATGCAATAAACTTTGCAAGAGAAATATAATAGAATATTATTTTTCTCGTCTCTTATTACACTAAAATTTTTAACATGTTTTGATTATGGTTTGTTCTCCCCTGTGAAAAAGATTTTGAGTTGATATTATTGAATATAAGTCTTAATTTTTGTCTTAGTAATGAGGAAATCTTTCTTGCTGAGGAGGAGGAGAAGCAAAATGAAAGTGAAAGGCGAAACTAAGTGAGCATAGATGATTGGAAAGAATTGGCCATTTTTCTTTTTACCGTCATCATTTGTATTTCCTTTGTGCTTGCGTGTTGCCCTTTGTGCCTTTTCTTATTTAGTTATTTGTCAAGTAAGCTAAACTTATTTATTTGCTTATTAATGTATTGCATGTTTTTGTTAGAAAATGGGTCTTCTCTTGGAGTGTGTACGAGATTGCAATCGAGCTCTTAAAATTTCTCCACGTTATGCAAAGGTGAGTAGGCTTTTAGAATATTCTGTATTCTTCTTTGTTTTCTCCTATTTTAAGTGATAGTGTGGTATCACTGATCAAGTATGCTATCTCCAAAATTAAGCTCAACTTTGATTCAGGCATGGTACAAGAGAGGCAAGGGTAATGGTTCTTTGGGAAATTATGAAGATGCAATTTGTGATTTCACCATTGCTAAGGATTTGGAGCCATCATTGGGTGGGAAGAGACAGATAGACAATGAATTGAAGATAATTTCAGACCGTCGTCAAACAACAAGTACATCAGTCAAACAGTATGTGAACAAATTCACAAAATCAGGTAAGATGATAACATCAAGTTTTAGATATTTGTATAATATTCGTATAATGTTTCTGTCATTGTTACTATTTTTACTTGATTACTTTCACTAATGTTGACATCCTATAGTATTATCAAGCTCCATTTCTAGATTTCACTATTAGAGCTTGTCATTTGTTATTTGTCATGTTGTGATATCCACTATGATACTTCATTAGTTCCTTTTGGAATACTAAACCTTGTTTTAATTTTCATGGTGTGAAGAATGAAAAGTCCTTACTTCTAATGAATATTTATATTTATTTAAGATGATGCTAGATGTGGTTCCTTTAAGATGATCCTTAAGCACATCTTGATGCAGCACAAGGTCATCATTGCCTACATTAGTTTTATGTTTTAAGTCTACTTGATTAGTTTTTTATTCCTAGTCTATTTTAATTCAGTTTCTTATTCCTAGTTTATTTGTTTTGTTATTTTTGATTTTCTAGTCTTCTTAGGTTTTCTATTCCTAATCTGTTTTCTTTGTTGGTATGAAAAATATTATTTAAAAGCTTATTCTAATCATTAGAAGTTCAATACAGTTTATCAAAATTATTCTCTAAGATTAAGATCCTATTGTGTTCGTTGTATTGTTCTTGACTATTCTTTTGTTTTGTTTTCGAAGCGAACCTTTCGCTGCATCATATTCTTCATTGTTTGGATGCTTTTGAAAATTCTTCTTTTGGCCCTCTCTCTATTATGTGATTTGAGCTTTTACATTGCTTTGAAGTTTTTGATTTTTAAGGAAGTGGTTATGGTGGAAAAATAATAGTCTTTTAAGGAGAGTGGTGAAGGCTAACTACAAGGTGAGGGAAGGCGGTTGGATCACAGTGCTAGGAAGGGAATCATGTAGGTTTAGCTTCCTAGACCTCTTTTCTCTCTCCCTTGTATTTCACTGCTTTTTAATCCTTTTTTTCCCCTTTTACTTCGGCTTTTTCTCCTATTTTATATTGATTTGAGCGATACTTCCCCCTTCAATGCATATGTGAATATATTTCGGTAACTATTTTTTAATTTTCAAATAAAGCACTATTTGCATATTTCTTTTTCATTTTGATGCTTTGATTTCTGACTAAAATGAGTGTGGATGGGAGCCGATTTTCCTCTGTGGACAGGGGTGGGAAGAGTCTTTCATCCTTCACTAGGTATCATGGAGTTTGGGGGTGGTAGCTTTCAGATGGGTAGGGACAGCAGCAGAGAACATGTTCCTGGCCCCTATCCTCCCAATCCTCCCAGTTGGTATTCTTATGTTTATGCCTTTTGTGTTTAAGCTACGTTTGCGTGGTGTTATTCTTTTGTGCAGCTTTGCTTCAAATCTCTTTAGTTGGACTTGTAAAAATGTACCAGTCATCATTGGAAGCGCGGGTGTTAGTAGTGAAGTAGACAAGCTAAGAAGATAAAGGATCAATTCAGCATCAACCCTATCCAGAAAAAAAAAAAAAAAAGAAAAAAAAGAAGAAAGAAAGAAAGAAAAAAATTCATTCAGCATCAAAAAATTCAAGTTGATAAAATGAAAATAGAATTGCCTTCACCAGACTTCTACAAATAAAAACAAGTCCATTATGTCCCAGTTCCAAAGAGAACTAGAATAAACTTATTTCTCTTTCTACTTCATTAATTCAACTTTACCAGCCAATCAGAGGAAAAAGTTTTGAAGTTCGGCCATGTTGCAGCCTTTGTGCCTGTACTGAAAACTGTCATTTTGGTGTTTGGAGAGCATTGCTCACAGTATGAAGTGTCTGCTTCATTGGTCTGTTGCAGGTGATTTCTGTAAAATTCTTTACAAGAAGAACATTAAAATAATACTGATTTGCCCCCCTTTTTTCTTTGTTTTTGTTTAATATTGAATTCTCATCTGCTTTTGTTGACAATGATATCATAGTTGGCTCTTTTGAAGTCAATTTTGGTTAGCTGTGAGTCACATTGTCTAATTATTTTAAAGTTGGAGAAAGATGAAGCGATGGGTAATTTATGGAATGTGTGGATTCTTTTTCTCTTAATGTTTCTCTTCTCTAACTTCTTTATGCAATTTGTTTCCAAGACAACAGTAATGTCTATTGATTTTCTCATTCTTTGCCTCCATATTTTGTGCTTGTTTTTTAAGTATGAACTAGAAACGTAAATATCAAATGTAGTATACATGGTTCAGACATCACCTGTCTCCTCAAAAGAGGGGAAACAAAAAGTGATGTGACTTCTTCTTGGGGGAATACAAAATAAACACTAATTCTTTTTTCTATTTTTTTCTTTTAAGGGATGACATTTAGTTTGGAATTCCAGTTCAATTACTGTCCGCAGTTCCTACTGTCAAGTGTGTGCTTCTATGTTGAAATCAATATTAAAGTTAAAAAAGGGAAATTAGTGTATTTGGTATCTAATTAGGAAGCTACACTTCCAACTTTTTGTAAAAGCTTGTGCAAGGGCTGATCTTTAATCACCTGTATATATTTGATGCAGCTTGTTCTTTGTTTATCAAACAAAATTTAGTGTGAAGACTTCATTGATAAAAATGGTTAGTTTGTCCATTTGCTTCAGCAGTGTTCCCCCTTACCCTGGCTAGCTTATGTAGCAGCACCTATTAACATGCAATATTGCCAGTGCCTTCATGTGCTTGCCATCTAGGTTAGTGTTGTTTAAGGCTGGTAACTGGTCTTGAATAGAAATATCTGCATAGTGGAGGATGAGTCACTAAAATTTAAATTGATAGATAACGATATAATTTTTTGTTACTCTCTTTTAGTTGTACTTTTACCGGCTGTTTCACCCTAGGGCTTGTGAATTGTTAAGTATGATTGATCTTGGTGTTGGCATGTAGACACTTTGTAAGTGTGGTTTATTGATCCAAAGCTTAAGATATGAACATGTGATGAAAACACTCCTTTTCTGATTTTGAATGTATTGGATTATACAGATCTTGTTTCAAGTGTGCCAGGCCAAGTAAAATTACAGGGTGTGACAACACCAGAAAAAGGAAGGGGTATGGCTGCACAATATGACATTCCTCAAGCTTCATTGGTTCATGTTGAAGAACCTTACACTGTGGTATGAAAAGGAAATTACAGTTAGGGGTCTAACTGCAAAGCCATGCATCAAACCTAGACCAAGTTATCTTTTCTTATATATTTTATATGCTCTTGGCAAAAAAACAATATACACTTTATCTTAGACCAACTTAGGCTTTTTAATGATTATATAAAAAGATAATACATAAGTTTAAAGTAAGTAAATAATGTTTTTAAATTTCATGCTTACAATTATATTGACTATGAAAAGAATGTACCACAATGCTTAATACCTTATTATGGTGTATATGAACATTTAAAGTTTATGTGAGTTATATAATTGCAAATGAGGACTATATGTGCTAGTTGCCTAGCTATCTTTATATTTGATGCTTGGGTACATATGAACATCTTTCTCACCCTTGTTTACCTTCGTACTTGTTCTATTGTGAGTAGATCTTTTTTTCCCCTTAAGATTTACTATTGGTTTATGTTGATATTCAAATAGAAATCGAGGACAAAGACATATTGGTACAACGGAAGGTTTGCTTCTAGAAACAAGCAGAAGAATACTCAAGGACCAACTCCAAGATTACAATAGGATCTTAAATTTAGAGAATAATTTGATAAATTGTATTAAATTTCCTCTAATCACTACAATAAGTTTTTAAATAGTGCTTGTGATGCCAATAATAAAGAAAATAAACTAGGAATAGAAAACCTAAGAAGAATAAGAAAGGAAAGCAAATAAACTAGGATAGGAAATTGACTTAGATTGAGAATAGGAAATGAGTTAAAATAACTAAAAATAGGTTACCAATCAAATAGACTTAAAATAAAAAACTAAAAAAATAAGAAACTAGTCAATAAACTTAAAATAGGGAATTAGTGTTGGTGTGTGTTGCATCATTCCCCTCCACTTTGAAAAAAAATACTCACCATTGAGTTTTGTGGCTGCAAAAAAAAAAAAAAAAAAAAACTCATCTAGGAGAAAATACTCGAAGATATCGGCAACATTGGAAATATTAGAAATGTTCATATCATCTAAAAGATTGATCTTTTAAGTATTGTCACTAATATTTTGAAAGACGCAAAAAAATTCAAATCTTCTTTATCTTTAAGCTTATTGTATATGCCAATGAGAAGACAATACTTTCGAAGATTAGCCCTTTCTAAATTTTTCTTCACCTTGTGTTGAATTTGTTGAATACACTTTGCAAATTCCTCAACATTAGGATTGAAAAAGGAAGACACTGTATACATTGGAACCCTAGTGAAGACAACTTACAAAGGAGCCTTTTTGGTAGAAACAATATGTGGAAGAGCAACATCCCACTGTTTCGGTTTGTCATCACTAACGCATCGAATCATATTTTTATGAGAATCTTAGTTTGCCCATTTGTTTGGAGGTGACTTGTGGTACTATACTTTAATGAAGTATCAAATAATTACCACAGAGTTCTCCAAAAATGATTAGAAATTTTGAATCTTTATCAGCACTTATTGAATGAGGAATGCCGTGTAACCGAACGATTTCACGAAAAAATAAATAAGCCATAGAAGAAACATCTAAGGTCTTCTCACAAGGAAGAAACTGGCCCATTTTGAAAAATCGATCAACTACAACCAAAACAACTCCGTTAAGTCCTTAACACGCCAAGAACGAAATGAATGATTAAATCTTGCCAAATCGTATTTGGAACAGGCAAAGGAGTATAAAAACTAGTAATTTGAGTTTGTCTTTTACCCTTTTGACACATTAGACAACATTGAACAAAATGTCCAATATCTTTTTTTAGCTAAGGCGAATAAATTCTTTTATCGATCAAATTAATTATTTTATCTCGTCCAACCTGTCCTATTAATTATCCAACATGTCCTCCTAATTATCCAACATGTAACACTTTAATCAAATATTCACGCAAAAGAAGAATGAGGGTACATAATTGCGTACCTTTAAAAAGAATCTGTCTTGAATAAGGAAATCAAAAACAAATTCCTTATCTTTGTATTGTATCGGTATTTTGCCAAAATCTTCATCAGTGGCATATATGTCCTTTAGATAATCGAACACCACCACCTTAGTACTCATTGTAGATAATAAAGAGGCATGTCAACTCAATGCATCAACTATTCTCTTTGTCAGATTTATGTTTGATAGCAAAAGTGAACTTTTGCAAAAAGGTAACCCATCGAGCATGTATCCGATTCATCATCTTTTGAGAATTGATGAACTCTATAGCTTGAATATCATTTTTTTTTCATTATAAAGCCAAGGAGTAAAAGATAATTAATCATAAAGTTACATTTTTTAAGATTAGTATCCAACTTATTAACTTATAAAGGTAATAAAACTTCACTCATCCTTATTGTAGATAAGAATATCATCAAAATAAACTACCACAACTTTTTCAATAAATGAACAAAGAACTTGGTTCATTAATCGCATGAATGTTTGGTGCGTTTGATAGCTCAAAAGACGTTACTAACCATACATAAAGGCCATATTTACTTTTGAAAGTAGTTCTCCACTTATTGCCAGGTCGAATACAAATTTTGTGATATCCATTTTGTAAATCAAGTTTGGTGAATATCACAATACCTTGTAATTCGTGAAGCATATCATTAAAACGTGGGGTGGGAAAGCGATACTTGACTATTATTTTATTAATAGCTCGACTGTCCACACACATTCGCTAGCTACCATCGTTCTTTGGGGTCAGTAAAACAAGGATTGCACAAGGACTCATGTTTTCATAAATCAAGTCTTTATCAAGGAACTCATTAATTTGTCGCTGCAACTCTTCATGCTTAATTGGGCTTGTATAGTAATATGAAAAATTAGAAAAACTAGTTTCAGGTACTAAATCGATGTGATGTTGAATATTTTGCATAAGAGGTAGTTTATTAGGTAATTTGTTAGGAAATCAATAAAATCAACAAGTACCTCATAGATCTTGGGTGGAACCTTAGTAGTTGCTGCATATTGGCCTTTCAACACCAATGCTACGATAAAGTTCGGCTCCTTAGCTTGCTTAAAGAATTTTGAGCACTTTATGTTGGTGCATAACGGTTTATCTTTCTTAATAACAAAATTGCTTTACAATGGTTAAGAATGTGGTAATAAAATAAGCTTCTTATCAAACCACCAAAAGATAAAGGTATTATCTTGTCTTTTATGAGTGATATCAACATCGTAGTGCCATGGTCTTCTTAATAAGATATGACACAAATTTATATCTACCACGTCGCATACGATCTCATCTTTATAATACTTCCTAATTGACAAAGGAATCTTGCAAACTTTTAGCAATCGAACTTTCTGACCTTTCTTAATTCATGCGATCTTGTGTGGACAATGATACTTCTCAATCTTCATATTTAATACTTTCACTAAAGCTTTAGAGATAACATTTTTGTTACTTCCATGGTTAATAATGCCGTTGTATACCTTATTACGAATACTGCATCGAGTTCAAAAGATCTTGTGTTGTTGAGAGTTATCAGGTTTTTTTGGGTAAGTAACAGCCGTTGGACAATACACGTTGCTTCTCCCACATCTTCTTCTACAAACTCGACACTGTCATAAATTTTATTCTTTCACACTACCATCTTCTTTTGCAAAGTTAACAGATCATCTGTTCGGGTAATGATTTGAAAGATGACTTGGGTGGTTGCACCGAAAACACTTTCTAACATTAGGGTGTGCATAAAGGTCGTTATTATTTTATTGTTGCTGCTAGTTTCTAACTTGGGTGTTAGACTGAATAAGGCTTGAAGTTTCATGTTGATTTTGTATGGAATTTTGAGTTGAAGGGGTGTCTTTATTACAATTATCGTTGCTGTCAAACATTGTTGACCCTTTTAAAGCGGAAGAAGCTTCTTGGTTTTGTTGTCGAAAGTTATTCTTGGTGTACACAATGGACCCATTGATATGATTTTCTACTATCATTGCCAAGTTAAATATAGTTGTTATATTCCAAATATCTTGAAAAGCAAGTTGATCTTGAATAACCAGCTTCAGACCTCCAATATAGCGAGCAATCAATTAATTTTTTGTCTTAGACAGATTAACTCATGCATTTAATTGATAAAATTTTTTTGTGTGCTCATTAACAATACGATTGGCTTGCCGACAATTTTGATACTATTGGTATAGAAACTCCTCATAATCTAGAGGAAGAAATCGCCTCTGTAATTATTGCTTCATTTTGGGCCAAGTGTGGACATGCTGCTTTCTTTATTGTTGATGATTATATTGGAATTGTTCCCACCAAGTAGAAACTTCGCTTTTGTACTTATATGTCATGAGCTTGACTCGGTTTTTTTTTGAAATATTCAAATAATCAAACAAAATTTTCAGCAGTACTTGCTTGATAAAGAAAAACTTTAATGTTTAATCGGTCGTCGAAACTTGACAAATCCATCTTCATCTTAAATTCTTGAGTGTTTAGACCACAATTACTAGCCTTGAAATGAAAATCTTTTTTTTCTTCGGATGAATAATCCAACCTCTATGGTTTTCTTTTCTGAAAATTCTTCCCATCATGTTGCCATATTGGAGCGTCTTGGTTTTGTTGTTCATAGACTCCCAATGGAGCAAGCTAATGAAAATCATGATTCATGATTGGTATTGCTCGAATTAGGGCTTCGTTATCGATTCTCGGGCCAATTTGTGATTGGCGTTAGTTGTCATAGCTTGTTATAAGCTAATGTTGACCTCTTAAGCCTAGATTTGCATTGCAAGTCGTTGGTGTTTAGGTTGCAAATCCAGATGATTTGCTGCCTTAGAATTCCTTGCAACAAAATCTGCGCGACCTAGGTTGGTGGCCACCATCTTCTATGTTGTAAAATTTGGTATTTGTTTTATGCAATCACTTTTTCCTTCCATAGTCAATGTAACCATCATCTGCATGAGATTATGAAGGGTTCCGTTGATCCCATCAAGTCGTTGTTCGATGGTGTCAATCCATTGTTCGTTGTCGGTGGTTTGTTTTTCATTAGAATCGTTAGCTATCAAAATAAGGTAAAAATTCTTGATATAATGCCAATTTGGTGTGGTGGAGATTTGCTTTGAAAAATAAGTAGAAGAATACTGAAGAACAAACTCAAAGATCACAATAGGATCTTAAACTGGAAGAATACTATAGTAAATTAGGAATTGGAAACTTAGGGAGAATACTAAAGAAAAATAAATAAATTAGGAATAAGAAATCGACTTAAATTAAGAATAGGAAATTGAGTTAAAATAAACTAGAAATTGACAACTAATCAAATAGACTTAAAATAAAAAATTAGAAATCGGAAACTAATCAAATAAATTTAAAATAGGAAACTAATATTGGTGTGTGCTGCATCACATATATTCACAATAGTATTGGTTAAGGAGGTTGGAAAATCATTCTACCAATTAGCAACTAAAAAAGCAAAGGGGACAGGTTCCGGATCACTTTAAGAATCATATGTTTCCACTTGGATGAAATGTTTCAATTACATTTTTGACTTACTTCCTTTTAGATGTGGGTGTGGATCTCAATGTAATCTTAAACAGTCTATATGTGATATCAGTGAATGCTCCCTTGCAACTATTCTGAAATCAATCTAAGCTCACACCACGCTCCAGCATACCCATAAAATCCTTTTATTGCACTTGGAGAGATTGGAGAACCTTACAAACTGCTTCCAAAGAGGAGCTTGGCAGGCTTAACCTTGCAAACTATATGCACCTACGTTCTCCAGTGTTTTTCTTCGCCTCTTCAAGTATGTGGTTTGGATTCTGTCTGATATGCCTTCAGAACTCCTACCGCTCATGCTTGACAAGCCTTTGATCCATCACACTTACATTTTTATGAGCCTCTACACTGCTTGGTTTCAAACTGTTGGCATGCTTTTGGAGAACACAACCCTCATCACCTAAGTTACTGGCTTACCATGAGCCATCTGAGTCCTCTTGTTGTTCATTGTATCCTAGCAAGCACCATAAAGCCAAAGTTTTGTCTTGCACGATTGGTTTTCTTACCAGTTTGATATGTGTACTAAGGTCCAAGTCAATGAGAAACTTGGGCTGGCTTTCTTACCAGTTTGATATGTGTAATAAGGTGCAAGTCAATGAGAAACTTGGGTTTGGAAGTCTGCCAGCAATGATCCACATATATAAAATGACCCCACTGGAACTCAATAGTTTAAGCTATAAGTTTAAGCTATTAGGTTTTGGATCCATTTCCATAATACAAGTCCTTCACTCAACCACTTTCTGTAAGATTTGGATTCTACTCGTGTCATCCTTCGCAAACTAGAAGTAGAAGCCCACATATGACAAGTTGCACCTAAGTCATGGCTGTGGCTACCTGATGGCTGATTGAAGTCCAGCACTTATATTTTGCAAATATCTAGTAGACTGCAGGAGCAATCGTGCATCAATGCAGCCTTTAAAGTGCTTTAGTTGTGAATGAAACCAACAATTGTGACACAATGTTAAAGATTTCTAGATTAAAATGAAATTGTCTTAGGAAATGGAGCTTCCACACTTTTAAAAGATGTAGAAGGAGCAGCACCAGCAAGCTTCCCAACTCTTTCCTTTTTTAGTAATTTAATTGTCATAGTTGGTTTCTTATGCATCCTTCCTCCATATTCGGTTCATCCTGTATGTTACCTAGTCATTTTTTTGTTCAAGTTTTGTAGATGCTTTTATTTGCTTGTTTCAGAGTCAATATTTTTTCAAAGAGAATTTCTTTTTGTCATTTGCTTTCCAACTGCGTCTTTGTTTTGTTTTGTTTTTGAAATTTTGAATATCATTGTTGTATTAATTGTCAGGAGGCTACTCTATAGTTAGTATCTTTACGTTGCTGGTCCTATATTACCGCTGACAAGACAAACTTGCAGATCATATTGAAGCATTGTCGGGAAACTCATTGTCATTACTGTCTAAATGAGCTACCAGCTGATATACTCCCCTGTCCATCATGTGCAATACCAGTATACTGCTCAGAGTGCTGCCAAGTTCGAGCGGGGGGACAAGTTTCGACAGTTGATCGAAAGAAACATGGCATTTATAAATATTTTTCCAAAAATCTTGCAGAATATATTGCAGGAATCACTTTAAGCAATGATTCTTACTCAGAAGTGGAGCATTTTCATGAACATCAGCATGAATGTCAAGGGGTCAACTGGCCTGCCATACTGCCACGTGATGTTATTTTGGCTGGTCGGGTACTAGTGAAGTCTATTGAGCAAAGAGGTGTTTCTTTGGAGGTTTCCAACCTCTCAGAAACTTTGGTAATTGTCTTTGTTACAGATATTACTTGATATTCAGTTACTTGAGTGACAACATTTCTCTGGCTTGCTAGCTGAAAGCCTCAACAATTTTGGCTGTAGGAACTTTCTCACAGTTACTCAAAAATGCCTCCTGAAAGCAAATTAGAATTACATGTATATGCCATTGTATTGCTGTGGTGTCTACGGCATTCTTACAGCTCTGAACTTTCAATAACAGGAGTTTCTGTATCTCAGGTTGCTTCCTCTCTTTTTCCTAATCTCTTTCATATGGACTTGAATACATACACAAACAGGGGCACGAACTCATATTAATTTCACGAAGTTCTTCTGTGCTCTCCCCCCCTGCCCCAACGGTCACACATTCACATATGCGTGTGCATACACATTGGCATGCACATATGTCTACATGCATAGCAACATTACATCTGTAATCTCAAAAGTACCTGTACCATCCCTTTGTATTTCAAATTCCCATCTTTTATGAAACTCTGATCACTCTATGTATTCTTTTCTACAGCTTATTTAATCTAATTTCTGAGCGGGCCTATCTGGAATTATTAACCTAAAATTATTGCCATGGTATTTGTTGTAATTGGTAATAAAGTCTCTAGTTTTTATTCTTTTGATGGGATTGTTTATTATATTTCTAATGCGTTTAAGTTTTGGAGTTTAGAGTTCAAGTTTTGGAGTTTAGAGTTCAAGTTTTGGACTAAACTATTGTCGACTTAATGCAATTTATTGTGGAAATAAAATAGTTGAGCCTGTTCTTGTTTCCTGTTTCTTTCGGAGATGTAAGATTTTATGCCCTTTTACCAGCCCATTGAGTCATTTGGTTTCCTTGCTTCAGAACCTCCTAACCTTACCAGAAAAATAAGTAAGGGGGAAATGATAAAATATCATTCTGGCTGATGATGGTTTCTAATATTATTTTGTTTATCAAGTTGAGATCATTGTCTCTCTTTCCTAGGGTGTGAGATAACGTTAAGGGTAGTTTGTCTCATTTCTTCACTTCGCCCATTTTGTTCTTTCGATTACAACCTCAAAATTTATGAAAACATTTTCAAAAGTATTATTACATGTGATATTGAGTTGATTAGATAGCATGCTTAACATGGTGATGATGCATGTGTGATTGAATATACAGGTGTTTTGGTTTTATGTTTCACATCCTTTAAAGCCTTTATACTTGCTAAAATGACAGTTGGATTTTCTATGATTCACTCTTCATTATGTGTAGGATGTAAATGCAGTTCCTTGGTTACTGTTTTTTAACTGGTTCTTTTAAAATTTCTCATTTTTTTTTTCTTTTTTTGCACATTAGTGACAGGACTCCAGACTGATATCGATAGTATTTTAGATGTTAATCTCTAGTAATATTTCCTAATGTTTGGACCATTAGGAGCTACATTCATTTTTATCTTTTGTAACATATAATCATGAACTTTTGCTTAATTTTTTTATTTTTCAATATGGATGTAGATTATCATACTTTTATCTCAAATCAAGATCAACTCTATGGCGATTGTTCGTATGAAATCCCATGATATTTATCACCCAGCAAATCAATCCACAATATATTCATATGAGGAAGGTGTTCAAACGACTACTGTGGAGCAGGTTTGTTTTAATGGTACTGTTTTATTTTTCGTGTTTGCTGTGCATCTCTCTCTCTCTCTCCCTCTTACCCCCTCCCTCCCTTTGCTCTCTTTTCTTTCTTCCCTCCCACTGGACTGAATGAATTGCTGCTGCAAATTACTGATTTCCAAGTTACTTTAGGATTTTCTTAATGTTGAAAGTACTTTCAACTAAATTTGAAGTATATTTCATAGACATGATGATCAAAACCTTAGCTTAATGGTGGAATGTAAACAACCAAACCACTAGGTTGAGCAGTTGTAAGGAGACAAAGATTGAAAAATCTGCATCTCCTAAATGGAAATTTGCATTGTAATGTTTTTCAGTCCCGACTATTGTAGAGGAATTCAGCTCTTACTCTGAATTACATTAAAGATGGCCCACATCTCAATAGAAAGGAACTTTATCTTTAGAAAAATGTAAGGGAGACTAAAAAAAAAAAGTGAGATGGACTGTGACAGATGGTAGAATGAATTTTGGTTTTTATAGATTTTCATGTCCTGTATTTGAAATCTGTATATCACATCAATTTGATGTTTTCGTAGTAATCTTAAGGGAGTTCACATTGGCCATAGGATATTAAATCCAAGCAGCAGCTATTGTCTCCATTAATCATATGTAATTTCTGTCTTCTCATTGCCTATGGATAAGGCTACACGATGAACTGTCTCAATTGCTTTTTGGTCTTTCGAGAATTTCTTTGTAGCCTTTTTAAAAGAGCAACTTGGGTAAAGTTGATTTTTTCTATCTTATTTCTAACTCATTCTAACATTGTGGTGGATAAAAACGTAATTACCTATAAAGCCCATGCAGTTATTTATGTTTCTTCCAATTTTATGGTTTTTCGTGTGTTTTTTTGGTGGCGAACAGTAGGCATGGGAAGTAAGAAAACCAAAATATCACATTTTCTTCTTTGTTACTCAACAAATTTTCACCCATAAGCTACACATTGTAAAGTCAAATCTATACATTGTTTCAGCTGCATTATCATTCGAAACCAAGAGAATACATGCAAAGGACTCAATTTTTATTTTGAAAAAAAAAAAATGAAGTGTTGGAGTTTTTGCTCAGTTTTGCAAGTGAGATTATGGTTCTTGTTCAATAAGATTCATTGTAGCATTTATTTTGTTTGGAAACATCATTTTATTTGGAACTTCTTAATAGAGTTTCATTGAAAATAAGAAAATCGAGAAGGCATTATCTAGGCACTAGTATATGTTCACTCTGTCCTTGAATAGTAGATTGACTTTTATCTGTGCAACATTTCTTTAGTATAGGATGAACCGTGATCTATGTAACATTCTTTGCTGCTGCGAATCCGTATAACCTTCGTATAATAGGTATTGTGTAACTTTTAGACAACAGTCTTTGTGTAACCTTCATTAAATAGGGTAAGTCAAATGTTTTGTAAATAAGCTCCGCATAACCTTCATTTCATAGGGTCCATGTAACTTTCATTTGATGGAGTTTGTGTAACTTGCATTGCATTTTATAAGTCCGTATGACCTGTATTTCATACGTTTCATGTGACTCTAATTTCATAAGATGTACCCATCCTCTTAAAAGTGTTCGCATCGATAACATCAAACGTAGATAATATTTCTTTTTTCTCATCATGTAAAGACATGTCAAAAAACTTGAAAAACCTCATCAACCACATTAATCGGGAGTAACATAATTTTATTTGACTGTGATTATGTGTTTCATTGTAGTTTATCCTAGTATGGTTAATCAAATTATAGTATAAAAACATCCATGTATTAAGTCTCTTGAAACTTCCTTGTCTTTACATCGTTGAATGTGCAATAATGCTATACATCAGTCTCTTTGGCAATGGTATGGCTATTGCATCAAGTTTGGCATCTGTACCATGATTACTATCTCCAAATAGGACCTAAATTGCCTCTATTGTGTCAAACCTATTTACATCTTGGTGCAGCGAAAGTTTGCTTAAAAAAAGGCGAAATAAAATTAAAAAAACTTAAAGATCGCAATAGGATTTTAAACTTTAGAGGAATAATTTGATAACTTGTATTAAACTGTCTTTAACCATTACAATAAGTCTTTAAATAGTGCAAGAAGTAAATTAAGAATAGGGAACCTAAGAAGAGTAGGAAACGTAAGAAGAATAGAAAATTGACTCAGGTTTGGAATGAGAAACTTAAAAAAAAAAAAAACAGAAATTGACTTGGATTGAGAAACCAAGTTAAAATAAATAACTAATCAAAATAGGACATTATTGTTGGTGTGTACTGCATCAATCCCCTCCACTTCACAGAAAACTTGCCCTCGAGTTTTGTGGGTGCAAAGAAAATTCATCTGGGGGAAAATATTCAAAGATATCAGCAACATTGAAAGTATTAGTAATGTTCATATCAATTGAAAGATCGATCTTGTAAGTATTATCACTAATCTTCTGAAATACGCAGAAAAGGACAATCTTTTTATCTCTAAGCTTATTGTATGTGCCAACAAGAAACGATACTTTCAAATATATATCATCACCAAATCATTTTCATTTAACACGGAAAAGGACAATTTTTTTATCTCTAAGCTTATTGTATGTGCCAACAAGAAACGATACTTTTAAATATATATCATCACCAAATCATTTTCATTTAACAACTTAAGGTATCGATGTTGATCTGCGTTACTCTTTCAATGAAGATTAGCCTTTTCTAAATTTTTCTTCATATCTTGTTGATTTTGTTGAATACGCTTTGTAAGCTCCTTAGGGTTAAAAGAGTAGTATCCTATTGTTTTGATTTATCTCCATTAACACATCGAATCTGTGAAATTTCTTTTACTTTTACCTTATCAACCTCTTGAATCTTGGGTGGAACCTCAATAGTTGCTTTAGATTGGTCTTTCACCACCAATGTTATGATAAAGTTTGGCTCCTTCGCTTGCTTAAAGAATTCTGAGCTTGTTATGTTGGTGAATAATGGTTTATCTTCCTTAATAACAAAATGGATTTCCAAAGGTTCAGATTATGGTAATAAAACGATCTTTTTGTTAAATCATCAAAAGATAAAGGTATTATCTTATCCTTTATAAGTGGCATCAATATCGTGATACTATGATCTTCCCAATAAGATACGACAAACATTTATATCCACCACGTCCCATACGACCTCATCTTTGTAAAACTTTCCAAGTGACAAAGAAATCTTACAAACTTCTAGCACTTGTACTTCTAGACCTTTCTTAATTGATATGATCTTGTATGAAGAATGATGCTTTTCAATCTTCAAATTTAATGCTTTCACCAAAGTTTTGGATACAACATTCTTGCTACTATCATTATCAATAATGACATTGCATATCTTATTACAAACAGTATGTCGGATTCGAAAGATCTTGTGTCGTTGAGAGTTGTCAGGTTTCTTTGACGGCAAGCTAGAGTTGTTAGACACATGTCACTTCTCCCACATCTCCTTTTATAAACTTAGCATTGTCATAAATTTCCTCTTCAAAAACTTTTTCTTCACTATCATTTACTTTTGCAAAGTAAATAAATCATCTGTTCGGACAATGATTTGAGACATGGCCTGGTTGATTACATTGAAAACACTTCCCAAGATTAGGGTGCGCATAAAAGTTGTTATTGATTTGTTGTTGACGCTGGTTTCTACCTTGGATGTTAGATTGAATAAGGGTTGAAGCTTCATTTTGATTTTGTGCCGAATTTTGAGTTGAAAGGGTGTCATTACTATGATTATCGTTGCTTTCTGAAGTTGTTGACCTCTTTAAAAAAGAAAAAACTTCTTAATTTTGTCGTTGAAAATGAATTTTGGTGTACATAATGGACTTTTGATATTATTTTCTACTTTCACCACTAAATTTGCTGCATTTGTCATGGTTCAATTCCTTTGAAGAGCAAGTTAATTTTGAATAATCAACTTTAAGCCTTCAATGTAATGAGCAATCAATTGATTCTTTAGCTTCAGTAGATTAACACGTGCATTTAGTCGGTAAAATTCTTCCATGTATTCATTAACAGTACGGTGGGCTTGCCAACAATTTTGATATTGTTGTTATAAAGATAGCTCGTAGTCTAGAGGGAGGAATCGCTTTTGTAGTAATTGCTTTATCTTTGGCTAAGTGCGAACACACTACTTTCATTGCCATTGACGATTATATTAAAGTTGTTTTCGCTAAGCAGTAGCTTCGCTTTTCAACTTATATGCCACGAGCTTGACTTGGTTTTCTTCTACAATATTCAAATAATCAAAAAAGTTTTCAATAGTACTTACTCAATCGAGAAAATTTTCAATGTTTAATCGACCATTGAAACTTGACAAATCTATCATTTGAAATTCTTGAGTGTGCGGACCTCGATTTTTATCCTTAAAACGAAGATCTTCTTTGAATGAATAATTCAATCTCCATGGTTGCCTTTGAAAATCACCATCCTGAATAAGTGAAAAATAATCAGTTCGAACGTCAAAAAACTATGGCCACCTCTCGTGGAAGGCCATCGCCAACCTTGAACTCACCATCACATTGTCGTTTAAGAGCTCTTCGGTTTTGTCGTTCATAGACTCGTAATGGAACATACTCGTGGAAATCACAATTTTTGGTTGGTCTTGCTTGAATTGGGGCTTCATTATTGATTCTTGAGTCAATTTGTGGTTGGTATTGGTTGTTATAGTTTGCTGTTGACCTCTTAAGCTTAGATCAGTAGGTAGTTGGTCTAGGTTGCAAATCCACGTGATTTGGTGCCTTAGAATTCCTTGGAACAAAATTTATGCGACTTAGGTCTTTTTGGCCATCATTTTCTATGTTGTCATGTTAGTTTGGTCTTTGTTCCATGAAATTACATCTTTCTTCAATGGTCATTGTAGTCATCATGTGCATGAGATTGCGAAGAGTTCGATCGATCCCATCAAGTTGTTACTCGATCTTGTCTAATTGCCGTTCATTGTTGATGGTTTGTTTCCCATGAGAACCATCATTTAGTATAAGATAATTTTTTTTGCTTTGATGCCAATTTGATATAGCTAAAGGTTTGCTTCGAAAAAGTGAAATAAAATTAAAAAACAAACTCAAAGATCATAAAAGGATCTTAAACTTTAGAGGAATAATTTGATAAATTGTATTTAACTACTAACAATTACAATAAGTCTTTAAATGGTGCAAGAAAGTAAATTAGGAATAGGAAATGCATGAAGAATAGGAAACATGAAGAATAGGAAATTGACTTAGACTAAGAATGAAAACCTAAGAAAAATAGGAAACTGACTTGAACGGAGAAATTAAATTAAAATAGATAACTAATCAAAATAAGACATTAATGTTGGTGTGTATTGCATCCCATCTTCAACAGCATAGTGTTGCACATTGTTAGTTGACAAATTCAAAACTTCACCTAGTATCTCTTGTTCAAATCGAAAGTCCACACCTTTCAGTCAACAATGACCAAGAAGCAACCCATCATGTTTTTCAAAAGTCAGATTACACTAAGACACTTGAAGTAATCTGAGGGTAAATCTCCTCTTTGATCCTAATAATTCTATCTAACCCAAAGACTTGAAATTGGATGTAAGGACCTAAACCTATTAACCTGTTGAAATCCATAGTCATACGGGTTAGGGGTTTTTTTTATCTGCGTGGTCTTGTTCGTACTTGATATGGTCAATGATCGAACGAAAATGAGTTATATCTTCATCCATTTTGATGGATTCTAATTGTAAACCCACTCTTTGCTTCGATTATTGCAAGTCATTTGCCCAATTTTATTGAGCCTTCTGTTCAAAATATTATAGTAATTTTTTAGATGTTTTTCTTTTGCATTTGAATCTCCAATTTTGTTTTTTGATCAATAAATATGTTTGTATGAGCTTTTTAGCATACAATGAAAATTGAACTAAATCGAATGAGAGTTTCTATACACAAATGATGCAATTGACACTGTTGGGCTATATGTTTGAAAAAAAAAAATCACATATTCACAATAGTCAAATATGATTTGCTCCTTGTGCATTATTTACCCTTCACCATGTGCATAGTACTACACTTTGGATAAGGGTAGCACGTGATGCAAACAGCGATTTCTAACTGCATGATGTTCATATGTAGAATTTATCTATCTCGTTAGAGACAAGAATAGTTGGGAGATCCCGATTGATGTTAAAAGCAAAATAATGCTCCCTCCGAACAATGGTAATGTTACATGGAGTTTGAAAACATACAATCAATATATCAAACAAATGATAATTGTATTCAAAATTAGTAATATGTCAATACAAAGTAAACATACATATGGTATGTTTACACAAGGCAGACATGTGTTTATACAAGTACATCTATCTTTACACAAACATGCAACATTACACAGAGCTTGTGAAAGAATGTGAAAGAAGCTTAGAGCTTGAGAGCAGGTTACATAGAACCTGTGAAATGAGGTTATACAAATCCTATAAAATGCAGGTTACACGAAGCTTGCAAAATTAGGTACATGGACCCTATGAAATGCATACTGCATGATACCTACGAAATAAAGATTATATGAACCCTATAAAATAGAGGATACACGGAGTCTATTTACTGTATGTTTGTCTTACCTTATTTTAGGAAGGTTACACGGAGGTCATTATCTATAGGTTACATGACGCTTATTATACGGAAGTTGCACAGATTCATTGGCCATCTTATATTGGGTAAATGAAGAAACGTCGCAGGGAAAGAAACTCGATTTTTTTTTTTTTCAACATTAGGACTTTGTGATCATATACTTGTGCCCAGATAATCCCTTCTCGATTCTTTTCTTTCCAACGAAAACTCATCCAAAGTTTCAAATAAAATGGTGTTTTCAAACAACTCAAGAGCTATCTTGAATCTCACTAAACAAGAATCATAAGTTCACCTGCAAAATTAAGGAGAAACTCTAATGCTTTATGGTGTTTTGTTTTAAAACAACTTTGCATATAATTTGTTGGCTTTGAATGGCTTCATAAACGTGTAGCTTATGGGTGGAAGATTGTTGAGAGAATAGCAGAGCAGAAAAAGTGATATTTTGATTTCTTCCTTTCCACGTCTTCTCTTTGTCATCAAGAAAGAGTGCCAAAAAGTGTGAAAATGAAAGAGAAAGAATCAGCTAAATGGGCTTTATAGGCAAGGGTGTTTTTGTTCGCACGGGGTCAAAATGGGTTAGAAAGAAATAAGTTAGTAGAAATCAACTTTTCTAAGGAAAGAGAAAAAATGAAGGTCACTTTCTCAAATTGCTGTTCTCTTTTTTTTTTTTTTTTCATTTTATCTGTTGTACAAACCTGAATCTGTTAGAGAAGCCATCAAAGCAATATTTGCAGGAGGAAAGACATTAGCACATAAAATCAGACAACACACAAGCACATAAAATCAGAATATATACTGATGAGGCCCATGTATTGTGAATTCCATAAGCAAGAGAAGCAAAACAGAACTTCCTAAAAGTGATTCTCTCCTTTTTGTGAGAGCCTTACAAAACTCTCATCAGTTCACAAGGGTAGTGTTTTGGGCACTAAGGCACCAACAAATCTCGATAATTAACTCCTTTGTACAGATTTTGTGGCCTTTACTCCTTGGAGAAGAATATTCTAAATTTATTGTGCAGCTAGTAATTGCTTCTTTTCTCTCTAAAAAAAATTGTAATAACTGCTATTAGATGCTTCTTTTCTCGCCATAATAATCACAATATATAAATTGTTCGACATGCAGTTTGGTTGAGTTTAAAAAAAAAAAAAAAGTGCATCAACTAAATGTGCTGTCTTCCAATTGTCATTGCTGGGACAGGTCAGAGTTGGTCAAGCTCTTTACATAGCCGGCAGCGTGTTCAACCATTCCTGTCAGCCAAATATTCATGCATATTTTCTTTCACGTAAGCTGTTAGTATGTACAACAGAGTTTGTGGCTGCAGGTTGTGCCCTGGAGTTATCATATGGTCCAGAGGTATTCAGACATATAACCTCTTGGATTTTAATGTAATTTCAAAGTTATTGTGTTCTTCATTACCAAGATTTAATTTTTTTTGCGCTTTATTGAGTCTTCTATTCAAAATATTATAGTAATTTTTTAGATGTTTTCCTTTTGCATTTGAAACTCCAATTTTGTTTTTTGATCAGAAAATATGTCTGCAAAAGCCGAGTCCAGTCCAAACACTTTTACAAAATGGGCACCTAAAGATTTTAGAAAAGGGAAGGGTGACAAAAATAGTATAATGAAGCAAAGCCATGGCTGAGAGGACAAAAAGAATAAAAAGTCTGTGCAGAATGTTGATTTCCATGGCTAAATACTAGTTTTTTGCTCCCCTTTTAATTCTTTTAATAATCAAAAGCTGCTCAATCAAGAATGCCATATTAATATCTCTATCTTCTATCTCACCAATGAAAGCCAGAACCATAGGAAGAGTTATTGGTTTGTGTTTTATATGTATGGTAAGGTGCTGGTGTGTTCTTTTGGTTTGACAAATTCAACAAAAGGGACCTAACACTGACAATACACCTAATCAATAGCAAGGTTTAATGGAGATTGCTTACTAATAAGTTCTAATGGACGCTTCTTGGCGCAGTCGCTGGTCCTTTCATGTCCAAGCTAATAACTATGGAGGTTATGTACTGCTTAATCCATAACATTTCTTTACCGGAAAGAAAAAAGAGATGTTTGTTTTAACTGAATTGTTAATAAAAACAATATCTGTTATCACTACATAATAGTTTGGACTGGTCAGGTTGCTGTTTAATTTTGCAGGTTGGGAAGTGGGACCGTAAAGAACGCCATAGGTTTCTCGAAGATGATTACTTCTTTCAGTGTCAATGTCATGGTTGTTCTGACGTTAATATGTCTGACCTTGTTCTAAATGGTTTTCGTTGTACCAATTTGAACTGTTCTGGTGTGGTTCTGGATAACTGTGTGCTTTGCTTTGAAGAACAAAAACTTGACCATATTTCTAGTGTTGCTGAAACAAGCGGTGGAGGGCAACATTTGCAGGTAATTTAACTGACTTCTGGGTGTAAACCTTGAGTAGCATCAGTGATCATTAAATATTCAAGATACTTGTTCCACATTTAATTGTGAAACAATATCATCATTTGAAGCTTCTTACTTTAAACAAAACGGTTGTAGACACACTATTGTGGTGAATACAAGATTTTTTTGTTGAATTACGCTGCTGCAAATTTATCTGGAGATCAATAGTGGTGGATGGAAGTTAATATTCTATGTTGACTGAATTTTCTATTTTCTCTAAAGGTTAGCAGGACTACTAATGACATCAGTAAAGTGGCTCACCTTTTATTTGAGGGAAAGAATGATTCTCTTCATATTGATCCTGGTTCTTGTTTGAATTGTGGTTGCCATCGTGACATGAAATCTTCTCATGCAGCACTGAACAATGCTTGGATTTACATCAGAAGGTACGCGTCCGTGTATTACATTTTAGGGGTCTACTGTGGTGTCCTAAGCAACTTTTGATCTGCCCAAACTCCTGACAATATTTGGTCTCTCGACAGATGGTTAGTTTTAGCTGCATGTTGTTTTCATTCCAAAGTCCAGGCCTATATGTAAATACCAATTACATGTTAAAGCATTTGTCTGTGTAAACTTTTGGATGTTCTAATGTGCATAGCTACATAAATTGGCACATATGTTTAACTTTCAGCCAGTACTTCAAAATACCTAATTCTTGACAGGTTGCAGGGTTCAGTAGCTTCCAAAGAAATCTCAGTTACTGCACTTTCAGATGCCTTAAGATCTCTTGATCTGCTGAAATCTATATTACATCCTTATAACAAGGGTATTGCAGAAGTGAGTTCTATCTCTAAATTGCGACATATGTTAATGCTTTTCTAAAAGCAACTTGATTGATGATCAAATTATTGACGTTTCCCACACTATTTTAGTTGCAACTTTATACTTTGCATGTGAGGGGAAAAAGTGGTCATTGAAGTGTTTGGGCAATAAGGATGAAGAAAGAGTGAATAATTGTCTCTCCTTTCAGGCAGACAAATAATTTTATCATCATAACTTGAAAACAGACCTGAAATACAATGATGCATTTCCAGGCAGAAGATATCACTGCACAGGCTTCTTGTTTAGTTGGAGATCTTCAAGCTGCAAGAAAGCATTGTAAAGCATCAATTGAGGTGAGCTTTATCAAATATTAGTGTTATTAACATTTTTCAATCTTATATAACCACCATGTGAAGGATCTAGCTCCATCAAATTGATGTCATAATTAGTTTAACCTCTCAAACTTTTTGATTTAATGTAAGTGGGTGTCTGTACTGCGAAAAGCCTCTTCCAAGAGCAATTTTCATGTATCTCAAGTTGAAAAAGAAAAAAAAAGCGTCCACGTAGAGCAACTCTGGTGCATGCATAACTGGCCAACAAATAATGTGGGTGTTAATGTTGTTTAGGAGGTGCCAGGAATTATGGTTTTATAAATGCAGACAGAATGGGCAGAACCACATGCAGAAATGTTCAAACAGTAGTGTCGAGCTAAATCTTTAGAGATACAGCTGAGTGCCTTCTCATTGACAAGTATCTCAGGGATAGGTTGGTTTTCGGATAAATTTCTTTGGCTTGGGGTAAAAGATCGTAATTGAAGAGGAAAGAAGATATCGAGGGAGAGATCTGAAAGAATTTGAAGACATACCCTTTTATTAGGATTTAGAAAGAAAAAGAGGAAAGAAGGGAGACAAGAAGCCAAACAAGGTTCATTAATAACTTGTAAAAATACTAATCTTATAAAGAAAAATTCAAAATAAAATCCAGAAGTACCGAGCAATTTTCAGTAGAACCTGAAGCCTTAGTTCTTCCTACAAAATTGATGGGGAGTCTTCTAAGTTATTTCTTGTGGGATTCAAATGGATGTGAGAGAAAGTAGTTTGGAGCATTGATTAATTTCACCTGCAAGCTTCTTTTTATGCATTATGTTCTTCAATTGGTCTCCTATTTTCCTTTCTGCATTATTTCTTCTTGGACTTTCATATATTTTGACAAAAGCTTTAGTCCAGTCTAATGGTAGTCCAAGTTTCATACATCTCTCCTAACATAATATATGAGCTTTTCTTCCCAGACATCAATCTTTTGAATCAGATTCTTATGAAACAAATTGAACATATTGTGCAGTTTGTCTTCATTTGAATGTAAATTTGGAGATAAAAAGGCACCAAAGTATCTCTTATCTCCTTTTGACTACAACTTTTAGAGATGAGGGTCAAAAAGTTTGTGATGTAGATAAAAATTCACAATTGAAGACTTATCAAAGGCGTAAAAATAGGAATTGATTAGTTGTTAGTTTTTTATTTAAATTGGGATTACCTTAATTATCTTTTTGGGTTTTTATTAGTTGGATAAGAGTTAAATTTGTGACTAGTCTGCAATATAATTAGGCTGGTTTCATTATTCAATAGTAGTGAGACGCTCTTTTCATTATTTAATTAGGACTCATAGTTTGATTAGGTATATGCTACATTAGCCTATAAAGTAGTTACATGAGCTTTAAGCCATTTAGACTTGGATAAGAAATAAAGTTTTAGCTTTTAAGCTTTCTCTCTTTCTCGCTCTCATTCTTTCTCTTTCTCTTTCTTTTTCCTCTTTCTCTCTTTTCCTTTTTCTCCACTTTTTCTTCTCTGTTTCCCTTCTTCCCTGGACTGTTCCCTTCTTCTCCCATTTCTACCGTCCTACATCAAGTGGTATCAGAGCCTGGTTCTCTTTTTTCTTTGGCCAATACCCCAAAGTTATACCTCCACATTTTGCATTAAATGGACAATGCTGGACTAGAGTGCCTCTTTCTAAGTTGAGAGTTGCTGTCTTTTGTAGTACTTTTGTCTTTGGGCACCACCCAACCACTAGCTGGCATTAGATTTGCAAGGTCAAGGTCTCATATCAGCCAGATTGACCCACATTCTATCATGTCTCAAGTAAAATTTCTTTCACATTGAATATTGGACTGATGATGAGTTTTGGATAAGCTTATTATATGGTTACGTTTACGCCTCACACTAAGTTTTTATTGGGTCTTATCCACTCTTAGTTATTGGCTTCTTGTCATATTAAACCCTATGCTTTCCATATTCATAGTATCACATTATTAGTCTTTAGTACCACCTAAAAAGAAGTTTAGATTATGCATAGTTGTTGTTTGGATTTTTTTTTATTTTAATTCTTATCATGTTAATTGGTAGAATTTTAATTTTAGTTGCCTAAATTTTTAGTACTCTTTGGACCAACTTAGGTATGATCAAGATGACGTAGTTGACATATCTAGGAGAGTTAAGGTAGATGCCCTTGAGTTTGATAGTAGGCTACATCTTGGAACTTTAATAGGTAGGTTGTTTTGCATGAAGAATTATTTTGAGTGGTATCAAATGAACGTGCTCAATGCATTCGTTTTACCATGATGAAGTTATTGCCAAGCTATATTGATAGACAGTTACAACGTAATACTGAGCGCTTGGGCCATCACTCTATTTTCCTATGGGATGAAATGAAAGAAATGTTGAAAGAAAAATATTTTCCGCCTTCATATATGGATCAATTGCTAGACCAATCAAGTGTTGACCAATATATAGCCAAGTTTGAGGAATTGTATTTCAAGTGTTATATCATTAAAAAACTATGCTTAGTATCTCTAGGTTTATTAATGGGTTTAAGGTTGAGATTAAATGGGAGGTCATTGTGACCTCACCAGATTCCTTAGAGGATGTTTATAACAAAGCTTTAGAGTTTGAGAAATACCTTCAATCATTCTCTACCCAGGTGTGATATTTTCAACCTTGATCATCGTCAGAGTTTTTCTATCCTTTTTACCAGGGTTAATATTGGAACACAATAAGGTCCTCTTAAGACTACCTCCTCCACTCATCCTATCGTCTCTCCCATATTGTTTAATCCTAGTGCCACTCACCCATCGAATACCCATATAGAATGTCATCATTGTCATGCTAGAGGTCACATTGTCTCATTGTCCACATGTTACTTTAGCCCTAAAAAATTAGGATGAGACTATTGGTGAAGATAACACTAATCTTATTGCCATAGCTCCATTAGAGAACCATGATTATGAGGAACTTGAGGCTTATAGGGATGAGTTTTGCCCTAGTCACCTCTCAATAATGTGCCGTGTATTGTCTGCCCTAGGACAATTTAATACTTGGAAGCACACTAATATCTTTCATACCTTTGTCCCTCTTAAGCACAAAACTTGTAAGATAGTGATTGATGGAGGTAGTAGCATGAATGTCATATCTAAAGCAGCCATTATTAGGTTTAATCTTACACCTGAGTAGATAAGACTTCCTTACCTATTAAGGCACAATACTTAGTGCCGCTTAAGATTGAGCCATACTTTGAAAACCTTTATTGCGATATATTGCCCATGGATGTGGTACGCATCTCATGAGGTCATCCTTGGTTATATGATCATGATGTTAAACATTTTGGTTGCGATAACACTTATATGTTTCCATAATAGTAAGACCAGTTTGCTCTAAACTGCCAAACCTTTATTTGGAAACTGTTCTAGGATTACCCGTTCTAGCACTGATCCTAAGAACAGGTTGCAACTCTTATCCCATAAACAATTTAAGTGTAAAAGAATTGAGAGTGGCCTAGTTTTTACCCTAGTCATTAAAGATAGTTTTCATCTTCCATCAGGTGTTAGTTTAGACCAAGATGATGTTATTTTGCCCCTTGTTAAAGAATTTAAGGATGTGTCGTTTGTTAGTTACTTCTGGAAGATATTATGGAAATTGTTTGTGACCACCTGACAATACTTTTTTTGCCTTTCACCCACGGAGTGATGGTCAAATAGAGTTGGTTAACTGTAGTTTGGGAGATACGCTTCGATGTTTGGTTGGTGAGAAACCTAGTACGTGGAATGCCATTTTACTTACTGTTAAGTTTGTCTATAACAATTATGTTGATCAATCTACTAGTAAAAGTCCTTTTGAAATTGTGTATGGCTTGTACCTGGAATAACCCGTTAACCTTGTCCCTTTGCCTCTTAGTTATCAGTATTTTGACACAGTCAAAGCCTTTGCAGATCATATCCATATTTACATGCTGAGATTAAAATTGCTTTAAGTAACTAAAATTATGAACTTTCTACTAATGCATGTTGTGGGTATGAAGAATTCTAAGTAGGTGATTATGTAATGGTCCACATTTTTCCTAGGCGTTTCCCCAAAAACACTGTTGAAGGGGTTCATGCTCAATCCACCGAACCTTTTCCTCATCATTTGTTGAATATATGAGCTTGATTAGCCTCCAAATTTGTCTATTAATCCTGTAATCAATATGTCAAATTTTTTTGCTTACCTACACATTCGAGCCTTCAGTTTTGCCTTCTGCCATGTGTGCAAGTTCCTCATCTGATTCTACACCATGTGTCCCAACAACTACTTCTACACCTAGTGACATGATTGTATGTTTGGACGATGAATATGAATCTTTCTCTGGTGGAGTTATTTATCGTTTTATTATTCATTGGAAGGATCGACCATCCATTGATGATACTTGGATCATAGAGGTTGAATTTTGCCAACTTAATCTCACTCTTTTGGATTACTATTTACTGCATAACTTGATGGAGCTGCGATCTTTTCAACCCCAGGAGAATGATGCAGATGAGTATTCACCATTGAATCAAAGACATAAAAATAGGACTTGATTAGTTAGTTTTTTAATTTAAATTAGGATTACCTTGATTATCTTTTGGTTTTTAATTAGTTGGATAAAAGTTGAATTTGTAACTAGACTGCAATATAATTTGGTTAGTTTGATTATCCAATCAGGATGAAGACTCTCTTTTCACGATTCAATTAGGACTCATAGTTTGATTAGGAATATGCCATGTTAGCCCGTAAATCGGCCACATGAGCTTCAAGCTATTTAGACTTGGATAAGAAATAAAATTTTAGCTTTTAAGCTTTCTCTCGCTTTCTCTCGCTTTCTCTCTTCTTCTCTCTCCTTTTCCTCTTTCTCTCTTTTCTCATTCTTCTTTTCCCCAAAACAGCCCATTGACCTTATCCTTTTGCCTACTGGCTTTCGATATTTTGTCTTACTCAAAGTCTTTCGAGACCATATCCATAATTTACAAGCTGAGATTTGACGAAAAATTGCTTCAAGTAACGAAAATTATCAACTCTGTACTAATGCACAAATTTATCTATCAATCCTATATTCAATGTGTCAGATTTGTTTATTTACTGAGGCATATTCGAGCCTATATTCTTTGCCCAGGTTCATCATCTGATGCTACGTCACTTGTTTCAACAGCTACTTCTGCTCCTACTAATGTGAACTTATTCATCGTTTTCTTATCCGCTGAAAGGATCGACCATCCACTAATGTTGGATCACAAAGGAGGAATTTTTGTGAACTTAAACTTGCTCTTTTGGATTCCTATTTACAGCATAACTTGACAGAGCTGAGTTCTTTTCAATCTGGGGACAATGATGTAGATAATCATTCACCATTGAAGACTTATCAAAGGCGTAAAAATAGGACTTGATTAATTGTTAGTTTTTTTTTTAAATATTTAAATTAGGATTACCTTGATTATTTTTTTTTGGATTTTTATTAGTTGGATAAGAGTTGAATTTGTAACAAACCTACAATATAATTAGATTAGTTTCATTATTCAATTAGGAGTAGGACTCTGTTTTCATTATTCAATTAGAACTCATCGTTTGATTAGGAACATGCTACATTCGTTTCAAGTCTTTTAGTCTTGGATAAGAAATAAGTTTCAGCTTTTAAGTTTTCTCTCTTTTTCTGTCATTCTTTCTCTTTTTTCTCCTCCTTCTCTGCTTCTTCTTCTCTGTTTCCCTTCTTCCTTAAACTCTTCCTTTCTTCTTCCCTTTCTGCTGTCCTGCATCAGTTTGGAATTTGAGTTTTGATTGCCTTGCATTTCTTCTTATGACAAACTATTTTACTGGCCACCAACTTTTGGTGGATTGTCTGTCTGTTTGATCTTGCATCTACTTTTCAAGAATGTGTCAAGTGAGGGTCATTATCAGTCTATCTAATCTCTATGGTTTTACCAGGAGAATGTGACATTTCGGCATAAAACCTTGTCAGCATAAAATTTTCCAGTAGAATATCAAGTTTCTTAACCGGTGGAAAACTTGTAATCAAGTGTTCTGCTGCCCTTCATTACTGCATCCAAGTTTACGAACATTGAAGTGTTCCCTTGGAAATAGGATTCTCATTTGCGTCACTATTGATAATTACCTTAGCAAGTCCCTGCAGTTAGGTGCTTCGACAGAACCTTTCAAAGTGCAGTTTCCTCTTTTATATGAAACCAGCCGGAAGGAACTACAGGGATGTTATTCCCTTTTTCTCACTGAGCAATGGAAACCTTTGTCCTTGAAGAGCAGTCATGTTGAGTTTTTATCTTTTGTTTTTGGTGATTCAGAAAAAGGAAAGGGCAAGAAGATACTAAAAAAGATTAGAGAGGGTTAGTTTCTCCTCTGCTATTGCATGATGGTTGCATTAGTTCATTGATCTGAAGTGAAGAAATGATTAGCTTCAAAATCAAGAAAAGATAACTGAAATGATCTCACTAGAAGCAAGATAACTAAAATGGTCTTACCAGAAGCTGTTTGACCTTTCAGCTTTGTCTGGGTTAGTAAAATTTATGAAATTGGGTAGTATTCATTATCTTTTATCTTGACTGCAACTTGAATTCAAATCTAATGTGATTAATTGTTGTATTCTGCTCTTTGATTGAATTCAAGAAATAAAGTATGACCTTGCTTGGTCTTAATGACTAGATTTTTTTTTTTTTTTAAATTTTTAGTGCTGCTTTCTTAATGAGACTTATTCTTTATTGGCAGATACTTGAGAAACTGTACGGTCCTAATCACATTGTCATTGGATATGAACTAGTGAAGTTATCATCCATACAACTGTCCTTGGGCGATTTTACTGCTGCTAGCAGCATAAATCGATTAGGTCTGATATTTTCACAGTATTATGGATCGCACGCCAGTATAATGGTCCCATATCTGAAATATTTAAAGGAAGATGCTTGCAAATTTATCACCTAACCTACGGACTTTGTTTTAGTAGACAGGACAAAAGGTGAGGTTATGCCCCTTGAGTTCCATCAGTGATCTGTTACTTGTTTTCTTCTGACAATTTTGGTGTAAATGCAGTTTGGTCATTTATTTTTTTCATCTTTTCTGTTCTGTTTTTGTTTTTGTTTTTGTTTTGACCTTCTCTTTGAGTGATAATGCAGGCTAGTAATTATATGACAGTGGATGATGAATGTGATAAAAAGTTGGACATGATTATTTTATCAATTATATTATATTATATTATATATATATATATATTGCATGGAACTCCCAAGAATTTAAACTTTTTGTTCTTCAGAAAATGATTAGTTAGAATGTTGTCATTTCAACTTAAATGAGAAAAATGATGACGAATAACTCCGAATGGTTGGGTTTATTGAACAGTTCATTTTAATATGTAAAGTTTGCAGTTTAAAATTTTTTTAAACAAAAAGCTTTAGTTTAACTTAGATGAGAAAAAGTTATTTGAATTAAAAGTTGTAAAATTTTTTGGTGGATTATGAGTAACTATGAAAAAGACAATGACTATGGTTGGATACAAATAGCTTTAAGATTTATAGATTGGTTTTCTTTTCAATCAACCAAAACCAATATCCGTAATTTAGGTTGACTTATGAAGCTAACACAACGTACGATTGGGGACTCATCATGCAAGATTAACTTCCTTAAGAAGTTACCCTGATGACAAATGACGAAAAGAATCTCATCTTCAACTTTTAGTATCTTCCGTCAACAATTGTTACTAACAACAACACAGTGGGAAAACGAGAATCATGGTGGGATCTTTGCATCTGTGCACCAATCTTCTTGTGTGCTTGACCATAAGAGCTTTCACATTTATAAATATTAAGTACGCAACTTCAAGAATCCTTGTAAATTCATCATCTTCAATTTTCTTCCATTTGCTTTATTTTATGATTCGAATCCTAACTCGAGCATTGGAGCAACATCAAGAGATACACTTACGCTCATCTTACTCTTTTACAGTGATTCGCCATTCAATTTAAAGCTTCTCACTGAAATTCGACCAACGCAAATTCAATCATGTACTTACCACTTTTGGTAACTTCAATTGGCGACTTAATCATTCTTGCATCCATCTTAGTAACTCCACCGTAATTTTCCTACTCTTAGGTATATACCACCATACTTGTCCCTTTTGTTTACACCTCTATGCTCATGGTAGTTGTACTTATTCTAATGTTGGCCCCGATTCGACCACTTCCAATCATAAAAGCCAACATCTACCATCCCATATTACCGCATGCCTCTATCGCTTACGATGTCGGCTTTCCTTAAGGATGACTTAGTCATTCCAATCACCTCATCTAAGAATGTAAGATTTACTAAGAACTCAAAATTCTTGGCTCCACCTCTGGCTAAAGAACACCTTCCCATCATGGCATTTAGGATGACTTAGTCATTCCAATCACCTCATCTAAGAATGTAAGATTTACTAAGAACTCAAAATTCTTGGCTCCACCTCTGGCTAAAGAACACCTTCCCATCATGGCATTTAGGTATCAATGGTAAACCTACCTAATCGGAGCATACCCAACCTAAAAGAAAGAAGCTGAAAGTGGTGAAAACATCTACCAGCTATGGTTCAAGGGACACTCGATCTAAAGATCTTGATAATGAAAGCCTTAAGCAACAGATATTGTTTCTAAGCCAAAAAATTAAGATGATGGAAAATAAATAAATAAATAAATAATAGCAAGATCTCCGTCGACTATGAATCTCCATTCACCATTGAAATCCTTAAAGCTCATGGCCTTGAAATCCTTGCCATTGAATCCTATGGTGGAACATCATATCCTAAGGATCATTTGTAGAGGTTCTAAACTCTTATAGCTGTTTACAAAGCTCTAAATGCTGTACTATTTAAATTATTGCCAGTCACCTTGGTCAAAGTCGCAAGAACCTTATATACTTCTTTGAAACTTGGATTTATTAATAGTTTTCAAACCCTGGAGCACCTCTTTTTGGCCAAGTTTGTAAATAGTATGGTGAAGGGCTTGTTGAATCTTTTCCAAGTAAAACAACACCAGGCCAATCTTTGAAGGATTACATACACAAATTTATAGAAGCTACATTAGAAATCAAGGAGCTTCAACAAACGATAGTTGTCTCAGTGATCAAGGAAGGCCTGAAGTCGTGCCCAAATAATACATAAATAAAGAAGAATAATCAAATGACCATTGAAATCATTATAGAATTTAGGAGTTGTTGCCTCCCAAGTAGGGTCAAAGGAATAGATACCTGATTCTAGCAACCGTGAATGAAGAAGAAAAGGTCCCAGAAGAGAAGATCCTAAAGAAGAGGGAAAGAAATGCACTCCCTTGACGGTTTCATAAGGACACATTTACGTGATTACAAAGGATGATCCTAAGATCAAAAGACCACCATGGGTGCTCTAAGGCCTCAATCATTGAGACAAAAGAAAATGTTATTACTTTCATAATGACTATGGCCATGATATTGAAGATTGTCGAGCCTTAAAAAAGAAAGAAAAAATTTAATGAAAAGAGGACATCTCTCTCGTTACTTTGATAGAGAATAGAGCTCAGAAAGAAAAGGAACAAGAAGATATTTGTCACTAAGGGAGCTTGCCTAAAACGAAGAGCTTAGGCAACAAAGGGAGCCCAAAGAAGCACCCTGCACCAATAGCTCCCTTGTAACCGCCATCAATTCACCTTAATCTAGGTCAACATCTTGATAAGCGAGTTATTAATGTTTTACCAGAAGGCTTAGCTTTTGGAAGAGAAATAGCTTCCCAAAGGAAGACCTAAGAAAAAAATAAAAATAAAAATGATGCGAAGGTGAACTGGAAAAAAAAAAGAGCTAATATTGGAAAATTCATTTCATTCACTAATTAAGATTTACAAAGGATCTTGACCCCTCATGAAGATGCATTGGTGGGCACCCTTGACATTACTAATTATGATGTAAATCAGATACTGGTAGACACTAAAAGTTCGATAGATGCCTTGTACTACCAAACCTTCTTAAAATTAAAGTTGGATGTAAAGAAGTTAAAGCTATTTGACATACCTCTATTGGCTTTTAATGGGAAAAAGGTCTTAATAAAAGGAATTATATTGAACTACTGGTGATAATAGGAATAGGAGATAAAATGTCAACTATGATGACAACCTTCGTGGTGGTGAAAGCTCCAATTGCATATAACATTGTCATCAGATGGCTAACCTTAGACAGTTTGAAGGTTGTTACATCAACATAACACTTTGCCATGAAATTCTTAACCCCAACAGGGGTTGGAGCTGTCAAAGGAGATCAACATACTATTAAGAACTATTTGTGATATAGCTTAAGAGCAACTCTTGGATGTGTAGATTAGTTCCAAATCCTATGAAATAACTCGAATTTAGAAGTCTATTGATTGAACAAGAGAAAGCTAAAGTTATAAAATTCTTAAAAAGGCACATGGAGTTATTCACCTTAACAACATTGGTAATGTTCGGAATAGATTTCAACGTCATAATGCACCATTTGGGAGTTAACCTACTGGTCATACCAGTGAAGCAAAAGAAGATAAAGTTTTCAGGGAAAGGCAGTCAATAATTAAGAAAGAAGTCTCTAATTTTTTGGAAACTAACCTTATTTATGAAGTCCACTATTCAAAATGGCTCTAATGTAGTGATGGTCAAGAAGTTAAATGAAAAATGGTGCATACGAATTGACTTCATCGATCATAACAAAGTTTACCCAAAGGATGGCTATCAATTATCGAAAATTATCAAGACATGAACTCCTTTACTTCATGGATGTTTATTTCAACTACAACCAAATCCGCACAGATTTTCATGATGAGTAGAAAACCTCATGCACAATAGAGATCGAAATCTATTATGACACCGCGATGCTATTCAATCTTAAAAATGCCAATACTATCAATAGTTGGTGAATAAGTCTTTGATCAACAACTTGGAAGCAATGTTAAAGCTTACATCAATGCCATGATTACGAAAAACAAAAGTGAACGAGACCACATTAAAGATCTTAAAAAGACATTTAATGTCCTTCAAAGTTTCAAAATCAAGCTTAACCCTACTAAATGTATCTTTGATGTATAATTGGAAAAATACTTAGGCTTCATCATAACTCAAAAAGGCATCAAAGCGAACCTTTCAAAAAAAAAAAAAAGAAAGAAGTAAGAGAAAGAGTTATATCTAATATGGAGTCAACGAAGAATGTAAATGAGGTACAAAAGTTGACTAGTTAGACTATAGTTCTCAGTCACTTTGTTTCAAAGTCCACAGAAAGGTGTCCCTCATTTTTCAAGATTCTCAAGAGTTCTAGTGGATTCCTCAGTGTCAATAGGCTTTTTAACAATTGAAGAGTTATCTTTAATGCTCATAACTTTTTTCTCAACCTGAGGAAAATGACACTCTTTATCTCTATTTAATAGCTAGTAAAGAGGTAGTAAGTGTAATATTAATCAAGAAGGACGAAGGAAACCAAAAGCCAATTTACTATGTTAGCAAGGTGCATGCTATAGGATGCTAAGGTTTGGTACTCGAAAATAGAAAAAATCGTTTATGCATTAGTTACTGTAATAAGGAAGCTTAAACCCTATTCTAAGCTCATATATTTATTATCTATACTAATCAACCTCTTTGTTAAGTCCTTCATAAGCCATAGACCTCAAATTTGATGGTTCGATGGTTAGTAGAGCTAAGAGAATTTGATATCAATTATTGCTCTTGGATAACTTTTAGAGCTCAGGTTCTTGCCGATTTTGTCATTGAAAGCCTAATCCATGATAAGGAATCTATTCCTCCAAAAGAATAGTCTGCAGCCATGGATGAATCACCTTTAACATCCACAAAAAATTAGCTTCCTAGTTAAGCCATAGCTTCGGACAAACAACTTCTAAAAATAGTACCTGAGGATTAGAGCTATAAATTAGTGGAGCAGCAAGTAAAAAAAGTAGTAGGTTGATGTAAATGTTCATTGGTCCACTTGATATAAAGATCAAATACGTAATCACACTTACATTCCTAGCCTCAATTAACAAAATAAAGTATTGAGCTCTTCTAGCAAAACTGAGAATAACAAAAGAAGTGAAAGCTGTTGGGTTCCACGCCAATAGCGATTCACAATTTGTTGTTAACTAAGTTTTTTGAAAATTTGAGGCATAAAAACCTTGAATGATCCAATATTTGTAAAAAGTCCAAAAGCTAGCAAAAAGGTTTGGAGAATTTATAATAAGTCAATTAGAAGGATAAGAATTCCCAGGCGGATGCTTTATTAAAAAGCAGTAGTTATAAGACTAGCTCATGCTAGGAATACTTTGGTTAAGACTTTGATAGCTCCTGACATTGAGTAGCAAGAAGTTATCTCTATAGATGTCTAGCCTAATTGGATGACTTTGATAATTAGCTTTCTGAATGACAGAAACTCTCTAAAAAGATTTTTTTTTAAAAGCTCGAAGTAAAAAATAGAGCTTTAAAATACATAGTTACTAAGGCTTATTTATTTAGAAGATCATACACCCTACCACTCTTGTGTTATCTAATGCCAGATGAGTAGTTGTAAGTCCCAATAAAGGTTCATGAAGGGGCTAGCTCATAAAATCCTAAGGCAAACCTACTACTAGCTTACTCTTGAAGAGGACGTTAGAAAGTACATGGAAAGATGTGAAGCTTGTTAAAGACACTGCTATTCCAAGGCTTTCGATAACTCCAAATTACCTTAACTAAGGTCCCTTAGTCGTTCTCTCAATGAGGAATGAACTTTCTTGGTTTTTTCCTTATCACCATAATTGAGAACAAAGTTTGAAATTTTTTTGGCAATTGATAGTATATAGATTTTAAATATTAGAGATCATGGTCACTAATAATAACCTTTAATTCGAAATAACCAAGTTCAAAACTTATTATAATGAGTTCCATAGAAAGCAATGGTTTACATTTATAGGGCATCCATAAGCCAATAAGTAAGTGGAGATTATAAACTGAACTATCCTACAAGCTTTAAAAATAAGATTAGACACTACAAAGAAGTCTTGGTCGAGAAACTCTATAGCATTTTATGGGCTATCTTATTACAAGTGTAATAACTAACAAACAAACCCCATTTTCTTTTGCCTTGGCGACACAAGTTGTGATACTTGTCAAATAAGCTTAAAAAACTATTGGATCGCACATTACGACGAGTCAAATATCTCAGAAGCTCTTTAAGTTAACCTTGATTTACTAAAAGAATAGGGAACAAGTCGCACTAAGAAAAGTCATTTACAAACAAAGTAGCTAAACTATACAATCGAAGAATTAAGTAAAAATTCTTAACATTAAGGACCTAGTCATCTAGCATAATTGTGTCTCTAATCTTAAAGAAGCTGTTAGAAAGCTTCAACCTAACTAGGAGGGCCTTTATCCAATTCGGGTAGCTATAAGACCATCCAAATTTAAATTCAAAAAATTAGATGGGATGACTATCCCTAGGATGTGGAGTCTAGATAACCTTAAAAGGTTCTGACCCTAGTAGATCAACGAGATATGTACAAGCTACTCAAACATGTCAAAGCATACTTTTTGAACACATTCAGATTGTAATTCATATAATCATATAGAGATAAACACAATAGATTCACAATATGCTTGTTGCAAAGATTAAAAGCATCTTCATCAACAGAAGAAAGAAAAGTATTAAAGGGAAACCATACGACCTTAAAATAAAGTGAAGGTACTGAGCGACAATCATAAACCCCAAAAAGGCAAAACCAAATATCCAATGGGTGACCCTGATACTATGACACTAAATATATGAAAGGCACTCATAATACACTAATACTATGACATCATATGTTTAAAGGGAATTTTTAATAAGACCCTCAAAAAAAGAAGAATGACATATATAAAAAAAAGGAGAATATCATATAGACATAATAAGGGGCGATTCAACCAATCTTTTCCTTACAACGACCAGAGCAACCACCATTAGACAATTTTCTTGGAAGTAAACCTAGAAACCTTTCTTGCTTCCTTTAACAGAGGCAAAACTATTAAAGCAAGAACCTCAAAATGGTTTCACTACTAGCTACATTAGAAGAATCAACCACAAAACCAACAAAATGGATAAATGAACCAGTGATGGAAGAAATAGTCACAAAACTAACAGGACCAACGTAGATGAAACAACAACAAGAGTAACCATGTTATTGGCACCAACAGACATAATGAGATCAAAAAGAGCAACATTAGAATCCCCAAAAGGCTTTACCGGGCTAGGAGCATTACTAAGAACAATTATGGGAGAAATTACTAAAGGACAAAAGAATGACACCTTAAAACAACTTGCAAAAAGACATCATACCAAGAAAAAAAAAAAGACAGAACATATATATGTAACTTCTCACGAGAATCAACTTCATCACTAAGGGTCATTGACTTCATCAGTTCATCATCACTCCACTCGATGAAAGAGACATCTAACTTAGGATGTCACTTAGGAAGCTTCTACTTAATCTCTTGACGAGCTTATTTGTAGGTCTCTACCACATATTTGGTGCATTCATCTACATAAACTAATGAACTTTTGAAGTCTTTGAGGACCTCCTCATAAATCTTGTCAAGTAGTTTGTCTTGCTCCGCCTTCACCTTTTCAACTTTTACTCTAGCTCCTTAATTCTATTTTTTGATAAGTTTTAGGACTCTTTCATCAGGTTGTAATGGTACCTTACGTCCTTCATCTTGGCCTCCAATCTTTCAGCCTTTTTTCTAGCCTTTTTAACCTCAACATGACATGTGTTCATCCCCTCCAACTCCTTTGTAATCTTTCATTCTCAGCCTTCAATATCTCTAACTCTTTCATATAACAATTTATATGATCATGAATGGCATGAAGAGACGTGAATCCTTGCATCTAAGCACACAAAGGATTAAGCTTAAAGGATTTACCTTACCATAAGAATTTGGCAAACTCTTTCACTAGCCCTATGTTGCCTTCAGCTAAGAGCGAGCCAAATAGATCTACGCATGAACTTTAAAGCTACTATCTCATCGCAATGAAGTCTAAAGCCTTTAATTGCCATCTAGTGAACCTTTTAGTTCCTTCGTAGCATCAACAACACCTCGATCTTTGATACATGTAGGGGTGTGATTAGTCATTAATACAACCTCTGCCTCGGAGTAGTACATTAAAGATTTCTCTACTTTCTTTTGAGATGGTCCTTTATTAGTGGCAAAAACGGATCTCTTCGTGCTTGATCTAATGACAAGTTGGGATCGAAATCTTGATCCTAAAGTTAGAGATGAGATCAAGATCTTCATCTCAAAGCTGGAAATGAGTTACTCCCCAATCTTAAAGAGCCACGAAGTAGATCTCTCTATAACAAGTATTTCTTGCATCTAATCTTTCATTGTATGATTGAGATCTTTGCCAACATAAGAGATGAGTCAATTATCACAAGGATCATGGCCATTTGATGACTATGATGAATCATTGATGGCGCCATAAGAATCATGGGTGGCTTGTTTAGAGATTGTTCTTCACTCAATTGTGATCTCCCTTCATAAGCTCCTGATCTCAGAGAAGTGTCAACAAGATTTGGCACATCATCAGGTTGAGATTAGATGTTATTAATTGGATTTCATTTAAATTGATTTAAGGGTCACAATAAATGGATTTTCATGAAGATGAAAAATAATCTACGGATAACTTATGGACTCTCTCCATATTATCAGGGGTTATATAAGAATTAATATTGCTAGTTCCAACCTAATCAGAACGATTTGAAGAATGTGGAAGTCGTTTCATCTAGAGATATTTTTTCCATAGTTTTTAGTTGGGACTTGCCATTTATTCAAGTGTGGGCTTATACCCCTTCCAAAAGGTTTAAAAATACTTCTTTCTCTAACTTTTGTTAGAATAAGGCAACTCATCCGAGAACGCAGGAGGAGAAGTGGACATGAAGTATAAAAAACCAAGATCATGCTCTCTTTCACCATAATTATGTGTAAGTTTGAGAATCTAACAAACATAACTACAGAAAGAAGGATTGAGCATTTTGGGCAAAATTAGTTATCAACAATAGTTAACCTACAAATGAACATTCACGTGACCTCTCTTAGGAGTTTAACATGTTTTGGCCCCATAAGGATAAAACTATATCATAAGTGAAATTGATGAGGGGTATTAGCGAGACTTATGTTCAATCCCCAATGAATTTCTACCTCTAAATTAGAAGTTTCTTTTATAGGAATAAAAAATTGGAGAAATATTTTATAAATTTAAAAGAAAATTTGAATTGTTATACTCAATTTAAGTCGTTAATTTTTGTACTCAGAATTTATTTAAATGGATTTCAAAAGAATACTCCTTTCATGTGCCACAATATATTATATGAGTGAAAAAAAAACCAAATAAATCTCTTGTTTAGCTTCATTTCCTTTCTTAAAAAGATACAAATTTCTTACATTGAGAATGTTGATCCATGAGTGTAGGACATAATGTTTTTAGTCTTTTTTTAATTATTATTTTTAAAAATATCAACAATTAATAATTTATATGTTTTTAGCTTAAACATATAAAATAATACAATAAAATCTTAAATAAATACCTTAATTCTGAGTGTATTTTATGCATATATTTAGTTATATAATACCCATCAAATGGTTTTCACAGCCGAAAAAGAATAATGGCATAGTCTTCACAATGAAAAAAAAGGGCTAAAAACAACTATGAAATAAAAAAATGTAATAGTAAAAAAACTAATACTAAATAGAGAGAGTAAAGAGAGAGACTTGCAACTCAATAATAAGGAAGAATAATTTTCTTTCACTTATCTATGTTTCTTGTTATCAACTTATGACTTTACATCTTCAATTTATAGGCACCTTCATCAACAATGAAAAAACACAAATTAATGGTATTATCAAATAGTGCAATTAGTATACATCATGGGGAGATCACGAAAGGGTATGAAAGGGGGAGAAGTTATGAATGCCAAAAGTTGGTACACAAAAAGGGTTTCTCTTGGCAATGAGGGAGATGAATGAACATCCATAAATGATTATAATATTTATAACTTCCCCTTGGATGTCCATACACAAAGAATATGTATCATTAAAACATTTACTAAGAAGAAAAACCTTGTGGAAAAAAAAAATCTTCGTGAAAGAGTATATTATTCTTGCGTAATACGCATTGATAATTTTTCTCATTAAAAACCTTGCCAAGAAAAAATCTAATGGGAAAAATCGTGGCCAAGGAAAAAAAGAGCACAATGCATATTAACTCCCATTCATCATTATATAAGTCCTTATGTCAACGCACACCTACACCATATCTCATTTCTCAAACTTTGAAATCAATAATGCTTTGGTAAATAAGTCTACTAAATTATCATTGGAATAAATTTGTTGTACATTAATCTCACCATGCTTTTGGAGATCATGAGTAAAAAAAAAAAAAAATCTTTGGCAAGATAAGTTTTGTTATATCTTCTTTAATGTATCCTCCCTGTAATTGAGTTACACATGCAATATTATCTTCATATAATGTTGTAAGAATGGTGTTGATTTTTGATAAATCACTTATCTTTTGGATATGTTGAATCATTGATCTCAACCACAGATATTCTCGGCTTACTTCATGAATTGCAAGCATCTTAGCATGGTTTGAAGAAGTAGCTGGAATAATTTGCTTTATTGAACACTATGATATAGCTGTACCATCACAAGTAAATAAATAATCTGTGTGGATCAAAAATATATCTTGCATCGGCATAACTAATTAATTATGCCATAGATTTATTGGAATAAAATAACCCTATATCTATTGTTCCATGAAGGTAACAAATATGTTTTTGATTCCATTTCAATGTCTTTCTGTTAGAGAAGAATTGTATCTTAACAATAAAGTTAGTCAAAAAGCTATATTAAGTCGTGTATTATTTGCAAGATACATTATGCACTAATTGCATTAAGATATGGTATTTCAAGACCTAGTATTTATTCATCATTTTCTTGAGGTTTAAAAGGATCTTTTTTCACATCGAGTGATCTAACAACCATTAGTGTACTTAATGGATGGGATTTATCCATATAGAATTGCTTTAATAACTTTTCTATATAAGTAGATTGATGAATGAGTATTCCATTTACTAGATGCTTGATGTGTAAGCCAATACAAAACTTTGTCTTCCTTAAGTCTTTCATTTCAAATTCTTGTTTTAAATATTTATTGCCTTATGTAGTTCATCAATGGCACTCATAATATTTATATCATCAACATATATTATGATTATAGCAAACCCAAAATTAGACTTCTTTATAAAAATGTATGGACAAATAGGATCATTCTTATATCATTCCTTTAATAAATAATCACTAAGAAGATTATAACACATGCGTCCAAATTACTTTAATTCATAAAAAGACTTTCATAATTTAATGGACTATATTTCCTAAGAACTTAAATAACATGCTTTAGGTATTTTAAAATCTTCAGGGATTTTCATATAAATATCACTATCAAGTGAACCATATAAACAAACTGTAATCACATCCATAACTCACATCTCTAGATTTTTACAAATTGATAGGCTAATAAGAAATCTTAGTGTAATTGCATCCACCACAAGAGAATATGTCTTTTCATAATCAATTCCAAGTCTTTGTGAAAAACCTTGAGTTATGCTTTATATCTTACGATCTCATTCTTCTCATTTCACTTTCACACAAAAACCCATTTGTACCCCATTGGTTTTATACCCTCTGATGTTTAGACCATTTGTCCAAATACTTTACATTTCGTAAATGAGCCTAACCTAGTTTGAATTGTGTCTTTCTATTTTTCCAGTCATGTCTACGTTGATATTCTTCAATAGTTTTTGGTCCAAGATCTTTATTTTTTTTGTTATAACATCTAGCGTTCAGTATATGCAAAAATATTGTTGACAACCATATCATTTTTATTCCATATTTTTTCAGTATTGGCATAATTTATTGAGACCTCAATATTTTTATCATGATCAAGTACTTGAACCTCTTCTTGGGTTGAACAAATTTGGTATACCTTTTTTTCTTCAATTAGAATATTTTGATCAACAACTCCTTGCCTCTTTCGATAATTTTTATCTTTTGAACCAATTGGTCTATCTAATTTTAAACGAGGGTGAGATTCATTTACCGTTATTAGTCCTGTAGCTGAATATATGACTTTATTATTTTATTTAGATCACTAAATGCATCAGGCAATTCATTGGCTATTCTTTGTAAATGAATGATCTTTTGAACTTTTAATTCACATTGTTTCATTCTTGGATTATAATTTAACAATGATAATACATTCTAAGAGATATCTTTTTTCAGTTTTTTCTTTTTTGTTTCTAGGAAAATTGTCTCATCAAAGTGACAGCCGACAAATCTAGTGTAAAAAGATCATTTGTGAAAGGTTCAAGATACTTAATAATAGAAGGTGATTCATATCCAATATATATTTTCAACCTTCTCTATGGCCTCATCTTAGTGCATTATGGTGGAGCAATTGGAGCATAAGCTGCACAACTAAATATCCGTGAATGAGAAATATTAGGTTCCTAACCAAATATTAATTGCGGTGGGAAGTATTTATGATATGATGTTGGTTGAATGTAAACAAGTGTTATTGCCTGTGAAATAACATGTTCCCAAATAGATATAAGGAGTTTTGTTCGCATAAAGTTATTGGCTTCCAAAGTTACAAAACTTTGGAAGACTATAACCTTGCGCTCGATGGTTCAATTGGATGATTTTTTTCTTTTCTACTAAGTTTTCGATGCAGATGACAATGGAAAACTGCATGAAGTAAAAGAAAAAAATCTAACACTGAAGGCAAAGTTATTGGCTTTCGAAATTGTAAAATTTTGAAAAACTATAACCTTACACTTGATGATCAAATTAGGGTTATGTGTTTTTTTTTTTTTTTTGGTTCCACTAATTTTTTTGAGATAGAAGGTGATGAAAATTTCAGTGGAATAAAAAAATTATCTTGATCTTACAACTCAGGACAAAGTTATTGGTTATTAAAGTTGTGAATATTCGAAAGATCCTAACCTTGTGTTGAGTGGTCCAATCGAGATGATCTTACTTTATTCTATTGTACTAAGTTTTGTTGAACGGATGAAACTAGAAAACTAAGTGATATAAAAAAACTTGTCCTTATCTAGCAATCGAGAAAAAAGTTATTAATAATCGAAGTTGCAAAACTTCGAAAGATCATAACCTTGCACTCAATGGTCTGATCGAGGTGATTTATTTTTAGTTTTACTCAATTTTTAAGATCAAAGATAATGACAAGTACCTGGAATAAAAAAAAATCATCCCGATCTTGCAACTGAGGGAACAGTTATTGGTTATCGAAAGTTACCAAAAAATTTTATTATGAAGTTTTGTGAAAAAATTTTATTATGAATTTTTATGCATGAGCCTCAGAATCTAGTCAATACTGGACATTTGATTTAGAAAACAAACACATTTTAATTTAGAGATCAAAATATGAGCTTTATCAAATTTCTTTCTCTAAAATAATTTAAAATTTTCAAATAAATGGTACCTTCAGTATAATTCTTGCATTGCTTTTCTACCAAACAGCAAGTACTCTTGAGAAGGTTTTCTAAAGAGAAATTTTAAGTTTTAAGTGCTATCTCTCGATGCTTAACTAACAAAGTCTGGAGATGCAGCTGTCTAGAGGGATCAAGATGCAAAAATTTAGAGAGATTTGGTTGTTGCTGCTTTGATCTAGAAAAGGAAGAATCTTGGGATTTTGGGTTTGATTTGGAGGTTTTTTGGTGAAACTTTTCAAATATGGAGATATGGCTGTGGTGGTTATGACTTTTTGTGTAGGAATCTAGAGACCTAGAGGGGTGCCTCTTTTCTGCTAAGATTGAGGGATTGTAGAAAAGATACGAAGATTGCAAGATGTATGATTCAAAGGGATCCGTGCTACGACTATCGATTTGAAGATTCAGAGATTTACAAGTGCCAATTGATTTAGAACGTGCTTTTTCTCATCGAAAACGGGTATATTTATAAGAAAGAAAATGGTATAAGGTTTGTTGAAAATTCAAAAATCTGTTACGGATGAGGATAAACTACAACGCGATTAATTTAATCTTGAAAGTCAAAAATATGTCACTTGGTAATGCACACTTTCTACGGATAAGATTGTGATAAACCCTTTCTTAAAATTAAAAATTATGTCATGTGAGGAAAGAGATCACAATGTTGTAATACTCTCTGTGTAAATTTATTAGGAATCTTTCATAAGCATTCTTGAGCCTTCACGATTCTTCCCCTCCAAACAATTGCATACTTGAATCTCGATGTGAGATCAAGGTAAACCATATCAAGGTAAGTCACATCGAGATAAACGACGTTGGGGTAAATCATATCAGGGTAAATCAAATGTCATGATGTGAGATCAAGGTTGGCCATATCGGTTTGAGTCTTCATGTGAAGTCATCAACCACATCAAAGGTTAAGTTTGAAGCAAGATTAGGGGTAAACTACATCAGGATAAACCACACCGAGATAAACCATATTGAGGTGAAATATGCTCATTGAGTTATTCTTGACTTGATATCGATGTAGAGTATGCCAATCTTGACTTTACATCCGGATAAATTATGCTTAACCTATCATCGAAACTAAAGCATAATCCCAATGTTGAATCTCATAGCGTAATTTCGACCTTAAGTTTGATTTGTCATTTAACCATTTTTGAGCTCCTCTTTAACTCAGAGATAGAATTAGGTGTTTGTAAACACTATTTTTCTCCTTTTTTTTAATCTTTCTTTCTTTTTCATTTTTATCTTTCTCTTTTTCTTTTTTTTTTTGATAAATTATACAAGAAATCAATAGAAATGAAATTGGTTTAATAGCTATTATTCATGACCTAAGACTAAATTCTTCCTCGTTTTTTGATGTCAAACATTGAAAAATTCTTGATCCTAATGTCTTTCATCAAAATTCTCCCTCAACTTCAAATGGAGGATCCCTGCTTTTATCTCATTACAAAAATTTTTCTTTTTCGATCCTTCGATGATAAGTAAAATCTAAATTTTATCATTTATTATCGAAATTCTTCCTCGATATGACCTACGAATAATGTCTCTTATCAAAATCATCCTCAACATTCGATATTATAGAGAGATATCTCATTTTCTATCTGAATCATCCTTAATGTATGACGATATGGCTATTGAACTTCTTCCTTGACATACCCAATGAATGTTGTTTCCTATTAAAATCATCCTCGACATTTGACATTATAAAGAAATATCTCATCTTCTATTAGAATCATCCTTAATGTATGACGATCTGGTTGTCGTAATTGTTCCTTGATAATACATAATGAATGTTTTCTTCTATTAAAATTATCTTCAATATTCGACATTATAAAAAAATCTCATTTTTCATCAGAATCATCCTCGATGTATGATGATCTAGCTGTCAAAATTCTTCCTTGACATACCCAACGAATATTGTCACCTGTCAAAATCGTCCTTGACATTCGATATTGTAAAAAAAAAATTATTTTTCATCCAAATCATCCTCGATATGTGACAATCTAACTTTTGAAATTCTTCCTCGAAATGCTAGGAAGTAATTCACATTCGTCGTTGTTTTGACTTAGCAGTTTATTAAGAAAAGGTTCATAAGTCATCTCGATATATTGAATTGGTGAGACTATCCATGACACGATCTTTAGCTATTTGAATTTTTCAAAATTTTGATAAAATTTAATCTTCGATGTGTTTTTTTGACAATTGAGACTTCTTTCAATAGGGATGATGAAATTAACTCCATTGAGAATTCACCAATTTTTTCGCATTTTCCTATATGAGCTTTCTTTTGTCAAGGAAGCTTAAAAGAAAGTAATTTTTGCAATGTAAATGTTTATGTATGCATGATGCACATATCGTTTTCTTATTATTTTCTTTGTTTTTTTAATTTTTTTGGGAAATTTCTAACTGACCATCCAATGAGGGCTTCATAATTGACGGGCTTCCAATGAGAACTTAAAATCTACGGGTCCATCTAATGAGGGCTTTAAAATCTATTGAGCCATTCAATGAGGGTTTCATATGTTTTTTGGTGGCTTTTCACATGCTTCATAAAAATGCCACACATGCCATGTTTCATGCAAATGCTTTTTTTTTTTTTTTGTGCAAGGTGATTCCCTTTCCCTAATCTATTTTCCTTTGAATGAAACTTTGATCCTTTAGTTGATCATCTCTCTAAAATTATCTTTAGCTTCAAATTCTGTGGCAAATTATATCATGGCAATAGCTTTAATTGAATCCTTAAATTTATATCTTTTCATTATGTCGTAAAATTCTCTCCTAAGCAAACTAAAATTCTTCATGAATGTCAATTCTTTAGTTACATATCTCAATATGAGCATAAGAGGATTATTATCCTTTTTCCTTACTTACCTTTAAATTTGTTTTAAACAAATTTAAACACATGATGCAATGCCCTATGAACATCAACTTGACTATGTAAGGTCATAACTTTAACTTAAGTTTAATAACCATTTTGATTTTGGATATATCATCCTGCTACTAAAGAATATTCATATGAATGAATAGAATCAATATCAAGGTTTTGTAAGATACACTTCAATAATCATGAAAATCAATGATGAAATTTTTTGGCCATAAGGTTTATTGGCCAAGCTTTGAAATGGAGGTCACAATCCAAACTAATTTTTTTGTTTTTTTTTTTTGAATCTTTCCTTGAAAATATTTGTGATAAAAGTAGTTCAACTACTAATTTTTACCTTCAAATTTCCTTTTGGAGTTTGTTGAATGAGCAATGGCCCCGATTGCTCTAAAATTTTGTGAACAATACTCTCAAATGAATCATTCAAAAATTGTGAAGCAATGCTTAAAATTTACTTTTTCTAAACCCAGTCTTTGTGTGTGGATGTGAAAAGCCAAAATATCAACTATCATTAAGCATATTAGGAGGTAATTTTAGGAGATTCTTACTCTTTTTCCATCACCATATGTTTAATTTTCTAAATTTCTCTCCACTAATGTAGTCATCTACCAAAATTGGAGATGGGTAGGTATTTTCAAAAGGTTGTAACATGGTCATTGGGTAGAGGTAAAGAAAGAATGGATAAAAGAGAATAACTTAAATTAAGAAAACACCCATTGTGGAAGAAGATCATCCTAATGCAGCAAAATATTCTTTCCTTTTTCTTCTTATATTTCCTTTTTTTTTCTTCTCTTCTTTTGTCTTTTCACTTTCCTCCATTCTTTTTATTTTCTTTTTCTTTTTGGTCATCTTTCTTCTTTTTTTTTGAGTGCTTATAAGCTCATGCCCATTCAATTCTAAATCCATAAATTTCTTTTTTCATGGTGTTTCTCTTTTTTTTCTAACATACCCGATTGGTGTTTTCTCTAAATGTACAGGGTAAGAAACTTCATTGTGTTGGTTATTCTAAAGATATAAGGAATGTTGATTAATAAAAAGAAAGGCTTCCATTTCAAGGCTTAAGGGGTGGCTAGCGACGAAAATCGTGCGATAAACAACACACATTAAAGGTTAGCTAAAAGGTCTTTTCAACTATGAAAGAAACTGCCCAAATCATTTCTTAATATTAGTATGACTAGGATTTTGCCTTGAGAATTCATAAATTAGATTCTAGTTTAGAATGATATCAAAAATTAGTGACCTAATAAGCCTACATCATTTTTCTATTAGCCAAATGAAAGTTGATCTATATGGCTATGTCCAAGGATAAAGTTTAAAAGAGCTTATTGAAAATGCATGCTCAACATGACTATTTTAGCTCTCTTTCTTTTTCTTTTTTTAAAGAGAAAATTATGGTTGACTTCATCAGAACCACTTTTCAAGATATGATTTGAAAGATTATGAATGATATTGGCATGAGTTTTAAAAAAGAATATAAGACAAGTCATTAAATGAAGAAAATAAAGTCTATTTATCTATGGTGACCCAATTTGATCAAAGTTATGATATTTTGTATTGTCAATGAAATATCAGGCAACTCAAGTGTTTATCATTTGTTCAATACAAGTATGGGTAAACCAAGGATAGATTTGAAATTCATGATCTTCCAAGTTCTTTTCAATAACTCCTATGTCTGCATTGTTTCCCACATTATTCTCACAGTTAAATTCCAACAACTCATTATTTATCAAAGATTATACCCTGAACTTGAAATTTGTACAATTCTTAGTATAATGTTTTAGTGCCCTATTATGGTAATCACATGTACCTCAATATTGTCTCATGCATTCCATATGCTAGATGCCCATGCATTATCGATACCCATAATGGTCATTCAAAGGCATTCAACCATCACCTAATCATCCTTTAGAACATACCCATAATTCATAATCCATATTGTTATTAAGAGATGAAGGTCTCTAAAGACCAAGTAATATTTATGGCTTTTTGTTCTCTTGATTATTTTTTTTTGTTTATTTTTTAGCTTTCGTACTTTCCTTCATCACCATCTCAAATGTTTCGATAATAGTGTAGCTGCATCTTATGCTTTGAGTTTAGCTCCAAAAGTGGAAATTGATTTATTATGGCGAAATCCTAGCTCTATTTGCCTCCATTTTCTAATGATAAGGCCAAGGGCAACATTTTTAATCCTTGAATTCTTTGTGGCATTTGCCATATTAACATTATCAGCTTTAGGCTTCTTTCTTGACTCTATAAAAGCATCAATAACTCCTTCTTTGTTCATGAAGACATTTGTTGCCTTTCCAGATTCATTGCCATTCTTTTGTCCATGCCAAGTTGCTTCTTGTCAATAGGCTACTTCATAGCAACAGGCTGCTTCATGATGACAATAGTAGGTGCTTTGCCAGGCTCTTGTTTTTGCATGTTTAATACCTTTTTATTAGTTGTTTCCCCTGTTGGGTTAGTTATCTTTAACAAGTAAATGATTCTATCCAGTTATGATTGAAGGGTAGATAATTCATTCCAAAGTCAAACAGTTCTATCAAGGAGTAGCTGAAATGAAAGCCCAGACATGTAGGCATCAAGTGGATCTCTAACTTTAGTTTTACTAGCAGTTTCTGATACGATTTTATTCTCCTTAGTCAAAAGTTCATTCTTCTTTTCTTTTATTTCTTTCATGATTTATTATTGGACTAGGTACTCGAATAGCACCTTGTTTATTCTTTTATTTTATTCTTTTATTATTTTTTAGTGAATGCATGCAAATGCACAAATATGAGAAGGTTAGCACGTGTAATTGAGGGATAGTAAGAAGTTTATTAATCTTAGGGGCATAAGAATGAATTTAATTTCCCCTAAAATGCCATGTCTTACTCTGTTAAACCTAATTGCCCTAAAAGGCTAGGAAAGGTCCTTAAGATTCTAGATTAGTGTTCTCATTTGGGTTTTTTCAATGTGAATTATTGGGTTATCAAACCCGATCTAGCTTTTGTTTATCTAAATTTTTTTATCTTCTTGAAAATATCTCTCACGATTTAGCACCTAATAATTGGTACTATTTAAGTGATCTTGTATTTTGAATTATAATAATTTGAAGTTGATCTTGATATAGTATCAATAAATAATATATATGCAATACATATACACAAGGTGAAATCTCAAAACAAATTCATTATGCATTTTTACGCAAGAATCTCAAAATCTAGTTAATACTAGCTCTTTGATTCAAAAAACAAACACGTTTTAATTTAGAGATCATAATATAAGCTTCATCAAATTCTTTTGTCCAAGATAATTTTAGAAAAGCATGAAGTGCATCATGGACTAAATAACATCAATAAACAATCAATAAAAAAGTAAAACTAAACTATCATATTTTCATTCATTTGGCAATTTGACAATTACAAAGAAATGGTACCTTCAGTACAATTCTTGCGCTACTTTTATGCCAAACAACAAGTAGTCTCAGGAAGGTGTTCTAAAAGGAGATTTTAAGTTTTGTATGCTGTCTCTTGATGCTTAGTTGTCGAAGTTTGAAGATGTGACTGTATAGAGGGACTAAGATTTAAAAATCTGTAAGGATTTAGCTGTTGTTGCTCTGATCTAAAAAAATAAGAATCTAAGGATTTTAGGTTTGATTTGGAAGTTTTTTCGTGACACTTTTCAGATCTAGAGATATGGCTGTGGTGGTTATGGCTTTCTATGTAAGAATCTAGAGATCTAAAGGTGTGCCCCTTTTCTACAAGGATGGAAGGATTGCAAAAAAGATGCGAAGATTGCAGAATGTGTGATTTAGAGGGATCTGAGCTATGATAGTAAATTTGAAGATTTACAGATTTATAGGCATTAATTGATTTAAAACGTGCTTTTTCTTATAAAAAATGAGTCTATTTATAGGGAAAAAAATGGGATAAGGTCCATTGAAAATTTGAAAATCTATTGCGGATGAAGAGGTGCTATAGTGCAATCAACCTAATCTTAAAATTCAAAAATCTGTCACTAGATAACACAAACTCTCTGTTGATGAGATTAGGATAAACCCTATCTTAAAATTCAAAATTTAATCATAGGAGGAAGGAGATCACAATGCTGGAATATTCTCTATGTGAATTCCATTAAGCATCTTCCACCAGCATTCTTGAACCTTCGTAATTCTTCCTTTCTAAGTAGTTGCATATTGAATCTTGATGTGAGATCAAGATAAACCACATCGAGGTAAGCCACATCAAGGTAAACCAAATGTTATGATGTGAGATCGAGGTTGGCCACTTCGAGTCGAGTCTTCATGTGAAGTCATCAACCACATCGATGGTTAAGTTTGATGCAAGATCAGGGTAAACCAGATCGAGGTAATCCATACGTAGTAAACCACATCGAGGTGAAATTTGCTCATTGAGTTATTCCTGACCTAACATCGACTATAAGAATGTGTTCATGAAGCTATTTTTTACCTGATATTAAGGTTGAGTATGCCTGACCTATTATCAGGACAAAAGCATAATCCCAATGTTGAATCTAATGCATAATCACCACCTTGAGTTTAACTTGTCATTTAACCATTTTTTTTAGCTTATCTTAACTCAAAGGTAAAATTAAGTATCTGTAAGGTCATGTTTATTTTTTGTTCTTCTAAGTTTCCTAAGACAGACAATGATGAAAAACTGAGTGGGTTAACAAAAATCATTCTGATTCGAAAACTGAGGACAAAGTTATTGGTTATTGAAATTATGAATATTCGGAAGACTGTAACCTTGTATTTGATAGTCTGAACGGGATAATTTTGTTTTTGTTCTATTCTACTAAGTTTTTTTTGAGATGAACGAAATTGAAAAACTGAGTGGAATAAAAAACTCGTTCTTATGCTCAATAATCTGATTAAGGTGATTTTTTTATTTTACTTAGTTTTATGAGACATACACCATCAAAATGATTTCTTTTATTCTACTATGTTCTTGGAAATAGATACCATTGAAAAACTTCATGGAATAAACAAAAATCATCTAAATCCAACCACTGAGAGCAAAATTATTTGCTTTAGAAGTGGCAAAAGTTTAAAAGATCAAAATATTACGCTCAATGGACTGATCGAGGTGATTTATCTTTTTATTTTATTTAGTTTATCAAGATGGAAGAAAATGAGAAATATTGGAATAAAAAAATCATCCCGATCTTGCAATTGAGGAAAAAGTTATTGGTTATCAAAAGTTACAAAACTTCAAAAAACCATAAACTTGGCTGGGTAGTTCGATTAGGATGATTTTTTTTTTCTTTTTATTCAACTCAATTTTTTGAAACAAACAATAATGAATAATTAAGTTGAAAATAAAAAACTCATCCTTATTTGGCAACCAAATGCAAAGTAATTGGTTATCAAAGTTGTGAAATTGTGAAAGACGATAGCCTTGCACTTGGTGGTTTGATCAAAGTATTTTTTATTCAACGTAGTTTTTCAAGACAGATGCCATCGAGTGCTCTATTTATTATTCTAGTAAGTTCTTGGAGATGAATACCACTGAAAAATAATGTGGAATGAAACAAATCATCCTAATATGACAACAAAAAGGTAAAGTTATTTATTATCGATGTTATGAAACTTTGAAAGACAATAACCTTGTAGTTGATGGTCTGATTGATGTGATTTTTTCATTCTACTCAGTTTTACAAGACAAAAACCATAGAGGTGATTTTTTTATTCTAATATATTTTTGAAAATGGTAGCCATTGAAAAACTTCAAAAACGTCAAAATCTAACCACCAAGGATGAAGTTATTGCTTCTCAAAGTGGCGAAACTTTGAAGGATCAAAACATTTTGCTCAATTGTTTAATAAAGGTGATTTACTTTTTATTTTACTCATTTTTTTGAATGAAAGCCAATGAAAAAAAATAAATGGACTATAAAAAACTATCTTAATATAGCAACTAAGGGTAAAGTTATTGGTTATCAAAGTTGCAAAACTTCAAAATATCATAACCTTGGGCTCGATGGTGCAATCATGGTAATTCTTTTATTTTACTCAATTTTTCAAGATAGATGATAATAAAATACTAGGTAAAATATAAGAAAAATAATGGTTATTGAAGATGAAAATTTTTTAAAGATGATAACTTTGCGCTTAGTTTCGAGATATATGCCATCAGGGTGCTTGCTTTTAAAAAAAATCTGCTAAGTGTTTGGAGATGAAAGCCATTGAAAAGTAACATGCAATGGATTAAATCATGCTAATCCAACAACCAAGGGCAAAGTTATTGGCTAGTAAAGATTCAAAACTTCAAAAAATAACATTATAAGCTTAGTGGTTTAATATGTTCTTAGTTTTTTGAGACAAATGACAACAAAAAATTGCATGGAATATAACTAAATTGTTCTAATCCGAGAAGGCAAAGTTATTCATTATCAAAATTTTGAAAGTTTGAAAGATAATAACTTTATGCTTGATGGTCTATACAGGTGATTTTTATTTATTCTATTTGGTAATTTGAGGAAGATGACAACAAAAAATTATGTGGAATAAAAATAAAATTGTCCATATTTGACAATCGAAGGGAAAAGTATTGGCTTTCAAAGTTATTAATCTTCGAAAGACTATAATTTTGTAGTCGATGGTTTGATCGAGGTGATATTTTCGTTATTTTACTAAGTTATTTGAGACTAATGACAACAAAATTTTCAATGAATAAAAAAGTCATTCTAATCCAACAGTTGAAAGCAAATTTGTTAGTTTCTACAATTTCAAAAAAATTAGAAAGACCATAACCTTACGCATAATGGTCCAATCGGGGTGATTTTTTTCTATTAAGTTTTTCAAGATATATGATGATGAAAGGTAGAATAGAATAAGAAAAATCATCTTAATTCAGCAATCAAGGATAAAGTTATTCATTCTCAAAAGTTATGAATATTTGAAAGACCACAACCTTGCATTTGGTGGTTCGATCAGGGTGTTTTTTATTCTTTTTTTTTTTAAGTTTTTTGAGATGAAGAAAATCGAAAGACTAAGTAGAATAAAAGAATTCTCCTTATGCATCATTGAGGGAAAAGTAATTGGTTATCAAAGTTATAAAACTTTGAAAGACCATAACCTTACTCTCAATGGTATGATTGAGGTGATTTTTTTTCATTATACTCAATTTTACAAGATTGAACACCATCGAGGTGATTTTTTTTTTTATTCTGCTATGCTATTGAAAATGGATACCATTGAAAACCTTCATGAAATAAGAAAAAAATTGTCCAAATCTAACCAATGAGGGCAAAATTATTAGCATTCAATGTTGCAAAACTTGGAAAAACAAAAATATTGCACTCGATGGTCCAATCGTGGTCGTTTATTTTTTTTTGTTCTACTTAATTTCTCAAGGTGAAAGAAAACAAAAAAGTACATGAAATTAAGAAATGATCTTGATTTGGCAACTGAGGGTAAAGTTATTGGCTATCAAAGTTGTGAAACTTTGAAAGACCATAACCTTAGGTTCATTGGTTTGATCAGGATGATTTTTTATTCTTGCTTAGTTTTTTAAAATGGACAACAATAAAAAAGTGAGTGGAATGTAAAAAAGTTGTCCTTATTTGGTAATCAAATGCAAAGTAGTATGATCTAGGTATTTTTTTATTCAACATAATTTCTTAAGACAGATGCTATCAGAGTACTTTTCTTTATTCTACTAAATTTTTATGGATGAACACCATTGAAAAATAACATGGAATAAAAAAATTATCCTAATCCGACAACCAAGGGCAAAATTATTGGATATCAAAGATGTAAAATTTTAAAAGACCATAACCTTGCGCTTAGTGATCCAATCGGCGTGATTTTTATTTATTTTACTTATTTTTTTTAGAAACATGACAACAAAAAAAATGCATAGATTATAAGAAAATTATTTTAATACGACCACTACGGGCAAATTTATTGGCTCTCATAGTTTTAGAAGTTCGAGAAATCATAAATTTACACTCGATGGTTTAGTTGGTGCATTTTTTTTTGTTCTACTTAGTTTTATTTTTGGTAGTTGACAAAAAAAAACTATGTGAAATAAATAAAAATGTTGCTCATATTTGACAATCGAAAGTAAATTAAGTTATTAACTTTCAAAATGATAAAACTTTGAAATATGAAAACATTTCGCTTAATGGTCCAATTGAGGTGATTTATTTTTTATTCTACTCAATTTTTTAAGATGAAAGATAATGAAAAAGTACGCAAAATTCAAAAATCATTTTGATCTAGCAACAGAGGGTAAAGTTATTGGTTATCAAAGTTGCACAACTTCAAAAGATCATAACCTTGGGCTTAGTGGTCTAGTTGGCGTAATTTTTTTATTCAGCATAATTTTTTGAGATAGATGAAAATGAAAATTTACTGGAATATATGTATAAAAAATCATCCTTATCCTATAACCTAGTGTAAAATTATTGGTTATCAAAGTTGTAAATTATGAAGACCATAACCTTCACTTTGTGGTTTGATTGGGGTATTTTTTTCATTCAGCGTAATTTTTTTGAGACAAATTCCATCAGTGTGCTATTTTCTTTATTCTACTAAATTTTGGAATGAATGCCATTGAAAAGTAAAATAGAATTAAACAATTTGATAACCAAGGGTAAAGTTATTAGCTATCGAAGATGCAAAAATTTGAAAGAATATAACCTTGTGGTCAATGGTCCAATAGGTGTAATCTATCTTTATTCTACTTAGTTTTTTTTTGAGAAAATTGACAACAAAAAATATATAAAAAATAAAAAAAATTGTTCTCATCTGACCATCGAAGGTAAAGTCATTAGCTATTGAAGTTTCTAAAGTTCAAAAGATAATAACTTTGGGCTCCATGGCCCAATCGGGGGGTTTTTTTTTTAATTATACTCACTTTCTCGAGATAAATGACAAGAAAAAACTACTTGAAATTAAAAAATAAAAATCGTTCATAGTTGACAACTGAAGGCAAAGTTATTGGCTTTGAAAGTTGCAAAGCTTTAAAAGACCACAACTTTGAGCTTACTAATATGATTTAGGTGTTTTTTTTTTCTATTTTACTAAGTTTTTCTAAAGAGATGACAACAAAAAAAATTGTATGGAATAAAAAAAAATTATTTTGATCCAACTACTGAAGCCAAAGCTATTTGTTCTCAAAATTGCATAACTTCAAATGACCATAATCTTATGTGCGGTGATCCAACTGGGGCTTTTTTTCTATTTCATTATGCTTGGTGGTCTCATCTTGCAACCATGGGCAAAATTATTGGTTATTAAAGTTATGAAACTTCGAAAGACCATGACCTTTGGCTTGGTGATCCGATCAAAGTCATTTTATTTTTGATTCTACTTAGTTTCTTGAGATGAAAGACAATGAAAAATTGAGTAGAATATATATATATATATATATATATATATATATATATATATAAAATCATCCTTATTCAACAATCAAGCGCAAAGTTATTGGGTATCAAAGTTGCAAAAATTTGAAAGACTATAACCTTACGTTTGATAGTTCAATCAGGATTTTTTTTAATCAACATAATTTTTTTTATTATAATAAGTTTTTGGAGATGAATGCCATTGAATAATAATGTAGATTAAAACAAACCATCATAGTCTGACAACCAATGGCAAAGTTATTGGTTATTGATGATGTGAACTTTTGAAAGACTATCACCTTGTATTTAGTGGTCCGATCAGTGTGATTTTCTTATTCTACTCAATTATGTAAGACAAATAACAACTAAAAATTGCATGGAACATAAACAAAATATTTTTGATCTGAGCACCAAAGGTAAAGTTACTGGCTATCATTCTAAAGATCATAACTTTATGCTTAATGGTAAAATCAGGGGTTTTTTTTTATCATTCTAATCAGTTTTTTTTTTAGACAAATAGCAACAAAAAACTGCATGGAATAAAAAAAAAAGCCTTCATATTTCACAATTGAATGCAAAGTTATTGGCTTCTAAAGTTATGAAACTTTAAAATTAAGAACATAACCTTGAGCTAGGTGATTGTGGTAATTTTTTTTTACTCAAGTTTTTGAGATAAATGGCAACAAAAAACTATATGAAATAGAAAAAAAAAATATTCTGATCCATGAAATGAAGGCAAAGTTATTTGCTTTCAAAGTTGAGAAAATTCGAAAGACCATAAACTTACGCTCGGTGATCCGATCAGATTTTTTTTTTTGTTCAACAAAGTGTTTTGAGATAGATGATAATGAAATATGAGTTAAATAAAAAAAAATCATGCCGACTCAATAATCGATGGCAAAGTAATTGGTTATCAAAGTTGTGACAATTCAAAAGATCATAACCTTGCATTTGATGGTCTAATTAGAGTTTTTTTTCTTTTAATTCTATCATACTAAGTTTTTCAAGATGAATGAAATAATAAAACTATATGAAATAAAAAAAAATAAATCTTCTTCATTTGACAATCAAGGGTAAAGTTATTGGTTATCGAAGTTATAAAACTTCGAAAAACCATAACCCTGTGCTTAGTGGTCTGATTAAGGTGATTTTTTTTTAACTTAGTTTTATGAGACATAAACCATCAAAGTGGGGAAATTTTGAAAGATGAAAACATTACACTCGATGGTTCAATCAGGGTGATTTATTATTTAGTCCACTTAATTTTTTCAGATGGAAGACCATGAAAAAAGTACATGGAATAAAAAAAATCATCTTGATATTGCAATCGATGGCAAATTTATTGATCATCAAAGTTACAAAACTTGTAAAGACCATAATTTTGGGCTTGGTAGTTTGATCAACATGATTTGATTTTTTATTCTACTTAGTTTTTCGATATAGGAGACAATGAAAAACTAAGTGAAATATATAAAAAAAAAATCATTCTTATCCCATAACCAAGTGTAAAGTTATTGGTTATCGAAGTTGCAAAATTTTGAAAGGCCATAACCTTGCATTTAGTGGTATGATCATGGGATTTTCTTAATCAACATATTTTTGGAGATAGATGCCATTAGTATGCTTTTTTTTCTTTTTAATCCTACTACGTTCTTGGATATGAACACCAATGAAAAATAATGTGGAATAAAATAAATCATCCTAATCTTACAACCAACAACAAACTTATTTGGCTATCAAAGATGCAAAACTATGAAAAACCATATTCTTGCGCTTGATTATCTAATTAGTGTGATTTTTTTACTTAGTTATTTGAGGACGTAACAATGGAAAACTGCATTGGATTATCAAAAAATTGTTTTGATTCGACTATTGAGAGTAAAATTATTGGTTATTGAAGTTTTGAAAGATCGAAAGACCATAACTTTGCACTCGACAGTATGATCATAGTGATTTTTTTAATTCTGCTATGTTTTTCAGGAGAAATGGCAACAAAAAAATTATATGGAACAAAAGAAATTGTTTATATTTGATAATCGAAGGCAAAGTTATTAGCTTTCGAAGTTGTGAAACTTTGAAATGCCATAATCTTACATTCGATGATTGGATCGGAGTTATATTTATTTTTTATTTTACTGAGTTTTTTGAGACAAATGATGAAGAAAAAGTGAGTTGAATAAAAAATTCATATTGATTCGACAATCAAGATTAAAGTTGTTAGTTATCAAAGTTGTGAATTCTCGAAAGACCATAACTTTGTGTTCGGTAGTGCAATCGAGGTGATTTTATTTTATTCTATCTACAAAGTTTTTCAAGATGGACGATACTAAAAAGTTAAGTGGAGTTAAAAAATCATTCTTATTTGGCAACCGAGAGTAAAGTTATTTGTTATCAAACTTACGAAACTTTGAAAGAGTATAACCTTATGCTTAGTGGTCTGATCGTGGTGATTTCTTTTATTTTACTTAGTTTTACAAGACAGATGCTATTTTGATGATTTTTTTAATTCTAATAAGTTTTTTTTTTGAAATGGACACCATTGTAAAACTTTTTGGATTAAAAAAAAATCATCTTATTTGACAACTAAGGGAAAAGTTTTTGGCTTTTAAAGTTTTGAAACTTAAGAAGACCAAAACATTATGCTCGATGGTCTAATCAAAATGATCTATTTTTTATTTTACTAATTTTTTGGAGTATGAAAAAGTATCAAGAATAAAAAAGTCATTCTAATCTTGTAGCCAAAAGCAAAGTTATTGGTTATTGAAGTTGTCAAATTTCGAAAAACCATAACCTTAGGCTCGGTGGTCTGATCAAGTGATTTTTTTTTCATCCTACTCAGCATTTCAAAATGGAAGCTATGAAAAAATTGATTTGAATACAAAAAAATTATCCTTATCAGGTAACCAAGGTCAAAGTTATTGGTTTTCGAACTTTTGCAACTTTGAAAGCTAATAAACTTGCACTCGATGGTTCGATTTAAGTTATTTTTTTTATTTTGCTAATTTTTTTAAGACAAATAAACATGAAAAACTGCATGAAATAAAAAAAAAGTCATACTAATGTTACAACTAAAAGTAAAGTTATTGGCTTTCAAAATTGCAAAAATTGAAAAGACCACAGCCTTACACTCAGTGCTCTGATCAGGGTGATTTTTTTTTTTGTTATATTAAGTTATAAGACAAATTAAGATGAAAAACTAAGTGGCATAAAATTATCATCCACATCCAACAATCGAGAGCAAAGTTATTGATTATCAAAATTATGATTATTCGAAAGACCATAACCTTGCATTCGATGGTCTGATCGGAGTAACCTTGTGCAAAGTGGTTAGATCAACGTCTTTTTTCTTTATTCTACTTAGTTTTTTAAGACAAATGATAACAAAAAACTACATTCACATATTTTTTTTGATCGGACCACCAAGGATAAAGTTATTAGCTATTGAAGTTTTGAAAGTTTGAAAGATCATAACTTTGCACTCGGTGGTCTTATCAAGGTGATTTTTTTATTCTACTCCATTTTTTGAGACAGATGATCACAGAAAACTACATGGAATAAAAAATCGTCCATATTTAACAAATTAAGGCAAAATCATTGTCTTTCGAAGCTGTGAAACTTTGAAAGACCATAACCTTATGCTTCATGGTATGATTGCTTTGACTTTCTTTTTTTATTCTACTAAATTTTTTGAGATGGATGACAATAAAAAGAAGCATGGAATAAAAAAAATCATTCTACTATAACAACCTTATGCTTGGTGATTTAATCAAGGTTTATGTTTTTTTTTTTCTTTTTATTCTACTAAATTTTCTAAGATAAACAACGATGAAAAACTGATGGAATAAAAAAATTGTCCTAATCTAACACTGAAGGTAAAGTTATTGGTTATCAAAGTTATGAATATTTGAAAACCTTACGTTCAGTGATCCGATCAAGGTGATTTTTTTTAATTTTATTCTACTAAATTCTTTGAGGCAAAGAAAATCGACAAACTAGTGGAATGAAAAACTTATTCTTATTTGGCAACCAAGGACCAAGTTATTAGTTATTGAAGTCACGAAACTTCGAAAGGCCGTAGCCTTAAGCACAATGGTCCAATCAAGGTGATTTTTTTTTTAAATTTTATCTGGTTTTATGAGATAAATGCCCTAGAGATGATTTTTTTTTTAATTTTACTATGTTTTTGGAAATGGACATCATTGAAAAGCTTTGTGCAATAAAAAAATCCAAATTTGACCACCAATGGCAATGTTGTTGACTTTCAAAGTGGCAATACTTTGAAAGCCTGAAACATTTCACCCGAAAATCTGATTGATGTGATTTATTTTTAATCTACTCATTATTTCAAGAAGGATAATAATGAAATAGAACGTGGAATAAAAAAAATCATCCTAATCAAACTACTGAGGGAAAAGTAATTAGTTATTGAAGTTTTGAACACTATAACAAACAAAAGCTTTAATGATAGTTAAAAATGGCTTTTAATGATAATTGTAAAACTGTCATCTTTGTTTAATAATTGTCATTAAAAGCCCCAACTTTTAATGACAGTTCTATTAGAACTGTCGTTAAAGGGTGCGGCCTTTAATGATAGTTCTATTAGAACTGTTGTTAAAGGGGGGGGCCTTTAATAATAATTATGATAGAACTGTCGTTAAAGGGGGGGGCCTTTAATGACAGTTATGATAGAACTGTCATTAAAGGGGAGCCTTTAATGACAGTCATTATAGAATTGTCATTAAAAAGTCATTAAAGGTATTGTTTTATTTATTTCAAAATAAATACAAAATTTATATATTCAAATTATCCAAAACCTTCATATATAAAATTTTTCATCTCTTCCACATCAATCATATACATCAATACAATTCTTCACAATATACAACCAAAATTTCCCTGTTATACACTTCAATTCCATTCTCACTGAGATCGTCATTACTTCTTTCATGTTTAAAAACACTCAAAATAATCCAATTCAAAAAAGTAATAAAAGATGAACAAAACAAAAGAAAAAATTTTGGTGTCATAATTGAACTCTATATGTATAATACATGAGTTTAAATATACATTATCATACAGAATTCTAAAAATTCAACTATATAAATTCAATGATATTCATGCGTACAAAAATCTTCAAGGTTCAACTTTCTAATATGGCATTCCAAAAAAATTGTCCAACCTCTTTTCTAACTTCATCAATATTCGATTGGGTGTAAGTATCTATGTCCACTAACTATATTTATAAAAAAAATGTTAGTCCAATTAAAACTTTTAATAAGCATATCAATTAATTACTTAAGTATTTACATAAGCAAATGCTTAAAAACTTACTATTTTCGCATATGAGATATTTCTATCACATTTGCCAATGATGTTCCTTAAAAATTTCATAACATAATATCTAGACTCAATATTTGAAGGCGGATGTGGACACTGCATTAAAATTTTTTAATTGTTATATTCTACAAAATAAATAAAACTAACATCACATATAAGTTTAAATATACATACCTTAGCAGGAATACTCCTAGGAATGCACCTATTGCTTGATTCTTTGAAAACTTGGAATAATTTAAAGGAGCTGTCAATAGAAAATAATCAATATTTTTAAGAGTAAGAAAAAATACATACTAACATAAATGAAAACATTTTCACTTACGTGGACATAAGTTGATCTAGTTCTTGACGAGAACCATGGTTCAAAGGATCAAAAATATTGTACATAAAATTACGAGGCTCGACAACCACCAACAGCCAGTACTGCCTACATTATGAAAAATAAATGTTAAAAATATTGTAAACAAAACTATTAATAATTTTAACTAGTATTATAACTTACCTCAAGTTATAAGGAAATATCACTACTCCTTTGTCACATGAATCTATCATTCTATTAGTTAGGTGACGGGCTTAGGTGTCTATACTTATAGACATTCCATATTACAATGTTAACAACAAAATTTAAATAACATTTAATGGTTTATTTTACAAGCATATAATTAATTAATTATCTATTTAAAATTTAACAAAATATATTAATTTATGTTAACAACAAAATCAATATAATTAAAATTTGACAAAATATACCAATTGATCTTACCTAAGAAAATTAATTCAAATATAAATTCATCTATACCTAATATATAATTAATTTATCAAAACATAAATTCATCTGATTAACATCTACTTAATTTATCAATTAATTTAAAAATCTTAATAATTATGAAATAATAAATGCATCAATGTATATCCATTCATACCAAATATGTTCATTCAAATATACTAACAAAAAAAGAAAAACTCAAATTTTATCAATTAATAACAATTCACCAAACACACTTAATAAAAAAGTTCTCAAAATAATATACATCCCCAATATATTTTTTAAACCAAAATTAACCAAATTGAATCAAAATTATGAAAATTAAATTTTGTAAAAAATTTTGAATCTATTCCAAAATACTTATATATGTTTGAATGCCAATGATGAAAGAATCGAGGGGAGGGTGCGATGAACGAATTGACGGGAGGGTACGACTACCCTTGTGAAGATTGAGACAAATGAGAGAGAAAGAAGCAAGGAGAGAGGTAGTGCTGCTGCCAATAGTTGGCCTAGCTACTTCTAGATCGAGAGCAAAGAGGAAAAGGTCGAAAAAGAGGTAGTGTCGCTGTTATGCCAGCAGCTGGTGTAGCTACTTCTGGACAGAGACCAAAGAGGAGAGGGTTGGAGAGAAGCAGTACGATTGCCAGCAGCTACCCTAGCTGCTTCTGGGCGGAGAGCAAGAGGAAAAGGGCAGGAGAAAGGCAGTGCGGCTGTCAGTAGTTGGTTTAGCTACTTCTGGACAGAGAGCAAAGAAAAGAAGGATGACATAGAGAGTAAAAATTGCGTGCGAGGCTTTGGTGGGCTCTCGAGGGCTTTGGAGATAAATTTAGGATGCCTACATTAAAAGCAAGGTGGGGCACCTTTTAACGTCAGTTCTAGAAGAACTGGCGTTGAAGGTCAGATTTTAACGCCAGTTCTGGCATAACTGGCTTTGAAGGCCAAAGAATTTGAAATCATCAGTTTTTGTTTGGTTTATTGTGTAAGAAGGTGAAGCTTGGTTAGCATAACTAGCTTTGAAGTCCAGAGAATTTAAAATCATCACTTTTTGTTTGATTTATTATGTAAGAGGGTCAAGCTTGGTTGGCCATCCTAGTACCGATAGAAGGAGGTCCAGCTTTGACCAGAGTTGGATTGAAGGCGTTAAGCCCCACTCCATGCGCTTCATGCAAGAATAACGACAATTTTGGAATAACTATCATTAAATTATTGTCACTTATTACAATTTTTGTATTAGTGAAAACTTCAAAAAACCGTAACATTAGGTTAGGTGGTTTGATTAGGGTGATTTTGTTTTATCCTGCTCAGTTTTTAAAGATAGATGTCATTGAATAACTGAGTGAAACATAAAAAAATAATCCTTATTCGGCAACTGACAAATTTATTGGTTAGCAAAGTTGTGAAATTTTTGAAGATCATAACCTTGTACTTGGTGGCCCGATCAATGTCATTTTTGTTTATTTTAGTTACTTATTCAAGATAAATGCCATCAAAATGCTTTTTTCTATTCTATTAAGTTTTTGAAGATGAATATCGTTGAATAATTACATGGAATAAAACAAATCAACCTAATCCAACAACTATCATCAAAGTTATTGAGACTATTAAAGATGCAAAACTTTGATAGACCATAACCTTTTTGTTCGATGGTTCGATTGGTGAAGACTTTTTTATTCTACTTAGTTTTTGAAGAGAAATGTAAATTAAAAACTGTGTTGAAAATAAAAATATATTTTTGATTCAACCACCGAGGATAAAATTATTGGGTATCAAAGTTTTAAAATTTCGAAGGATTATAACTTTGCGCTTGGTGGTCTAATCAAAGAGATTTTCTCTACTCTTTTTTTGAGATAGATGACAAAAAAAACTATGGAATAAAAAAATCTTTCATATTTGAATAATTAATGCAAAGGTATTATCATCCAAAGTTGTAAAACTTTGGAAGATCGTAATGTTGCGCTTGATAGTCTGATTATGGTGATTTCTTTTAATCGACTAATTTTTTCAAGATGGATGACAACAAAAAACTGCATGCAATAAAAAATATTTTGATCCAATAACCAAAGGCAAAGTTATTGGCTTTCAAAAGGGTGAGACTTCAAAAGACCAAAATATTAAGCTCAATAATCTGATTGGGATAATTTATTTTTTATTCTACTTAGTTTTTTGAAACAGACAATAATAAAAAAAGTACATAAATCTGATATAGCAACTGAACGTAAAGTTATTGGTTATCGAAGTTGTGAAACTTTAAAAGACCAAATCTTTGGGCTCAATGTTTTAATTGGGTCGATTTTTCCTTGGTCTACTTAGTTTTTTGAGACAAACAACAATGAAAAACTAAGTGAAATATAAATATATCATATTTATTTGGTAATTGTGGGCAAAGTTATAGGTTATCAAAATAGCAAAATTTTTAAGGACCAAAACCTTGTGCTTGGTGGTCCAATAAGAGTGATATTTTTATTTTACATAATTTTGTGAGACAAATGCCATTGAAAGTTGACAACAAAAAATGACATGGAATAAAAAAAAAAAGGTTCGTATTTGACAATCAAGGGTAAAGTTATCAGCTTCCAAAGCTGCAAAACTTTGAAAGTTATTAATCGTACATTTGGTGGTCCGATTAAGATGATTCTTTTTTTGAATTCTACTAAGTTTTCTAAGAAGGACGATTATGAAAACTGCATGAAATAAAAAAAAATTGTTCTTATTCAATAATCGAAGGCAAAGTTATTTATGTTTGAAATTTCCAAAATTGTAAAGGTTATAACATTACACTCAGTGGTACAATCGAGGAGATACTTTTTTTATTCTATAAAGTTTTTTGAGATAGAGAATGATGAGAAAAGTGAATAAAAAAATTACCCAGATCTGACAATCAAGCGTAAAGTTATTAGTTATTGAAGTTGTGAACGTTCGAAAGACTATAACTTTGCATTTTATGGTCCAATAAGTGTGATTATTTTATTCTATTCTATTGTATTTTCCAAGATGAACAAAATTAAAAATTGATTGGAATAAAATACTTGTTGTTATGCAGCAATTGAGCATAAAATTTTTGGTTATCGAAGCTGTGAAACTTTAAAATACTATAACCTTACGATTGGTGGTCCGATCAAGGTGATTTTTTATTCTACTCAGTTTTATGAGACAGATACCATTGAAAACTTCATGGAATGAAAAAATGTTCAAATTCGACCACTAAGGACAAAGCTATTGGCTTTCAAAATGACAAACTACAAAAGACCAAAACATTATGCTTGGTGGTTAATCGGGATGAATTATTTTTTGTTCAACTCAGATTTTTAAGATAGAAGACAATGAAAAAAATACATGGAATGAAACAAATCATCCTGATCTAGCAACTAAGGGTAAAGCTATTAGTTATTAAAGTTCCAAAATTTTGAAAGACCTTAGGCTCGATTGTTTAATTGGATGATTTTATTTTTCATTGTACTCAATTTTTCAAAACAAATGAGAATGAAAAACTAAGTATAATATGATAAATCATCCTAACAGAAAAACTGCACAAAATAAAAGTAATTGTTCATATTTGAAAATCAAAGGCGAAGTTATGGGCTTTCAAAGTTATGAAACTTCAAAAGATTATAACCTTTGGTTCAATAGTCCTATTCGGGTATTTTTATTTGACTTAGTATTTTTAGATAGATGATAATGAAAACTAAGTAAAATATATATAAAAAATCATCCTTATTTGACAATTGAGGGCAAAACTATTGGTTATCGAAGTTGCAGAATTTTTAAAGACCTAACCATGTGCTCGAGATGGATACCATCAAAGTACATTTTTTTTATTCTTCTAAATTTTTGGAGCTGAACATTATTGAAGAATAACATGCAATAAAACAAATCATCCTAATCCGATAACCAAAGACAAAGGCATTGGCTATTAAAAATGGAAAATTTTGAAAGATCATAACCTTGCGCTTGGTGGTCCAATCGATGTGATTTTTCATTTCTACTCAGTTTTTTGAGGCAAATAACAATGAAAAGCTAAATGAAATATAAGAAAATTGTTCTGATTTGACCATCAAGGGCAAAGTAATTGTCCATCAAAGTGTTGAAAGTTTGAAAATTCTTCTTTTTTTATTTTACTCTATTTTTTGAAAGATATGACAACGAAAAAGCTACATGAAGTAAAACAAATCATTCATATTGAACAACTAAAGGCAAAGTTATTGAAATTTCAAAGTTATGAAACTTTGGAGGACCATAACCTATTGAGCACAACCTTACGCTTAGTGGTCCAATTAAGGTGATTTATTTTTGTTCTAATAAGGTTTTTAAGATAGGCGACTATTGAAAACTATGTAAAAAAAAATTGTCATAATCTAACAATTGAGGGCAAAATTATTGGCTATCAAAGTTGTGAATATTCGATAAACCATAACCTTACGTTCGGTGATTCGATCGAGATGATTTTTTTTTTATTCTACTAAGTCTTTAAAAAGAAACAAAACTGAAAAGACCAAGTGGAATAAAATAGTGTCTTTATTCGATAACCAAGGCCAAATTATTGGTTATCGAAGTTGCAAAACTTTGAAAGACCATAACCTTGTGCTTGATGGTTTGATCAAGGTGATTTTTTTTTTCTTCTGCTCAGTTTTATGGGACAGATACCATTGAGATGATTTTTTTTATTCTAATATGTTTTGAGAAATCAATTCTACTAAAAAAATTCATAAAATTAAAAAAGAAATCCAAATCCAACTACCGAAGGCAGAGATATTAGCTTTCGAGGTGAAACTTCGAAAGACCAAAACATTGTGCTTAGTGGTCTGATTAAGGAAATTTATTTTTTGTTCTACTTAAATTTTCAAGATGGAAGACAACAAAAAAGTACAAAATAAAAAAAAATCATCTTGATCTTGCAACCATGGGCAAAGTTATTAATTAACAAAGTTGCAAAACTTCGTAAGACTATAACCTTAGGCTTGGTGGCCCAATTAGTTTCTTTTTTTTCATATCTTACTCAGTTTTTTAAGATAGACGACAATGAAAAGCTGAGTAGAATATAAAAAAAAATTTATTATCTAGCAACTAAGCTCAAAGTTATTGGCTATCGAAGTTGCAAAATTTTGAAAGACCATAATCTTGTGCTTGGTGATTTAATCGAGGGATTTTTTTTTATTTGATACAATTTTTTTGAGGCAAGTACCATCAAACTGATTTTTTTAATTATTTTACTGAGATTTTAGAGATGAACACCATTGAAAAATAATGTGAAATAAAACAAAACATCTTAATCCAACACCAAAGGCAAAGTTATTGGCTATAAAAAATGTGAAACTTTGAAAGACCATAACCTTGTGCTCGATGGATAGATTGGTGTAATTCTTTTATTTTACTTAGTTTTTTGAGACAAATATAACAAAAAATTGCATGGAATATAAGAAAATGGCAAAGTTATTGGCTATAAAAGTTTTAAAAGGCTATAACTTTGCACTCGATGGTTTGATCAAGGTAATTTTTCTTTATTCTACTAAGTTTTTCAAGATGGATGACAACAAAAAACTTTTGGTAATAAAGAAAATCATTCATATTTGATAAACAAAGGTACATTTATTGGTTTTTCAAGTTGCAAAACTTCAAAAGACCATAACATTATTTAGCTCGATGGTCCAATCAAGGTGATTTTTTCTTCCATTCTACTAAGTTTTTAGAGACAAATGACAATGAAAAACTACATAGAATAAATGAAATTTATCTAATCCAGTAACTGAAGGCAAAGTTATTAGCTTTCAAAGTTGCAAAAATTGAAAAGACCTAAAACTTACCCTCGATGGTCCAATTAGGGTAACCTTTTTTTTATTTTGTTCTACTAAGTTTTATGAGACAATAGATCATGGAAAACTAAGTTGAATGAAAAAAATCATCCTGATGTGGCAACTAAGAGTACAGTTATTAGTTATTAAAGTTATGAATATTCGAAAGACCATAACATTGCATTCGGTACTCTAATTAGAGTTTTTTTAAAAAAATTTTTTTATTATATTAAGTTTTCCAAGACAAAAGAAACAAAAAAATTGAGTAGAATTAAAAAACCATCCCTATCTGGCAATTGAGAACAAATTTATTGGTTATCGAAATTGCAAAACTTCGAAAGACCATAACCTTACACTTAGTGGTTCGATCGAGGTGATTTTTTTATTATACTCAATTTTATGAGATAGATGCCATTAAAGTGATTTTTTTTATTCTACTATGTTTTTGAAAATGGAGGCTATTGAAAAAATTTATGGAATAAAAAAATCATCTAATATTCGACCATTGAGGGCAAGGCTATTAGCTTTCAAATAGATGAAACTTTAAAAGATCAAAACATTATGCTCAGTGGTTTGATCGGGGTAATTTATTGTTATTTTACTTGGTTTTTCAAGATGGATGACAATGAAAAACTACATGGAATAAAAAAAAAATCATCCTAATCTAGCAACTAAGGGCAAAGTTATTAGTTATCAAAATCATGAAACTTTGAAAGACTATAATCTTAGGGTTGATGGTCTCATCAAGGTGATTTTTTTCATTCTACTTAGTTTTTCAAGAAGAAAAACAATAAAAATTGAGTGAAATATAAAATAATCATCTTCATTCAGCAACCTAGCACAAAGTTATTGGTTATCAAAGTTATGAAATTTTGGAAGACCATAATCTTGCATATGGTGGTCCAATTGGGGTATTTTTTAATTGAACATTATTTTTAGAGATAGAAGGATTGGATTGCCTTTTTCTTTTTTAAATATTCATGTTGAGTTTTCAAAAATGAACACCATTTGAAAATAACATGGAATAAAATAAATCATCATAATTTAACAACTAATACCAAAAGTTATTGGTTATAAAGATGCAAAACTTTGAAAGATTATAACCTTGCACTTGTAGGTTTGATCGATGTGATTTTTATTTATTATACTTAACTTTTTTGAGATACAACAAAACACTATGTGGAATATAAGAAAATTTTTCTGATCTAACCACCAAAGGAAAAATTATTGGCTATCAAAGTTTTGAAAGTTCAGAAGACCATAACTTTGCACTTGATGGTTTGGTCCCAGTGAAATTTTTTATTTCACTCAATTTTTTGAGGTAGATGAAAAGAAAAACCTAGCTGAAATACAAAAAGTGTTCATATTTGGTAACTTATGGCAAAATTATTGGCTTTCGAAGTTATGAAACTTTGGAAGACCATAACCATGCGCTCGGTGGTTCAATATGTGAATTTTTTTTTTTCATTCTACTAAGTATTTTGAGATGGATGACATAAAAAAATTTCATGGAATATAAAAAAATTGATCTAACCCAATAACCAATGCAAAGTGGTTTGCTTTCGAAATTGAGAATATTTGAAACTCCATAACTTTTCGTTCCGTGGTCAGATTAGGGTGCTTTTTTATATTCTATTCTACTAAGTTTTTTGAGATAAATAAAACTGAAAAATTAAGAGGAACAGAAAAATCTTCCTTATCAGACAGTCGAGGGCAAAGTTATTGGTTATTGAAGCTATGAAACTTTGAATGACTATAACCTTGTGCTCAATGGTCCAATCGATGTGGTTTTTTTATCCACTAAATTTTCCAAGATTAGACACCATCAGGGTATTGTTTTATTCTACTATACTTTTGGAAATTGAAGTCATTGAAAAACTTTTGCAATAAAAAAAGGGTCCAAATTTGGCCACTAAGGCCAAAGTTATTGGCTTTCAAAGTGGGAAAATTTTGAAAGGCTAAAATTTTATGCTCGATGGTTCAATCATGATGATTTTTTTTTTATTCTACTTATTTTTTCAAGAGGGAAAACAATAAAAAGATTGCACTTAATAAAGAATAATCGTCTTACTTTGGCAACCGAGGGCAAAGTTAAAGGTTATCAATGTTGCAAAACTTCGAAAGGTCATAACCTTGGGCTTAGTGGTTTGATGAAGGTGATGTTTTTATTCTACTTAATTTTTCAAAAATGTAAAAAAAATTTTGAAAGTTAAACAATCATAACTTTGCACTTAATGGTTTAGTCATGGTGATTTTTTTTTTAATTAGAAAGTTGCAAAACTTCGAAAGATCATAACCTTACACTCGATAATCCAATAGAAATCATTTTTCTTATTCTACTAAGTTTTGCAAGATGAATGAAAATGAAAAATTGTATTGAAGAAAAAAAAAACCATTCTGATCCAACAACCAAAGGCCAAGTTGTTGACTTTCAAAGTTGTGAAAAATGAAAAGACCATAACCTTATGCTCGATGGTTCTATCAAGGTTTTTTTTTTGGTTTAACTAAGTTTTTTGATATAGATGATGATGAAAAGCTACATAAAATATAAAAAAGAGCCCCAATTTTACCACTAACGGCAAAGTTATTAGCTTTTAAAGTAGTAAAACTTCAAAAAACCAAAACATTACACTCAGTGGTTTGATCATGGTGATTTATTTTTTTATTCAACTCAGTTTTTCAAGATAGAAGGCAACAAAAAGTACATAGAATGAAAAAGAATCATCATGATTTGGCAACTAAGGGCAAAGTTACTGGTTATTAAAGTTTCAAAACTTTTGAAAAACAATAAACTTGGGCTCAATGATTTGATAAGGACAAACGTTTTTATTCTACTTAGTTTTTCAAGATGGATGATAATGAAAAGTTGAGTGAAATATAAAAAATTATCCTTGTCCATTAACTAAGCGCAAAGGTGTTGATTATTGAAGTTGCCAATATTTTGAAAACTATAACCTTGCACTTTGTAGTCTGATCGAGGCATTTTTTTATTCAAAACAATTTTTTGAGACAAACGATGGCAAAGTTATTGGTTATTGAAGTTACAAAACTTAGAAAGATCAAAACCTTGGGCTTAATGTTTTGATCGGAATGACTTTTTTTTATTCTACTTATTTTTTAAGATGAACAACAATGAAAAACTGAGTGGAATATAAAAAATCATCCTTATCTAGTAACTAAACACAAAGTTCTTGGTTATTAAAGTTATGAAATTTTGAAAGACCATAACCTTGCGCTTAGCGAGTCTGAATGAGGTATTTTTTTTAATATACACAATTTTTTGAGATAGATGCATTCAGGGTGCTTTTTTTTCCTACTAAGTTTTTGGAGATGAACACCAACGAAAAATAACATGGAATTAAACAAATCATTGTAATCTGACAATTAAGCAAAGTTATTGGCTATTGACGATGTGAAACTTTAAAAAACCATAACTTTATGCTCGGTGGTCTAATTAATGTGATTTTTTTATCTACTCAATTACGTAGGACAAATGACAATGAAAAATTGCATAAAATATAAGAAAATTATTCTAATCGAACCATCAAGGGCAATGTTATTGGCTACTGAAGCTTTGAAAGATCGAAAGACCATAATTTTGCACTCGATAATGTAATTAGTGTGATTTTTTTATTCTGCCCAGCTTTTCAAGACAAATGATGACAAAAAAAAAAAAAACGTGTGGAATAAAAGAAATCGTTCATATTTGATAACTGAAGGCAAAGTTATTGGCTCATAACTTCAAAAGACCTTGATTTTTGGCTCGATGGTCCATTTGAGTTTTTTTTTTTAAATTCTAGTAAGTTTTTCAAGACAAAAGACAATGAAAAACTACATGAAACAGAAGATAGTTGTTTTGACCAACAACTGAAGGTAAAATTATTGGCATTCGAAGTTGCAAAACTTCAAAAGAACATAACCTTATACTTAGTGATCCTATCAAGGTTATGTTTATTTTTTGTTCTAGTGAGTTTTTTGAGAGAAACAATGATGAAAAAATGATTGGAGTAAAAAAATTTTTTTGATATGACAATCGAAGATAAAATTATTGGTTATCGAAGTTACAAAGTTTTATAAGATCATAACCTTGCATTCGGTGATCTGATAGAGATTATTTTATTTTATTTTATTATGCTAAGTTTTTCTAGATAGATGATATCAAAAAATGAGTGAAATTAAAAAATCATCATTATCCAGCAATTGGGGGCAAAGTTATTGGTTTTTGAAGACATAAAACTTTGAAAGATTGACCTTGCGCTCGATGGTCCGATCAAGGTGATTCTTTTTATTGTACTTAATTTTAAGAGACAAACACCAATCAGGTGATTTTTTTATTTTATAATGTTTTTGAAAATGGATGCCATTAAAGAACTTTGTGAAATAAGAAAAATCATCATATCCGACAACTAAGGGCAAGGTTATTGGCTTTCAAAGTGTCAAAACTTCAAAATACCAAAAATTGAGTGGAATATTTAAAAATCATCCTTGCTCGGCAACCAAGGGCAAAGTTATTAGTTATCAAAGTTTCATAACTTTGAAAGCCAATAACTTGCACTTGTTCATTCGATCGGGATATTTTTTTATTCTACTAATTTTTTAAGATGGACGAAAATAAAAAACTACATGGAATAAAAAAAATTCCTCTAATTCAACAACCGAAGGCAAAGTTATTGGCTTTCGAAGTTATGAAAATTGAAAAGACCATAACCTTACGCTTGGTGGTTCGATCAAGTTTCTTTTTTTATTAAGTTTTCTAATACAAATAATGATGAAAATTGAGTGGAATAAAAAGAAATCATCCTGATCTAGTAATTGAGGGCAAAGTTATTTGCTACCAAAATTGTGAATATTTAGAAGACTATAAAACTGCATTCACTGATTTGCTTGGGGAAATTATTTTTATTCTACTATGTCTTTGGAATTAAACTCCAATGGAAAAATTCATGGAATAAAAAAGAAATCGCCCAAATCTGATCACTAAAGGCAAAGTTATTGACTTACAAAGTGATAAAACTTCGAACGACTAAAACATTGGGCTCAATGGTTTGATTGGGGTGATTTATTATTTTATTCTACTCAATTTTTCAAGGTCGAAGGCAATCAAAAAGAATATGAAATAAAAAAATATAATCCTAATTTGGCAACTGAAGACAAAGTTATTGGTTATCAAAGTTATAAAACTTCGAAAGATCGTAACCTTTGGCTCGATGGTCTAATCAAGGTGATTTTTTTTCTACTCAGTTTTTCGAGATGGGCAACAATGAAAAACTGAATAAAATATTAAAAGAAATATTCCTATATAAGAACCGAGTATAAAGTTATTAGTTATCGAGGTTGTGAAATTTTGAATGACCATATCCTTACACTTGATGGTCCAATCGAGGTATTTTTTATTCAACATAATTTCTAATGACAGATGCCATTAAGGTGCTTTTTTTATTTTAATAAAATATGAAAAAATAACTTGGAATGAAACCAATCATGCTAATCCAACAATCAAGGACAAAATTATTAGTTATCGAAGATGCCAAATTTCAAAGGATCATAACCTTGCGCTCGTGGTCCAATTAGTGTAATTTTTTTATTCTACTGAAATTTTTGAAACAAACAACAAAAAAAAAATTATATGGAACATAAGAAAATTATTCTGATTTGACAACAGAAGCAAAGTTATTAGCTATTAAAGTTTTTAAAGTTTGAAAGACCATAACTTTACACTCTATGATCTAATCGAAGTCTGTTTTTCATTTTTGTTTTACTCACTTTTTTCAGATAGGTGGCAATAAAATGTACATGAGATAAAAAAAAATTACATATTTGATGACTGAAACCAAAGTTATTGGCTTATGAAGTTGCAAAATTTTAGATGACTATAACCTTGTACTTGTCAATCTGATCATGGATTTTTTTTTTTTGTTGTACTAATTTTTTCAACACGGACGACAACAAAAAACTGCATGAAGTTAAAAAAAATTGTTTTGATCTAATAACCAAAGGCAAAGTTATTGGCTTTCAAAATTATAAAACTTTGAAAAACTATAACCTTACACTCGGTGATTAGATTAGGGTAATGTTTTTTTTTTTGTTTGTCATTCTACCAAGTTTTTTTAAGACAATCGAAGATGAAAAATTGAATGAAATAAAAAAAAATTATTTTGATCTAATAACTGAGGGTAAAGTTATTGGTTATCAAAGTTGCAAATATTTGGAAAACCTTAACCTTGAGTTAATATCTATTTGAGGTGATCTTATTTTATTATATTGTACAAAGTATTTTTAAGACGAATGAAATTGAAAGATTGAGTGAAATAAAAATTTTCCTTGTATAGCAGTCGAGGGCAAAGATATTAGTCGTTGAAGTTGCAAAATTTTAAAAGACTATAACCTTGCACTTGATGGTCCAATCGAGATTTTTTTTTATTCTACTTAGTTTTACAAGATAAACACCATCATGATCACTTTTTTATTTTTGTTTTTTGAAATGAAAACCATTGAAAGACTTTGCGAATTTTTTTTTTAAATTGTCCTATCTCACCTTTAAGGGCAAAGTTATTGGCTTTCGAAGTAGTAAAACTTCAAAAAGACTAAAAAATTATACTTGGTGGTCCAATCAAGGTGATTTTTTTTATTCTACTAAATTTTTTGAAATGAACGACAATGAAATAGTATATGGAATAAAAGATATTCTAATCTTGTAATAGAGAGCAAATTTATTGGTTATTAAAGTTGTGAAATTTTGAAAGACTACCTTGTGCTTGATGGTCTAATATGTGATCTTTTTTTTAATCTACTTAGCTTTTCAAGATAAATGGCAACTAAAAACAGCATGGGATATAAATAAATTGTTTTGATCTGATCATCGAGGGCAAAGTCATTGGCTTTCAAAGTATTGAAACTTTGAAAGACTATAATTGTACTCTTGATGGCTTAATTGGGGTGATTTTTTTTATTCTACTTGATTTTTTTAAGATCGATGACAAAAAAAAAAATGCATGGAATGAACAAAAAATTCGTATTTGATAATTGAAGGTGATGTTATTGGTTTCTGAACCGTGCCTTTGATGGTTCAGTCGATATGATTATGACAACAAATAATTGCGTGGAAGTAAAAAAAAAATCCTTTCATATTTAATAATTGAAGGCAATGTTATTGGCTTTTAAGCTTTACCCTCGGTGGTTGAGACAAAATGAAAATGAAACATTATTGGAATATGAGAAAACTATTTTGATCCAGCAATTGAGGCAAAGTTATTAGCTACTAAAGTTTCGAAATTTGAAAGACCATAACTTTGCTCAATGGTTCTATCAGGGTTTTTATTTTTTTACATAGTTTTTAGAGACAAATGGAAAAAAATACAAGGAATAAAAGAAATTATTCATATTTAACAACTAAAGGCAAAGTTATTGGCTTCCTAAGTTGTGAAACTTTAGGGGACTATAACCTTGCACTCGGTGGTCTGATCAAAGTATGTTTTTTAACTAAGTATTACAAGATAAATAAAAATAAAAAGCTATACGAAATTAAAAAAATTGTTCTAATTCAACAAGCGAAGGCAAAGTTACTAACTTTTAAAATTGCAAAACTTCAAAAGGCCATGACCTTATGCTTGATGATTAGATCAGGATTCTGATTTGCTGAGAGCAAAGTTATTAGTTGTCAAAGTTGTGAATATTCGAAGGACGATAGCATTGTGTTTGATGATTCGATCGAGATGATTTTGTTTTATAATATTTTAATAATTTTTTCAAGATGAGCAAAATCCAAAAACTAAGTGGAATAAAAAAGATCATCCTTGTCTAGCAACTGATGGCAAATTATTAGTTATCGAAGTTGCCAAACTTTGAAAGACCATAACCTTGCGCTTGATGGTTCGATCAAGGTAGTTTTTTTATTCTACTTAGTTTTATGAGAAAACATTATCGAGATGATTTTTTTATTCTACTACGTTTTCAAAAAAGAACACCATTAAAAAAAAATTATGGAAGTAAAAAAATCATCCTATTCGACCATCGATGGCAAAATTATTGGCATTTGAAGTAGTAAAACTTCAAAAGAGCAAAACATTTTGCTCGATGGTCCAATTAGGTTGATTTATTTTTTATTCTACTAATTTTTTAAGATGGACAACAATGAAAACTATATCTAATAAAAATTATTGGTTATCGAAATTATGAAACTTCGAAAGACCATAACCTTACACTTAGTGGTTCGATCGATGTGAATTTTTTTATTCTATTCAATTTTTCAAGAAAAATGACAACTAAAAATTGTGTGGAATATAAAAAAAAAGTATTTTGATTTGATTATCGATTGCAAAATTGTTAACTATCAAGGCCTCAAAACTTTAAAGGACATAGCTTTATGATTGGTGATTTGATTGAGGTGATTTTTCTAATTCTATTTAGTGATTTCAAACACATAAAAATGAAAGATTGCATGAAATATAAGAAAAGCATTCTGATCCAACCATCAAGGGCAAAGTTATTGGGTTCTAAAATCGCCAAACTTGAAAGAATATACACTTGCCCTTGGGGATCTAATCGAAGTGATTTTTTTTTTTTTTTGGATTCTACTAAGTTTTAGGGGACATAAAACAATGAAAAACTATATGATTTTGTTTTTCAAAAAATTGTTCTGATCCAACAAGCAAAGGTAAAATCAATTTTTAAAATTACAAAAGTTTGAATTTTCATAACTTTATGCTTAGTTATACGATCTCTTTGTTTTACTAAATTTTTTTGGATCAACGACGATGAGAAATTGAGTGGAATAAAAAATTCATCCTGATTTAACAATTGAGGGCAAAGTTATCTGTTATCGAGGTGGTTTTTTTTTTTATTTTTCTTGCTTTTATGAGATAGACACCATAGGTTTGTTTTTTTCCATTATACTATGTTTTCAGAAATGAATGCTGTTGAAAGAGTTTGTCGAATAAAAAAAAATCATGATATTCAACCAACGAGGGCAAAATCATTAGCATTTGAAGTGGTTAAACTTAAAAAGACCAAAATATTTGCTTGGTGGTTCGATTAGGAATATATATAATTTTTATTATACTAACTTTTTTAAATACTAATAATAATAATAATAATAATAAAATATATGGAAAAAAATCATATTGATCTTGTAATTGAGGGTAAAGTTATTGGTTTTTGAAGTTATAAAACTTTGAAAGACCATAACATTGTGCTTGGTGATCCGATCAGTGTGATTTTATCATATTTTACTTAGTTTTTCAAGAAAAATGAAAAATTAAAACTTGCAAAACATAAAAAAGTTTTTCTGATCTAATTATCGATTGCAAAGTTATTGATTAACGAAGTTTCAAAAATTCAAAAGTCCATAACTTTGCGCATGGTGATTCGATCAAGGTGGTTTTATTTTATTCTAAGGTTAATGATTAGAATTCAGAATTGAGGGTTTTAGTTTAAGGTTAGGATTTAAGGTTTAGGGTTTAAGGTTTAAGGGTTAGGGTTCAAAGTTTAAGGCTCGAGGTTAAGGGTTTAATGTTGAAGGTTTAAAGTTAAGGTTTGAGGGTTTAAGGTTTAGAGTTTATGGTTCAGAATCAAGGGTTTGAGGATTAGGGTTCAAAGTCCATGGTTAATAGTTTAGGGTTCAGGGTTCAAGGTTCAAGGTTCAAGGCTTAAGGCTGATGGCTTAGGGCTTAGGGCTAAGGGTTCAGGGTTTTAGGGGTTAAGGTTCAGGGTTTTAGGGGCTTAGGGTTTAAGGTTTGGGGTTTAAGGGTTAAGAGTGGGGTCGGGGGTCGGGGGTCGGGGTCTGGGGTCGGGGGTCGGGGGTCCGGGGTCCGGGGTCCGGGGTCCGGGGTCCGGGGTCCGGGGTCCGGGGTCCGGGGTCCGGGGTCCGGGGTCCGGGGTCCGGGGTCCGGGGTCCGGGGTTCCGGGTTCCGGGTTCCGGGTTCAGGGTTCAGGGTTCAGGGTTCAGGGTTCAGGGTTCAGGGTTCAGGGTTCAGGGTTCAGGGTTCAGGGTTCAGGGTTCCGGGTTCCGGGTTCCGGGTTCCGGGTTCAGGGTTCAGGGTTCAGGGTTCAGGGTTCAGGGTTCAGGGTTCAGGGTTCAGGGTTCAGGGTTCAGGGTTCAGGGTTCAGGGGGTTCAGGGTTCAGGGTTCAGGGTTCAGGGTTCAGGGTTCAGGGTTCAGGGTTCAGGGTTCAGGGTTCAGGGTTCAGGGTTCAGGGTTCAGGGTTCAGGGTTCAGGGTTCAGGGTTCAGGGTTCAGGGTTCAGGGTTCAGGGTTCAGGGTTCAGGGTTCAGGGTTCAGGGTTCAGGGTTCAGGGTTCAGGGTTCAGGGTTCAGGGTTCAGGGTTCAGGGTTCAGGGTTCAGGGTTCAGGGTTCAGGGTTCAGGGTTCAGGGTTCAGGGTTCAGGGTTCAGGGTTCAGGGTTCAGGTTCAGGGGTTCAGGGTTCAGGGTTCAGGGTTCAGGGTTCAGGGTTCAGGGTTCAGGGTTCAGGGTTCAGGGTTCAGGGTTCAGGGTTCAGGGTTCAGGGTTCAGGGTTCAGGGTTCAGGGTTCAGGGTTCAGGGTTCAGGGTTCAGGGTTCAGGGTTCAGGGTTCAGGGTTCAGGGTTCAGGGTTCAGGGTTCAGGGTTCAGGGTTCAGGGTTCAGGGTTCAGGGTTCAGGGTTCAGGGTTCAGGGTTCAGGGTTCAGGGTTCAGGGTTCAGGGTTCAGTGTTCAGGGTTCAGGGTTCAGGGTTCAGGGTTCAGGGTTCAGGGTTCAGGGTTCAGGGTTCAGGGTTCAGGGTTCAGGGTTCAGGGTTCAGGGTTCAGGGTTCAGGGTTCAGGGTTCAGGGTTCAGGGTTCAGGGTTCAGGGTTCAGGGTTCAGGGTTCAGGGTTCAGGGTTAAGGGTTCAGGGTTCAGGGTTCAGGGTTCAGGGTTCAGGGTTCAGGGTTCAGGGTTCAGGGTTCAGGGTTCAGGGTTCAGGGTTCAGGGTTCAGGGTTCAGGGTTCAGGGTTCAGGGTTCAGGGTTCAGGGGTCAGGGTTCAGGGTTCAGGGGTCAGGGTTCAGGGTTCAGGGTTCAGGGTTCAGGGTTCAGGGTTCAGGGTTCAGGGTTCAGGGTTCAGGGTTCAGGGTTCAGGGTTCAGGGTTCAGGGTTCAGGGTTCAGGGTTCAGGGTTCAGGGTTCAGGGTTCAGGGTTCAGGGTTCAGGGTTCAGGGTTCAGGGGTCAGGGTTCAGGGTTCAGGGGTCAGGGTTCAGGGTTCAGGGTTCAGGGTTCAGGGTTCAGGGTTCAGGGTTCAGGGTTCAGGGTTCAGGGTTCAGGGTTCAGGGTTCAGGGTTCAGGGTTCAGGGTTCAGGGTTCAGGGGTCAGGGTTCAGGGTTCAGGGTTCAGGGTTCAGGGTTCAGGGTTCAGGGTTCAGGGTTCAGGGTTCAGGGTTCAGGGTTCAGGGTTCAGGGTTCAGGGTTCAGGGTTCAGGGTTCAGGGTTCAGGGTTCAGGGTTCAGGGTTCAGGGT